>CM076579.1:1578611904-1578905040 GCA_034641835.2 Pinus albicaulis
CATGTCCATGATACAATCCGTGGTGGCCTGTTCCATGCAATCTGGGTTTAACTCTGTTGGTGTGAGTTGTTCTGCAATGTCCAAAGTGTCCAGTAGAGGTGGGAAGTAAGGACGAAGGCGATCCACATTGAAGACTGGGTGCAGACCAAGGAATGGTGGAATACTAAGCTCAAAAGCATTGTTCCCTACAGCCTTGGTGATGGTGTACGGCCCATATCGGAGCGGGCGAAGCTTGCGGTGAGGTCCAATGAGGCGCTCCTTCTGCAAATGCAGCCATACTTTGTCGCCCACCTGGAAGTTGTGTGGCACCCGGTGTTGATCATGGCGCTGCTTGTACTTCGCATTGGCTCTATCCAATATATCATGAACCTATTGGCGGATGTGTTGAATGCGCTCGATGAAGCTACTTGCTTTGTCAACTTCAGACTGGACGTGCGCTGAATCGGCCTGAGCAGCTGCAAATGGCATGGCTACGTCAATGGGACATAGTGGCCGGAATCCCAAGCCCACCTGAAAGGGGCTATGGCCAATTGAACTGTGGAGAGCCCGGTTATAACTATGTTGTACATAAGGGAGGCTCTCGTCCCATGTGCGTGGATGCTTTGAATTGTACATGCGCAGAATGTGTACAATCATTCTGTTGACGACCTCTGTCTGGCCATCCGTTTGGGGATGGAAAGCTGTGGACTTGGTGAGCTTGGTATCCAACATCGACCAGAGGCTGGACCAAAATGTGCTGAGGAACCTGCTATCCCGATCTGATATGATAGACTGTGGGATCCCAAAGTGCACCCACACTCGTTCAAAGAAGAGATTAGCAGTGGCTTCTGCTGTGATATTCTTCTTGCAAGCCGCCATAATGGCCATCTTCGAGAATCTGTCGACGACCACAAAAACACAGTCATTTCCCTGCTTAGTAGAAGGCAGGCCCGACATGTAATCCATGGAGATGGATTCCTAAGGTCGACTAGGGGTAGGTAGAGGAGTATATAGGCCTTGCTTCTTGATGGTCGGTTTGGCAATGGCACAAGCAGTGCAGGATCTGATGTGCTTCTCGACATCCTTTCGAAGGTTCGGCCAATAGAAATACTTCTGTAGTATTGCTACTGTTTTCTCGACCTCGAAATGCCCAGCGACTCGATTGTAGTGTGCTTCCCATATCATCTTGGCACGCTCGCTTGAAGGAACACAAAGGTGTCCAAGGTGACATAAAAGTGCATCTTGGAGGTGAAAATTTGGAACTTGCGTGCCCCCCAAGAGTGCCTTGTAAGTGTGGCCGAATTCTGGGTCACTCTCATAGAGAAGCGGCCAGTCAGAAGTCTTGTGCCCACAAGAGTTGAGCACGGTGGTGAGCGCCACGATCGGTGGTCGGCTGAGGCAGTCTGCAACATTATTGGTACTACCCTTCTTGTACTTGATGTTCAAATGAAACTGTTGCAGATATGTGGACCACTTCTGATGGCGATCATTCTGCAACTTCCCTTGTGTCTGTATGAACTGCAGGGGCCGGTGGTCCGTGTGGATGATTGTTTCCTTCCCCAAAATGTAATGCTTCCATTGTCGACAGGCTTGCACAATGGAATACATTTCTTTGTCATAGGTGGGATACTTGCGAACTGTCTCAGACAATGTCTCACTGTGATATGCCACTGGATGTCCCTATTGAGTAAGAACTACCCCAATAGCATAGTCAGAGGCATCTGTCTCGATCTCAAATGGTTGCTGCAAGTCTGGTAAGGTGAGCACTGGGGCAGAACAGAGGCGATTTTTCAATTCTTTGAACGCCTTCTGCTGAGGTTCCGACCAAAAGAATTTTGCTCTCGCTCCTCCTTTGGTGACTTGACTCAAGGGCCAAGTGATATGAGAGAATCCCAACACGAATCTACGGTAGAAATTAGCAAGACCCAGAAAGCTGCGAAGCTCTGTTATAGTGGTTGGGGCTGGCCAATCCCGAATGACTTGGATCTTGGCCGGATCCACATGCACCCCCCTTTCATCAATAATGTATCCCAGATATTGAACCTGGGTCATGCCAAACGTGCACTTCTCCAAATTGGCACACAACTTGTGTTGCCGCAGTGTTTGGAGGACTTGTCGAATGTGATGAAGGTGCTCTTCCCAAGTCTTGCTGAAGATCAGAATGTCATCCAAGTACACCACTACGAATGAGTTGGTGAATGGCCGCAAGATGTCGTCCATCATCCTCATGAAGGTCGCGGGAGCATTCGTCAACCCGAAAGGCATGACCAGCCATTCAAAAAGGCCTTCCTTAGCTTTGAAGGCAGTCTTCCACACATCAGAGGGTTCAATTGGTACCTGGTGATACCCAGACTTCAGGTCGATCTTACTGAAATATTTTGCACCTTGGAGTTGGTCCAGAAGGTCATCAATCCGTGGGATTGGGTATCTATTCCGGACAGTGATCTTGTTCAGCGCCCGATAGTCAATACAGAGTCTCCACGTCCCATCCTTCTTCTGTACCAACACGATCGGGCTCCCACAGGGCGATGAACTTGGTCTAATGTGACCTTTCTGCAACAGCTCCTGAATCTGCCTCTTGATTTCATCATTTTCCAGAACAGAGCGTCGATAGATCGGTCCATTGGGTAGCGGCGCACTTGGGGTCAGATCAATCGGGTGCTTGACCTGGCAGTGCAGAGGAACCCCTGTGGGTGAGGTGAAGATGTCCCCGTACTCCTCCACGACCTTATCCATTTGTCGTTGTCGTGCAGAGGGGCCCTGTCTGGAGGTCGTGGCCACAGTCTTCTTCTTGCCCTGGGGGCGGATCATCAGGAAAACGAATTTCCTGGTTTGGGAAATGAGCTTACTGCATTGTTTTGCAGTAACCAAAGAGATAGTCGTAGGAGGTGGTACCTCTGGTATCCTGTACAACTTATTTCCCAAAGCAATAATAACAGCACGAGGTCGAGACTCATACACAGCATGACGCTTCCACAAGTATGGTTGTCCTAATAATACATCAGAAACATCAATAGGAGCAACGTCACATAATACCTCATCCGTGAAGGGCTTGATGCTATAGGGAAGGCGACACTGCCGGCCGACGCGGAGATCTCGTCCTTGGTGAAGCCACCCGATGGTGTATGGATGTGGGTGAGCTGTGGTCGGCAAGCCCAACCGCTTCACGGCGTCTGCTGAAATGAGGTTCTTTTGGCTCCCATTGTCGACAATGAACCGTACCGGGGAGCCCTTTACCCACATCTGGGAGTGGAAGAGACGTTCCTCCTCCTCTGGATCTTCCGGTTCCTCCTTTTGGATCTTTGCAGTGGCAACAGTGGCGTTGGGCTCTGCATCAATAATCTGTTTCCCTTTTTCATTCGCCTTTTCAGGTTCTGATTCGGAGTCAGAGCATGCATCTGACTCATAAGCCCTCATCTCGGCCACTAGCGACTGCTTGGCCCGACACTCACTTGTGTTGTGAGTGGAGCTCTTATGGAACTCACACCACTTTCCCGTGTCCTTCTTTGGCTTTGCGGTGCTGTTCTTTTCTTGTGGCTTCGATGAGTTGTCTTTAGTCGCCATGCCTTGGCTCGGTCCTTTGTTCTGCGGTTTGGAAGCACCTTTCCCTTGCTTTTGATTCGCAGATCCAAAGTCTCGCTTCTTCTGCTTGAATTTCTGCTCAATCTTGGCAGCATACCGGTATGCCGTACTAAGCGAGGAGATGTCAAGGAACTCCATTTCCTCCTGAATGTATTTGTGCAGACAGCTGCGATACTTTAGCACCAGATGTTTCTCTGAATCTTTGATACCCAACTTTGTACGCAGGGTATGGAACAGATTCGTCAGCTCATGCACATCTCGATCCCTTTGTTGTCGCAGCGTGGTCCATTGTATGTACTTGTCCTCATAGCTCCCCACAGGATAGTACTGTTCCTTGACGGCGTCTCGGAAAGAATTCCAAGTTGGTACGGCCGAGAACAAAGAGGGTTCTGTCTGGTCTTTGTTCTCACAGTAGGTTTCCCACCAGTCCTTAACATGGGGGGTAGCTTTGAGGAGTGCAAAAATAATCTTCTCCCGGTCTGAAAAGTCATGAACCGAGAAATATCCTTCTAACAGATTCAACCATCTATCTACGGCATCCGCGTCTATTTGACCATATGGGAATGTCAAAATTTACTTGTACCTTAAAAGGAGTCGCGCCTCCAGAGTGGCTGCTAGATGCAGATGCGCCGCCGGTGGGTAGCCGTTGAAGGATCTGAGCAAAGTTATCCATCATCACGTTCTTTTGTCTTTCGAGGGCCTCCTCGAGCAATATTTTGATAGGATCTCCTGCTCCCTCATCTTTCTTTTCGTCCCCCATGGGCGTCCGTCGAGGTTTGCGAGGCTGATCTTGCAAAGGTTCCACCAGATCGAGCCCTAGCTCCTTATACCCCGACCTCGTTAGGGACATGCAAAGAAGGATCGAGAAAAAGCAGACCGCTCTGATACCACTGATCCGGATTTATGCAGGAACGCAACAGAATAAACATATAACCATAAATACAGAGATGCAATGGAAATAACACTTCATTTCATTAATATCAAAGAACTGAAATTTGCTTACAGACAGAATGGAAATAAAACTAGCTAGGGCACTGGTAGCTATCTCTGAGAAGAGATGTGGCGGCTACAGGCCTCTGAACTACGTTACAATGAGGCTCGAGGGCCTATTTATTATTGAGAAACAATGGAAAACCCTAAACATCCCAAAACCTAACCCTAGGAGATGAAGCGCCAAAACTATGGGCCCCGTTTGGGTAAATTGGTGTTTCAACTTCCCAGGGACGTAACTTTGGCATACTATCTCCGTTTGACGCATATGATACATCATTAGAAAGCTCTATCCGAGGACTACAACTATCGGGATGAATTTTATCAGAAAATTCGCTGGCGCTTTCATACCCAAAAAACGTCGTTTAGGGCCTCAAAACGGCTCCGGAAGTTCAGGACCCGAAAAACTGCTAAAAATAGTAAGTTATGCCAAAACGGAAAAACTGAAAGAGACAATGGTGGGGGCCTGCGGAATAGGTGGGTATTGAGGTAATAAGTCCGAGATCATAGTCACATATATTAACTAGGAAAAATAGCAAGTGGCCCATTATTCGCACATGTTTTTCTTTTGAGCCAGGAACAATACAACATAGTTTAAATAGGGAATTTTGTAAAGGATCATCGAATATCCACACATTCGGAAATATGTCCCACTGGGTCGCAGGGGATCTCCCCGGTAGAAAGTCCCAATTAGACCTTGAACCGTTTGGAGTAGGGATCCCGTCCGGGGTGTGGAATACTATGGATGGCTCTTCATTGAAGAATGATGATGAAGAGAATTGTGCTTTGGCCACCAAATCAAGGAAAGTGAAGGGGAATAAATCCCATCCAAAATCTGAGGCAAAAGGCAAGAAGCTATATTTGTCGAAGGTGAAGTGTTTTCACTGTCACGAACATGGGCATCTCGCCACTAACTGCCCACAGAAAAATAAGAACAAGAAGGATGTTGGAGCTGCAGTGGGTGAGGCCTTAGCCTCGCAATTTAAACTTGATTTCTCTTTGATTTCATGCTTGGTTTCTATTGAAGGGAAAATATGTCTGGCCAACAGTAGGGGATCTCCTCAGTAGAAAGTCCCAATTAGACCTTGAACCGTTTGGAGTAGGGATCCCATCTGGGGTGTGGGTCCGGCTACCGCTTAAGATGCCCTCCCTTCGGTCTCAAAAAGAACCTGATTGAACCTGCGGACACACACTTATTCACATGATACATAATACATGATTGATGCATTAAACACGAATAAAACACTATGTGTATCGAGGCAATAAATAAAGCATGTACACCTAAGGAGGTGTCGTTAGCAACACATCTTTGGGGTACTGCTTGCAAGGTAGTCTAACCACAAAAGAAATAGTTCTTTATGGTGAGATATCCCTTTACTTTCTGAAAGATAAAATGAAATGCTAATAAAATAGTTCATTAACATTCATTAAGAGAGTAGATGATAAATTGAACATCATTGATACAACACAGATAGCCATGACGCATAAATGATGACATGAAGAGTGCAGCTTCATTAATCAAAGGATGTTTGAAACTGTATAAGGAAATACACATAGTGTTCGCACAACAAAACACATCATAACCATAGGGTGTTTTGACAAGTATCTGTATTCATATGCACAAGGGTATAATATTTCAATACAATGCCATGTAGCTCTTGAGTTTCCAAAAGAAAAGCCCTTTACACTTTCCCCGTAGGGAGTTTTATAGCCCAAATCTTGCCCTTTGAGCTTCCCGACTTTTCGCCTGCATGCTTGTTGAGTTGCCTCATGACCTGGAAGAGGTTGTGACCTGTGACCTGTCTGGTGTGTGCGACTTGCGACCTGGATAGGCAGTGTGACCTGCGACTTGCCCGGGCGGTGCGACCTGCGACCTGCCTCTAACCATTTCCAATGCCTTGTTGCTACCGGGCTACGAAGATGGACGCGCAATGGTGAGGTCAAGGGCATCAATCTGCTGCTCTTTGAGGAAACCTTGCCATGTCTGGTACTCTGCCGCTATGGGGGAAACAAGAGGGACCTCCTCTTTCAACCGATGCATGCATTCCAAAGCATTTGGAACTAGAGTTTCCCTTTTTTGTGAGATCTGGTTGGAAAGAGAGGCAAGTTTGGTATAAATCCGAACTGGTGTGGCAAGAAACTGATCCAGATTTTCTTGAGATGCTGCGGGCTCGGGGGTGGCAGCAGCTTGCTTGATGGGCTGCAGAAATGACTGGATTTCTTGATCCACTTGTTCCCAGGCTTTCTCTTCATCTAATGCCCCAAGCGAAGGAATGTGGTGAAGAGTGTGCATCGAGTCGATGCCGTTTATCAGGTGGTTGTATGAAGACATTAATTTTTTCAGGTCCTTGGAAAGTTTGTCCTTAGACTGTATTTCCATACGGAGCTGGACCTTAGCATCCTGTGTATGAATCCAATCCCTCTTGGGAAAATTCTCAGGTGCCCGAGGGTATCGCACTGTCCAATCCATCATTCTGTCTAAGGCCTGTGAGGCCTCCTTGAGCTGCTCGTGCTTTTGCTTAGTTTCTGCTCGTGCTCTTACCAATGGGGCGACTGTTTGTTTTATGGTGAACATTTCTCCATACACCTGCCTCATGGTTGCTTCTAACACATCACACTCTTTTAGAATGGCTAGTGGGACTTCATTGACCGGGGGAGTCTGGTTTTGGAGTTGTTGAACTTCTGCTTTCAACTCTGATTTCTCTTGTTCTTCCCTTTTCTCCTGCTGCTCGGCTGCTTGTAGTCTATTTTGCAGAGAGACTATTTCTCTACTCATTCTGGTTACATTTTCTTCCGTGGCTACGGCGAAAGCCGTGCCTACTGATGCTATCATGACGGGATTAGTCCTGGTATCAAGGACTATGTCTTTTCCTGTTGCAACTGTGGATGTGGTGGAGGGACTTTGCGCCAAAGAGCTTCTTTTCTCTTGCCGGATTTTGAAAGAGAATTGATCGAATGTGAGTCTGGTGAGGTCGAATACCTCCTCTTCCTACCCCTGGGGGGAACTAACATCAGAGAGCTTGGTACCGCCCAGGGGTATCTCGAGGGGAGTCACCTCGATGTCTTCTATCATTTCATCCTCTTCTTCTTCTTTATTCTTTTCCTTTTCTTCCTTTCGCCGGCGTTCTATTTCTGCCGTTGCTTCTATTTCGGCCTTCCTCTTCTGCTCGGCTGCAGCAGCTTGTTCTGCCTTCTTTTGGCGTTCAGATTCTGCTCTGTCCAGCTCTTCCTTGAGTGCCCGTTCTGCTGCGGCTTGTGCCTCCTTTTCCTCCTTTTCTTTCTTGGCCTCCTCGTCCTGCTTCTTCTTCTGTGTTGCCTTCGAACTCTTCTTGCGTTCTTCCTCATCCTCCTTTATCTTCTTTTCTCTTTCTTGCTGGGCTTTTGCCTCTGCTTCTTTCTATTGGATAGATGTAATAAGCCCTGTGCTGGTCTGAGACTTTTTGGGTAGAGAGGAAGAGGCACCTCCCAACCGAAGGCTCCTGTCTTCAGGCTCTGATCATCCGGATCCTCTTGGCCAAAGTCTGCCTCTGGAGCATATTGTCTCTCGGCGTTGTACCAGCTCCTCCATTCGTCTTCTCCTGGGCGCTCTATATGCTGGTAGTTCCACTTGAATTTAGCTTTCTTGCAGTGTTCAGGAACTACTCTCTCTGGGTCGTATGTTCGGTGCTCTAGCACTCCAAGGTGATAGCTTTTCATCTCTTCTCCCTCCGCTGCTACCTCTTTGAAGTCTTTAACTGTGCACGCGCCGATGGTGAGGGGTAGCGTGGGTCACGACTTCTTTTTACCTTTAGACAGGACACTGGAGAAGCCCTGGGACATTTGGAAGCATACCTCCTGAATGAGAATTTTGTCTGTAACAAAGCGAGGCATAGCATGTGGTTCCCTGAAAGATCCAAAGACTTGGATGAAAGTATATCCGGCGAAAGGGAACCAATGTGCCACTTGGCCTAGAGTCTCTCTGGCCCGCCAAGACATGCAGGGGGCGTTTTGACCAAATAGTTTTCTATATAGAGCGGGGATAAATACTAGGGATATTTGCTCTATATCCTGTTTATACCTGGACTCCCAAAACACCTTGGTTTGCAGATGAATTGCACGGGTCTGTGTGGAATCCCAGTTGTGTGCCCATCCCTCAAAGTGTAACCTCGCGTAGACAACATCCAATAGGTAAGAGGCCATGTAGAATTCGGCAGGCATTCCATCATCTGGGGCCAATGCCGAGGACAAGTTTGTCTGCATTGAAATCATCAATATGCCAGCCCAGTTGAAACGGGTGCCATGTGCCGTTACATATTCCATGATAGTAGCCCAAGTGCCGCTGAAGGTGGAGCAATCAGGGCGCCCGTACAGTCTGCAAAGCATGGCGGCTACTAATTTATAAACCTTTCTCAGGCTAGCCACCGGATATTCTTGGTCTTTCTTGGCTTTAAATTTCTCAGGCTCCTCCCACCATTGTCTAATAGTGTCAACTACAGAGACTGTGTGAGAAAGAGCCCATTCTTCTGGGCGAGGCAATGAGTAATAGAGGTGGGCGTCCAAGCCTACGAGCGTTGCGAAAGCCTTGCCTTCGCTGTCTCGGATCACAAACTTCTTGGGATCCGTTCTCTGTATGATCCAGTCCATAACCTCTGGGCATGGAAATATGGCCGGATGTACCCCTGCGAGATGCAGTTTGGACCTTTTGACTTTTAAGTATATTTCCCGATTTGGGAGATCTTTTGGGAATTCCTCTTCCAGTATGGCGAATTCATGATACACTTGGTACCATCGCATGTTGTCCCCTTTTGCAAATGTACATAGTGTATCCCTGTATATCGGGGGTGGGGATACCATGTCCAGCTCCACAACTTCTTCTGCCACTTGCTTGTCCTTCTTCCAGGACACTTGGGTTGCCATGTCGCTAGAATCCAAGAGAACAGGTGTACACTCCACGTCTCCTTCAAGTTCACCTGTCAAATTCATGAAAGAATCCCAAGATAACAACGACATGATGATATAAAGCCAATTACAGTTTATCAATGAATTTTAGCTGAAACACATGCAAAATTGGGTCACTGGTTTACTGGGTCACACGGTCGCAGATTGCAAGAAGAGACCCAGATGCGAGCTTGAGACCTTGTGACTTGGTCGCAGGGTCGCGGGGTCGCAAATTTCGAAAACATAGGAAAAATGCGACCTTGCGACCTCGTGACCAGGTCGTTGGGTCGCTGGGTCGCAACTATCGGAAAATTTGGGAAATGCGACCTTGCGACCTTGCGACTAGGTCGCTGGGTTGATGGGTTGCAAATTCCAAAAACCGAAGAGAATGCGACCTTGTGACCTCGCGACTAGGTCGCTGGGTCGCAGGTCGCGCTAGGGCTTGCCGGGGGGTTTTGGGCGCGCGCGGCGTGAAGGTTTTCTCCCTCTAACTGGAAAATTATAAGGCTAAAATGGTCTAGGCAGAGTTGAGGGATGGCTTTGGGAGCAGGGGACAAGGCCATGAGAAGTTGAACAAGAAATGTGGTGAGCTTGGGCAGTTGTGATGAAAGCAGGATTACGAACAACCCTAAACCGGAAAAGAACGTATTAGCTCATGCAGATGGCAATTTAAAGGTCTAAGAAGACATGGGTTTGGCAAGAAATGCCCACAAAGGAAAAAGCAGGAGGGAAACAGAAACTTACCCGGGAAAATCGCGCCAGTCGACCTGTCAGAGCCGTTTCTTTCTATTCGCCGATTGTGAAAAATGCGACCTAGCGACCTCCTTTATATAAAAGGTCGCACGTGCGAGCATTTAATGCGGGGTCGCTAGGTCGCAATTTGCGTGGTTTAGAGGATCTGTGACCCTGCGACCTTGCGACCTGGTGACCTGGGGGTCGCGGGGTCGCAAGGTCACGGGGTCGCAGTTTTCATTAAAATTTTAGCTTTGCGACTTAGCGACCTTGAAATCTTGCGACCCTTAGGTCGCGGGGTCGCAAGGTCGCAGAGTCGCAATTTTCTAAAAACTGAGTTTTGCGACTTGGCGACTTAGCCTTATGGATTTTTCACTTGCTTTTTCTCTAGTTTCAAGGGGCTCCAAAAATTTGAAGTGGGGGTTTTTTTGGAGGGTGTTGTAGGGGCTACAACAAATGGCGATTCACTGGACGAACCCAGAGTCTGTGCCGATGGTTAGTCTTGGTGGGGGGAGGGAGGGGTCTCTGTTGACTGTTTTCTTTTACCTTGCAGTTGACATTGCCTAGCCTTTTGGCACCTTGCCGGGTTGCTCAATTTGCTGGCCTGTTCGGGTGCTGTTTAACCAAAATTCATTCCTTCAGGTCTCCAGACTGGAAGGGTTGGAGAACTCTAGGCGACTACAGGGTCCGGTATGATTATTTTGTCCTCATCGTGTTGCTCTGCTGCCAGCGAACCTCTCGGTCCCGGCGGAGTCACTACCTAGGAATCGTGAACGTTGCTCCGCTACCAGCGAGCCTGGTCAGTACCTCAGCGGAGTCGTTACATCACCTCTCTGCGTAGGAAGCCTTTCTCAATCCTTTACCCTTTATTAGTGTGCTATTGCACTTATTTTGAATGTGCCTGAGGCAATTATTTAGATGTACTCGTGGCACTTATTTGAGATGGCAATTTAGCCTGGGCGGATGAGGGATCCCGACTTATTTTTCTTGCAGAGAGGTTGTTCCTGGTCTAGTATGAGGACTTTGGTTCTTCCCAGATACCCTGTCGTAGCAGAGAGTACCTCTTTTCCTTTCTGATCTGGTTACCACTACATCGTATTTTCTTTGCAGACACCCTCTCAGACTGGCGAGGTAGGCTTCCCGCTTAATGACTTGAGCTAGGTCATATGCTACCTTCAGGTGCAGAGAACAAGCAAGCTTTTGCCACCTTCGAGTTTATCGGAAAAGGCCTTCCATCAGCATAGAACCTGTTGCAGTGTGAAAATTGCGTGGCTCTAATAGATCCTTCCTTAAAATTTTATTTTATTTTTATTTTTATTTTTATTTTTATTTATTTATTTTTAAACAAAGGCGAGAAAAGAAACTATGGTACAAGGATAAGATAGCCCTCTAAGGGCTGCTAAGTGAAATAGTGTTTGAGGTCATGCCCGTTTACCGGGAGGACCTCGACTCGTCCCTCAAGGGTTTTCAATCTAAATGTGTGGGATCCTAACTTCTCCTTAATTTGGAAAGGGCCTGTCCATAGTGCTTGGAACTTAGAATGCTTCCCCTTTTCCTCATGAGCTTTGTCCCATTTTAGGACCAAGTCTCCTACCTCAAAAATTTTATTCCCTGCAGATTTTCTATCAAACCATCTCTTGATTCGGCTCTGGTGGATGGCGAACTTTTCCCGGGTTTTTTTCCTTTCTTCCTCCAACTTCAGCAAGGTGTCGATTCGAGTCTGCAAGGTAGGGCATGGGGTACCATGACATTCTTGGGACAGCTGAAGGGCAGGGAGAGATAGATGGGGAGGAAGAACAACTTCTTTTCCATACACGAGAAAATAGGGAGAGGTGCCTAGGGAGGACTTGGGAGTGATACAGTCAGCCCAAAGTGCATTTTGAAGGGAATTGTGCTAGTTGCACTGGTGGGACAGCAGGGTCTTCTTAATGATACGGATAAGATTCTTATTAGTTGACTCAGCTAATCCATTTCCCTAGGGATAATAATTTGCAGAATGTTTCAGAACAATACCATTTTCCAGCGCAAAATCATATAATTTAAAAGATGAGAAGTAAGTCGCATTATCGAAAACCAAGGAAGTTGGAATGCCAAACCTGGTGATGATGGACTGTGTGAGGAATTCTATTACCTCCTGATCATTGATTCGGCGCAAAGGTGTTGCTTCGACCCACCTAGTGAAATAATCAGTAGTTGTAAGGATATACCGGTGTTGTTTGGAAGAGTAAGGTGTGATTTCGCCAATTACATCCAAACCCCACTGTTGGAAAGGCTCCTCCACTGCTACTGAGACTAAGGGGGCGGCTGGCTGTGCTTCTCGGTTTGCGAACTTCTGGCACTGGATGCATTTCCGAACATATGCATGTGCATCTATGAAAAGAGTAGGCCAATAGTATCCTGCGTGCATTATCTTATGGGCGGTAGTATCTCCTGCAAAATGACCTCCAGCTGGTCCGTCATGCAGTTCGGTCAAGATTTTCTGCGCTTCGTCATGTTCCAAGCAGCGTAACAGGATCCCATCGTAATGTTTCTTGAACAACTTCCCTCTGATCAGTTGGTGAGATGCAGCTTTGAGTCTTATCGCGCGTTTCTACCGGGCAGTTAGAGCAGGGTCCAGGGTGCCTTGGGCTAAATATCTTGAAATGTCAGAATACCAAGAAGGGCTACTTTGCTGAGGCACATGGTCACTCTGGTACATGTCGATTTCTTTTTCCCAACATTCTTCTTCAATTCCATGGGAACTTGCAGCTTCCGCGGCCATTTAGCATAAGCCCTGTCCTTTAACGGTGTGTGCCGGTTTAAATTCTAAATCGTATTCTTGCAAGCACGCCACCCAGTTGCCTCGCCTCTCGCCTAGCTCCTGCTGCACGAAAAGTGAGCGAATAGCTGGGTGTGGAACAAAAAACGTGACATGATTTTTCAAGATGTAGGGCCTAAAATGCTTGACCGCTTTGTAGACCGCATAAGCTTGCTTTCGATTTCTGGTTAGTTCAACTCAGCTCCTTGTAAACCGGTGCTCAGGGCAGCCGCAAGTGAGGAATCTGAAGCAAAAGTATACAGGATAAAGCCTTTGCCAAAATCTGGACTTTGGAGAGAAGGAGCTTCAGCTATAGCCTGTTTTATTTTGTCGAAGGCCTCCCTTTCCGGCAGATTCCATTGGAACATAGCATTATTTTTTATCATTCCTTGCAGCGGCCTGACTATCTGGCGAAATCCGAGATGAATTTACGGACAAAATTGATTTTCCCCAGGAAAGATTGCATTGCTTTCTTGCTGCCCGGGGGAGGAATCTGAGCAATGGCTTTCGCCCGTTCTGGATCAACTACAATGCCTTGCTTGGTTATAATGTGGCCTAGCAGGTTCCCTTCTGCCACAGCGAAAACACTCTTTTTAGGGTTGAGCGAAATCTCGTACCTTCTGCACCTCTCTAAGATTTTCTTGAGGTGGCGTAAATGATCGCCCCTGCGTTTTGAAAACACAGTGATGTCGTCCAAATAGACCACCACGCTCTGCCCTATCAAACCATGGAAGGCTATATCCATGGCTCGTTGGAAAGTTGCCCCCGCATTGATCAATCCAAAGGGCATGCGCCTGAAAGAAAAGGTTCCCCATTTGGTCCGGAAGGTGGTTTTCAATCTGTCCGGTTCAGCTACCAACACCTGGTTATAACCAGAGAAGCCATCCAATAGGGAGAACATTTTAGATCCAGACACAGCTTGCAATATCTGTTCCATGGGTGGCACCGGGTAGCTGTCTTTGTTAGAGGCCCGATTCAGATTACGGAAATCTACGCATAAGCGGATCTCGCCAGACTTCTTTCGTACCGGTACCAAATTTGACACCCACGTGGAGTGACGAACTTTGAAAATAATGCGTGCATCCAAGAGCTTCTTAAGTTCTTTCAGAATCATTGGCTCCAAAGCCAGATGCACTTTTCTGAGTTTCTGTTGGAAGGGCTTAACGCCTTCATTCACGGGTATCACGTGCTGAATGATCCGAGTATCGTACGTATGTAAATCTTCATACATCCAAGCAAATACGTCTTGATACTTCCGGAATAATTGGGTGAAGGCCCGTGTCTCCTCATCACTACAGTCTTTGCCGAGGTTAACGAACTTTGGGTTCTCATATGATCCCAAGTTCACTTGCCGATGTGCCAATATGGAACTTTGCACTTTGGTGTTTGGGGGCCCGCGGAATCGGCTTTGCAGATCAAAGATATTTTCTAGTGACACCACCCCCTTGGGCATGGGGTTCTCTTTGAATTCATCACGCTCTTTCTGCAAAGCATGATCATGCTCCGCCTCGTCTATCGCCGCGTCCTTGAATACTTCAGCATTGAGCATAAAGTCCAAGATCTGTTGATCATCGTTAAAAATGCGTAGATTAGTAATGTTATCTGGCACAGAGGGTCTATATATAACTTCAATAGAAAAATCGTCCCTCAAAGGGGTAAATCTAGCAGCAGCATTAGCCAGAGTATCAGCTGCTGCATTGTGCATTCTAAGAACAGATTTAATTCCAAATGCATCAAAAGCAGAAATCAATCGCCATACCTCTTGTTGATACGTCTTTAAATGTGGAGACAAATAGTGAATAGTGTTGCGTACCTTCCGAGTGATAATTTCGGAGTCTCCAATGACTTGTAGGCATTTTACCTTCAAATCCAGCGCCTTCTTAAGTCCGAGGGTTAAAGCCTCATATTCAGCAGTGTTTTTGGTGCACTGGAACTCTAGCTGACATGAGATTAAGAATTTGTTCTTCTGAGGGTCAAGTAAGATGTAGCCTGCACCAGCTCCGTCATGGGTCTTGGAACCGTCATAATACAAGGTCCACATGTCATTTTCCGGCTCCTTCGGGGTAGTAGGCCGCAGAGGGATTTCGGCTTGGTGTGGGACAGGGGTGGCTAGCTCCTCCGCGACAAGCGCTAGTTCAGATTGGACCTCGGGGCCTACTGAAGACTGAGGGGATTAGTAACATCCGAATATGGCTTCCAAAAAACACATGCCAAGCTCCTCCTGGGCAAAGATGATGGGTTCATTAGCGGCATCCAAATCAGTCACGGTGTATTTCATATATGGTTCACTTTCGACCCCGATTTGGTTATTCCGCCCCTTGTAAGGAAGCCACAAGTGGGACCAGTCGGTGGCGAAATAGCCTTGCAACTTGCTGGACCAGTCTCTGCTAAGCAATAGACCGTATGCTTCAGGGATGTCAACAACCACAATATCAATGCATTGATGGACCCTAGATTCTGACGACAGGCGAATGATGACATTATTTAATTCTCCTACAGATGGCACCTGCGATCTGTCGAGTTGTATGATCTTTGCGTCAGTTTTCTCCGGGCGAATGTTCAGCTTCTTACAGAAAAATAGAGGCATGACGTTTGTGGAGGCACCGGAGTCGACTAGATAGTTATGAACGTTGAAGTTAAAAATATCGAAGGAAAAAAGGAAAGGAGGAGTGGATCCCCTTGAGTTCGTATTGACGACATTTACTATGGACTGGACATCTGGACCGGCTTGCGCAGACGTGTTGCTCACAGTCTTCGTAGCTGAAGTATTGGCGAAAGCTTTTAGAATGAGCTCTCTTTGGTTGGTAATGCGGGCAAGCTCATAGAGAGAAATATTTGCTCTTGTTTTTTTCATATCCTCAACAATGTTATAGCTAGAATCCGGTTGAGGGCTAGGCTCGTTAGTGGTTTTTGGGGATTCTGTCGGGAGCTTGCCCTTTTGACTTGCTCGAGTAATGTTATTTGCGGGCTTCTCTGGGGCAGATTGTTTTCCGTTCCCTGGGGGCAGAATTTTTCTTAGGAAAGCCCTTTTCTTGTCTTCATAAGATTGCTCGGGAACAGGTCCTTTGCTCCTTAGACTATAATTCCGTACGGGCTGGTCTTTGGGATTGTCTGCCATGTTGATATCAATGGAGGTAAGGCTGTCCCCCCCTCGGATTATGTCAAAAGCTAGGATAGAGGACCCTAGTTCTTCGTTCGGGGGTGGATCTTCATCGTGATCGGAAACATCATCCTCCGTCACAGCCCCCGGGGTTTGGTCATCTAAAAGCTGATTAATTACTACTGTCATGCTGCCAATCCATTGAGGGCACTTTTTTTCAGAGTGGGCAGCTTGGTGGAAAGAACAGAAGTTATCTTTCCCTATTTCTTCCACATTGAGAGCAATATTCGGGTTAGACGGAGGTCTGTTGGTGTTGGAATTTCTCTTTCTGAAAAAGGGTTTTGGTGGTTTAGTGCTAGTCATGGGTTCTATGCCCTTTCTCCTTAGGTCAGAGACTTCATTCGTTAAGAGCTTGAGGGTTTTTTCCATGCTTTCGAAATCAAACGCATCTTTATCCCTATCCGTGGTCTTAGGAGTGGAGGACTGACCCTTTTTTGTGATTGGCTTGTGATCATCTCTCCCTTCGTGATCGATGGCTCCTATCGAAAGCATGTCTTTCTCCACAGCGAGAGTAGCCTCATAATTAGCCGTAAGGGTAGCGCGGGCTTCACGTTTGATGAAAACGGCGATGTCCCTAGGGAGAGCCTTGGTATAGTAGTCAATGGTGATTGAGTCATCCAACGCCAGGTTTGGGGGAAATTTCTGCAGTATGGTAGCGAAGCGCTGGTTGAAGTCCTTAACCTTCTCCTTTTTATGACACTTGATGGTGCTCAATTCCGTGAGGAGCATGGAAGGAGTTTTATCTTCTGAAAAATTCTACAGGAACACGCGACAGAATTGGTCCCATGAAGTAATAGAGGCACTGGGGAGGGAATGGTACCATGTGGCCGCTTTGTTTTCAAGAGTGTGGGGAAATAATCGACATGCGACGTCATCGGAATGAACTCTCATGATTTGCAGAGACAAATAGAAGCTGCTTATATGATCTTCAGCTAAGGTGCCTTTCTCAGGATCAAACTTGGGGAGGTGTTTCTCCGGATGCCTAGGCAGATCGTGGAGTGGGCCCAAAAGATTTAATGGGGACTGAGCCATCCAGGCTAGTGGTTGCACTCTCCTAGCCCGCTGGTGGTGCCTAAACTCAGGCTTAGATTCACCTCCCGAACCTGAGACCGATGCTTCTGACTCATGGTGAGAGTGTTCGTCTTGATGTCTCTCACGGTAAGGAAAGTCTCTAAGATATCCCAAGTTGTGGACAGGAGACCTAATTGGGTTTGGGTGACAGTTTTGGGCATGGTTTCCTTGGCCTTGGCCTCTATCTCCTCTACCTCCAGCCCCACGGCCTCTATTTCCTTCACCTTCATTTCTGTGAGCTCTATTTCTTTCACCTTCATTTCTGCGAGCTCTATTTCCCCCGCCTTCATTTCCTCGGCCTCTGTCTTCTCCACCCTCCCCAGGTGGGGGGTGTGCCTGATTGTTGTTTTTCCAGGTCTGGTTAGGCTGGGAGTCGGGGAAAGGTTCGGTGTCGCCAAATTCCTCGCCCTCTTGGAGAATCAGGTCGTTTTCCTCAACAGTAGTGCTGAGGTCTTCCAGCATGAGATTCACGAGCTGGGGTATGGTACTCACCAGGGCACCATTACGAGTGATGTTCTCAGCAGGGGTCCTAGTGTGGGCTAGGAATTCCATGATTGGGGTAAATCGTAAATCTCTGATAAGATTGCGGGCAGCTGGGTGCAAGGCTCTCAACTACGCTCTGGTGATTTCATAATATCGAGTCTCCCCCCCTGGGATATCTTCCAGAGGAGGAGGGATAGGTTCATCATTTATGACCTCCCCGTGGGGAGTTTGTGATGGAAAGTTCGTTGTATGCTGGGAGGCTGCCATCAGGCCCTCCTTCTAGCGCCAATTCTGTTGACGGGAAAATATGTCCGGCCAACAGTAGGGGATATCCCTGGTAGAAAGTCCCAATTATACCTTGAACCGTTTGGAGTAGGGATCTTGTCCGGGGTGTGGGTTCGGCTACCGCTTAAGATGCCTTCCCTTCGGTCTCAAAAAGAACCTGATTGAACCTGCGGACACACACTTATTCACATGATACAGAATACATGATTGATGCATTAAACACGAATAAAACACTATGCGTAGTGAGGCAATAAATAAAGCATGTACACCTAAGGAGGTGTCGTTAGCAACACATCTTTGGGGTACTGCTTGCAAGGTAGTCTGAACACAAAAGAAATAGTTCTTTATGGTGAGATATCCCTTTACTTTATGAAAGATAAAATGAAATGCTAATAAAATAGTTCATTAACATTCATTAAGAGAGCAGATGATAAATTGAACATCATTGATACAACACAGATAGCCATGACGCATAAATGATGACATGAAGAGTGCAGCTTCATTAATCAAAGGATGTTTGAAACTGTATAAGGAAATACACATAGTGTTCGCATAGCAAAACA
This sequence comes from Pinus albicaulis, assembly GCA_034641835.2. Lineage (NCBI taxonomy): Eukaryota > Viridiplantae > Streptophyta > Pinopsida > Pinales > Pinaceae > Pinus > Pinus albicaulis. Next base: position 1,578,630,464 of record CM076579.1, read on the forward strand.
CATCATAACCATAGGGTGTTTTGACAAGTATCTCTATTCATATGCACAAGGGTATAATATTTCAATACAATGCCATGTAGCTCTTGAGTTTCCAAAAGAAAATCCCTTTACACTTTCCCCGTAGGGAGTTTTATAGCACAAAACTTGCCCTTTGAGCTTCCCGACTTTTCGCCTGCCTGCCTGTTGAGTTGCCTCATGACCTGGAAGAGGTTGTGACCTGCGACCTGTCTAGTGTGTGCGACTTGCAACCTGGATAGGCAGTACGACCTACGAATTTCCCGGATGGTGCGACCTATGACCTGCCTCTAACCATTTCCAATGCCTCGTTGCTACCGGGCTACGAATATGGACGCGCAATGGTGAGGTCAGGGACGTCAATATGCTACTCTTTGAAGAAACCTTGCCATGTCTGGTACTCTGCCGCTATGGGGGAAACAAGAGGGATCTCCACTTGCAACCGATGCATGCATTCCAAAGCATTTGGAACTAGAGTTTCCCTTTTTTGTGAGATCTGGTTGGAAAGAGAGGCAAGTTTGGTATAAATCCGAACTGGTGTGGCAAGAAACTGATCCAGATGTTCTTGAGATGCTGCGGGCTCGGGGGTGGTAGCAGCTTGCTTGATGGGCTACAGAAATGACTGGATTTCTTGATCCACTTGTTCCCAGGCTTTCTCTTCGTCCAATGCCCCAAGCGAAGGAATGTGGTGAAGAGTGTGCATCGAGTCGATGCCGCTGATCAGGTGGTTGTATGAAGACATTACTTTTTCCAGGTCCTTGGAAAGTTTTTCCTTAGACTGTATTGCCATACGGAGCTGGACCTTAGCATCCTGTGTATGAATCCAATCCCTCTTGGGAAAATTCTTAGGTGCCCGAGGGTATCTAACTGTCCAATCCATCATTCTTTCTAAGGCCTGTGAGGCCTCCTTGAGCTGCTCTTGCTTTTGCTTAGTTTCTGCTCGTGCTCTTACCAATGGGGTGACTGTTTGTTTGATGGTGAACATTTCTCCATACATCTGCCTCATGGTTGCTTCTAATACATCACACTCTTTTAGAATGGCTAGTGGGACTTCATTAACTGGGGGAGTCTGGTTTCAGAGTTGTTGAACTTCTGCTTTCAACTCTGATTTCTCCTGTTATGCCCTTTTCTCCCGCTGCTCGGCTGCTTGTAGTATATTTTGCAAAGAGACTATTTCTCTACTCATTCTGGTTACATTTTCTTCCGTGGCTGCGACGAAAGCCGTGCCTGCCGATGCTATCATGACGGGATTAGTCCTGGTATCAAGGACTATGTCTTTGCCTGTTGCAACTGTGGATGTGGCGGAGGGACTTTGCGCCAGAGACCTTCTTTTCTCTTACCGGATTTTGAAAGAGAATTGATCGAATGTGAGTCTGGTGAGGTCGAATACCTCCTCTTCCTACCCCTGGGGGGAACTAACATCAGAGAGCTTGGTACCACCCAGGGGTATCTCGAGGGGAGTCACCTCGATGTCTTCTATCATTTCATCCTCTTCTTCTTCTCTATTCTTTTCCTTTTCTTCCTTTCGCTGGTGTTCTGTTTCTGCCACTGCTTCTATTTCGGCCTTCTTCTTCCGCTCGGCTGCAGCAGCTTGTTTTGCCTTCTTTTGGCATTCAGCTTCTTCTCTGTCCAACTCTTCCTTGAGTGCCCGTTCTGTTGCGGCCTATGCCTCCTTTTCATCCTTTTCTTTCCTGGCCTCCTCAACCTGCTTCTTCTTCTGCGTTGCCTTCGAACTCTTCTTGCATTCTTCCTCGTCCTCCTTTATCTTCTTTTCTCTTTCTTGCTGGGCTTTTGCCTCTGCTTCTTTCTATTGGATAGATGTAATAAGCCCTGTGCTGGTCTGAGACTTTTTGGGTAGAGAGGAAGAGGCACCTCCCAACCGATGGCTCCTTTCTTCCAGGCTCTGATCATCTGGATCCTCTTGGCCAAAGTCTACCTCCGGAGCAAATTGTCTCTCGGCGTTGTACTGGTTCCTCCTTTCGTCTTCTCCCGGGTGCTCTATATGCTGGTAGTTCCACTTGAATTTAGCTTTCTTGCAGTGTTCAGGAACTACTCTCTCCGGGTCGTATGTTCGATGCTCTAGCGCTCCAAAGTGATAGCTTTTCATCTCTTCTCCCCCCGCTGCTACCTCTTTGAAGTCTTTAACTGTGCACGCACCAATGGTGAGGGGTAGCGTGGGCCACGGCTTCTTTTTACCTTTAGACAGGACACTGGAGAAGCCCTGGGACATTTGCAAGCATACCTCCTGAATGAGCATTTTGTCTGTAACAAAGCGAGGCATAGCATGTGGTGCCCTGAAAGATCCAAAGACTCGGATGAAAGTATATCCGGCGAAAGGGAACCAATGTGCCACTTGGCCTAGAGTCTCTCTAGCCCGCCAAGACATGCAGGGGGCGTCTTGACCAAATATTTTTCTATATAGAGCGGGGATAAATACTAGGGAGATTTGCTCTATATCCTGTTTATACCTGGACTCCCAAAACACCTTGGTTTGTAGATGAATTGCACGTGTCTACGTGGAATCCCAGTTGTGTGCCCATCCCTTAAAGTGTAACCTCGTGTAGACAGCATCCAATAGGTAAGAGGCCATGTAGAATTCGGCAGGCATTCCATCATCTGGGGCCAATGCCGAGGAAAAGTTTGTCTGGATTGAAATCATCAATATGCCAACCCAGTTGAAACGGGTGCCATGCGCCGTTACATATTCCATGATAGTAGCCCAAGTGCTGCTGAAGGTGGAGCAATCAGGGCGCCCGTATAGTCTGCAAAGCATGGCGGCTACTAATTTATAAACCTTTCTCAGGCTAGCCACCGGATATTCTTGGTCTTTCTTGGCTTTAAATTTCTCGGGCTCCTCCCACCATTGTCTAATAGTGTCAACTACAGGGACTGCGTGAGCAAGAGCCCATTCTTCTGTGAAGTACTCTTCTGGGTGAGGCAACGAGTAATAGAGGTGGGCGTCCGAGCCTACCAGCATTGCGAAAGCCTTGCCCTCACTATCTCGGATCATGAACTTCTTGGGATCCGTTCTCTGTATGATCCAGTCCATAACCTCTGGGCATGGAAATATGGCCGGATGCGCCCCTGCGAGATGCAGTTTGGACCTTTTTACTTTTAAGTATATTTCCCGGTCTGGGAGATCTTCTGGGAATTCCTCTTCCGGTATGGCGAATTCATGATACACTTGGTATCATCGCATGCTGTCCCCTTTTGCAAATGTACATAGTGTATCCCTATATATCGGGGGTGGGGATACCCTGTCCAGCTCCACAACTTCTTCTGCCACTTGCTTGTCCTTCTTCTGGGACACTGGGGTTGCCATGTCACTCGAATCCGAGAGAACAGGTATACACTCCGCGTCTCCTTCAAGTTCACCTGTCAAATTCATGAAAGAATCCCAAGATAAGAACGACATGATGATATAAAGCCAATTAAAGTTTATCAATGAATTTTAGCTGAGACACATGCAAAATTGGGTCACTGGTTTACTGGGTCGTAGGGTCGCAGATTGCAAGAAGAGACCCAGATGTGACCTTGCGACCTTGCGACTTGGTCGCAGCGTCGCGGGGTTGCAAATTTCGAAAACATAGGAAAAATGCGACCTTGCGACCTCGCAACCAGGTCCCTGGGTCGCTGGGTCGCAACTATCGGAAAATTTGGGAAATGCGACCTTGCGACCTTGCGACTAGGTCACTGGGTCGCTGGGTCGCAAATTCCAAAAGCTGAAGAGAATGCGACCTTGCGACCTCGCAACTAGGTCGCTGGGTCGCAGGTCGCACTAGGGCTTTCTGGGGGGTTTTGAGCGCGCGCGGCGTGAAGGTTTTCTCCCTCTAACTGGAAAATTATAAGGCTAAAAGGGTCCAGGCAGAGTTGAGGGATCGCTTTGGGAGCAGGGGACAAGGGCATGAGAAGCTGAACAAGAAATGTGGTGAGCTTGGGCAGTTGTGATGAAAGCAGGATTACAAACAACCCTAAACCGGAAAAGAACATAATAGCTCATGCAGATGGCAATTTAAAGGTCTAAGGAGACATGGGTTTGGCAAGAAATTCCCACAAAGGAAAAATCAGGAGGGAAACGGCAACCTACCCGGGAAAATCGCGGCAGTCGACCTGTCAGAGCCATTTCTTTCTATTCACCGATTGTGAAAAATGCGACATAGTGACCTCCTTTATATAAAAGGTCGCACGTGTGGGCATTTAATGCGGGGTCGCTAGGTCACAATTTGCGTGGTTTAGAGGATCCGCGACCCTGCGACCTTGCGACCTGGCGACCTGGGGGTCGCGGGGTCGCAGTTTTCATTAAAAGTTGAGTTTTGCAACTTCGTGACCTTGCGACCTGGCGACCTGGGGGTCGTGGGGTTGCAAGGTTGCGTGGTCGTAATTTTCATTAAAATTTTAGCTTTGCGACTTAGCGACCTTGCGACCTTGCGACCCTTAGGTCGCAGGCTCGCAAGGTCGCAGAGTCGCAATTTTCTAAAAAATTAGTTTTGCGACTTGGCGACTTGGCCTTATGGATTCTTCACTTGGTTTTTCTCTAGTTTCAAGGGGCTCCAAAAATTTGAAGTGGGGGTTTTTTTGGAGGGTGTTGTTAGAGAACTACAACATCAGGAAAGCCTGGAAAGATAATAAGCTCTAATGTCATGACAAAGCTTCTAAAGAAAGAACAACGAGGCGTAATTGCACAATTATGCTCACTAGAAGTTCCAACATCAAAATCATCTATTTCTGCAGATCTCCAACAAGTCTTGGACAATCATTCCAAGGTGTTTGAAACTCCCAAAGGACTCCCACCTATTTGTGGTCATGATCATGCTATTCATTTGATTCCAGGAAGTGTTCCTCCGAACACTAGGCCTTACAGATATCCTTATGTCCAAAAAATCAAAATTGAACGTATGATTGCATAAATGTTAGAGGCTGGTATAATTCAACCTAGTCAAATTTCTTTCTCTGCTCTAGCAGTATTGGTGCACAAGAAGGATGGATCGTGGCACATGTGTCCAGATTATAGGGAGCACAATAAGCTGACTATTAAAGATAAACTTCCCATTCCTGTGATTGATGAATTAATGGATGAATTGCATGGAGCAATTTATTTTACCAAGTTGTACCTACATTCAGGATATCATCAAATTATAATGAAGACTGAAGATATTACGAAAACAACATTTCGAACTCATGAGGGTCATTATGAATTTTTGGTCATGCCTTTTGACCTTACCAGTGCACCTTCTACATTTCAAGGGTTGATGAATTCCATTTTCAAACCCTTCCTTGGAAAAATTGTGTTAGTATTTTTTGATGATATACTAATCTACCATAGGTCTTGGAAGGATCATGTTCAACATGTTGACAGGGTGCTCAAACTATTGGAGGAGAAACAATTATATGCAAAAACCTCCAAATGTTTCTTTGGAGTACAAGAGGTGGAATATATGGATCATATTGTATCTCAGGAGGGTGTTAAGGTAGACTCGAAAAAAATTAAATCAATTAAGGAATGGAAAGTCCCCACGACCATAAAGTAGTTGCAAGGATTTCTCGGGTTAACAAGGTATTATCTCAATTTTTTTAAGAATTACAGGAGAATAGCAGCCCCTCTAACAACATTATTGAAGAAATATGCATTTTCATGGACTCCTGAAAAAACTAAGGCCTTTAAACATCTTAAAGAGGCAATGTGCCAAGAACTAGTCTCAGCTACGCCAGACTTCACAAAATCCTTTATTGTGGAATGTGATGCCTCAGGAAATGGAATTGGTGTTGTTTTAATGCAATAAGGAAGACCCATTTCTTTTGAAAGTCGTCCAATCAAAGGAAAGTATTTACAAAAATCTATTTATGAGAAGGAAATGTTGACAATAATACATGCACTAAAGAAATGGAAGCCTTACCTAATGGGAAGCCACTTCAAGGTAAAAATTGATCAGGAACAAAGACTATATTCAGAAGAGCAGCAAAAATGGGTCACAAAGATGTTGGATTATGACTTTGAAATCATCTACAAAAGGGGGAAGATAAATGTTGTTGCAAATGCACTCTCAAGAAAGGATGAGGAGGTGGAAGCATTGCTTTGTGCAATTTCTATTATCCAACCAGATTGGATAACCGAAGCAAGGGAGGAATGAAAGAATGACGAAGAAGTGTGGACACTCATTCAAAAGTTGCAGCAAGATCCCAGTAAATATGATACATTTATTTGGAAAAATGATTCCTTACGGTACAAAGATCGCTTATATCTTTGTAATAATTCCCAACTAAAACAAAATATTCTTTTGGAATTGCACACCTCTCCCTTAGGAGGACACATGTGATTTTTAAAAACTTACCACAGGGTGAAGAAATGATTTTTTTGGGATGGACTTAATTCTGATATTCAAAATTTTGTGGCGGAATGTTTGGTTTTCCAACAAAATAAAGTTGAGACAAGTAAGGCCCTGGGTCTGCTACAACCTTTATCCATTCCAAGTCAACGTTGGGAAGAGGTTTCATTGGATTTTATCACAGGTGTTATCACTCAGAAAAAGTGAAACATTATTTGACATGGTCATAGAGTTCATTTGTCAAAGGTATGGTCATAGAGTTCATTTATCACAAGTTGGTATAGGAAAATTTTATTTTTTTCATCTTTAACCTATCTTAAGGTTCAAACCCACCTCCATTCAAGTCATATCATGTCCCATCAGTCATCATTTGCTGACATATTTCATTTCCCAAGCTTTTGAATTCAAAAAGGTCACTTTAGCCAGTTTTTCCTCTTTTTGTAGCGTTTTACACTGTAAAAAGGCAGTTTTCGCTACGAAACTGCCTAATAGTTTTGTAGCGAAACTATCAAAAAATGAAATAGCCACGCTACGAAAAATGGTTTTTCTGTCTGTCTTTTCAAACCTGGTGCAAGGTGTCAGTCCATGATTAGAAGAGTTAGGGTGGATGTCATTGGAGTCAGTTAGGGTTAAATCAAGGTACAAAGGTCATGTCTGAGGTCACCATTACTGTTTTAGCATGTATGAGTTATGATTAAGGCATGAGTTGTCATCAAAACTTTAAAACATTACCCAATTGAGGCTTTGTCATTATCTGCTTCATATTTGCATGCTATTGAGTTCTGGGGAGTTATTTCATCAAGCCAAGCTGGTTGCTGGCATTTTCAAAAGTTGCAAGTGTCACTAATCAAGCGAGGCTAAGAAGGTATAAAATCACCATGGCTGCAAAGAAGAAGACCAACAAAGGTGGTCACTGCCTCAGATATGAGCCAATGGACATGAATTTTTTAAATGAAGACCCAACTACATTGGAAGTGTTTAGAAGAATAAGGTATTTGCAATTCTTCCAAAGTCTGCAAGGGTGTCATTTACATGTTTCAAAGGAGTTTGCTAAGGGTTTTACTAGATCAGCTTCAAAGGTGGAAATGTTAAATCTCATAGTAACACCAGAAACCATTGCAGTAGCAACATGAATCCCTAGAGGAGGAGAGCAATGGTTCAAAGGCATCAAGTTCACCATGCAGGACTGTAAAGAATTCATCAAGACAGAGCATAGTGAAATTGATATCACAAATGCTATCCCAAGGAGCTACATGAAGGAAAACTACTCAAATTTGGTACTGATCATTCAGAAGTACGTGACCTGTGAAGGGAGGTATCACATGATATACTCCTATCACCTTAAGCTTCTGCTGCATTTTTTGAGTAAGAGGTCTCTTGATTTTCATTTTTACTTATATAGAAGCTTAGCTATAATGTTAGATAAGGTTCAAGTTAAAACAGAAGGAAATGAAACCTCTCTTTTTCATCATGGTTTGATCAAGTTGTTGGTGTTAGGGGAGTTAAAAAGATTAGACAAAGATTGGTCATCTTTTCTGTTCATAAGTGGTTTTGAAGTAGATGTTGTCACTCCTAAAAGAACTCCCAAACCTAGAGATATTCCATCACCTTCAGTGGCAAAGCAGTTAGAACCAGTGAGCATGGAGACAGAGCCTTTGCAGAAGGTTGATACACCCAAAGCTACACCTGGAAAACAAAATCCAACAGTAAGAAAACATGGCAGCAAGAGAGTTACAAGGAGCCAAACAGTGGTTAAGGGTAACTTAGAGGACATTTTGCATGCCATTGATATTGAATAAACTCCCATAATCCAAGCTAAAGACATAGATGAGGGAGTAAGGAATCTTAAGAAAGGCAAGATAGCTAAGAAGTTAGAATTTGCATGTGATGATGTTGGATTTATGTTTCAAGCTAGAAAACAAATGACAAGACATGACAGAAAAGTCTTGGAAAGCAGCAAAGAAGCTCAAAAGGTCAGTGAAACTATTAAGCCACCACCAAGCATCATAGACCTCTCCTCACATGCAAAAGAAGATATGGTTATCAAGCAAAAGAAGGGCAAAGAGAAAATCACTGAAAAGACAAAAGTTGAAGCCTTTAAAGAGCAGTTGAAAGAGGCAAGAGAAGAGATATCAGTTTTGAAGAAGGAGGAAAATAAGCATACAGCTAAAAGGATCCAGTTTGAACAAATGAGCAAGATTTGGGAGGATCAAGTCACAAGTGTCTCAAAGACCTTGGACAATTCACAAAAATTGATAAAGTGGACTGAACCACTAAGAGGAGAAGTCAAGCACATACAAAAGGTAAATCTACACTTGCAAGCCAAGAATAGGACACTGAAGGATCAAGTGAAAGACTTAGAACAACAACTAGAGTTGATTCATGAAGAGCTGGAAAAGAAAGGCTTAAAGATCACTGTGGTTGATGAGCCCATTGCTCAACTGATCAGAAATGAGGAGGAAACACCACATGAACCATAAGTTGAGGTTGAATATCCTTTAGAGGTTTCATTACATGTAGAAGATCAAGTTTTTGCAGTTGGAGGTCACTTTTTGGAAACAGTTTTGAAATCTGGAATTTCTGCACTTTTACACAGTTTCGTAGCGTTTCCTAGGCTTAAAGCCAGGAAAACGCTATGAAAAAACTTGTAGCATCCTTTTTGCCTCCAAAGTCACTTTTTGCAGTTTTTAAGGAGGGAGAATGATGGTGGTGATTTGTCATGATTTGATTTACACCATGGAACAGCAAAGGAGCAGAGTTTTTGGGTGCAGAAACTACTTTTTCAACGCTACCAAAGCTCGCTACGAAACTGTTATGTTTTTGTAGTGAGCTATTTTTGAAGGTTTTGGAGCATCTTAACGGCAGTTTTGGATAGTTGGACTCCTCCAACATGTCAAGGGACCTTAACATCAAATATTTATGACTCGAAGGAAGTGTTGTGGAGACAGGTCATCAGCCAAAGCTTTCGTTGAAGATAAGGGTTATGCATTCTTGAAAAATAGGGTTTTGTTCCACATGTCTAGGAGATTCTTAAATATGTAAAGTGGTAATGAACCTATCATTTATCTTTCGAGCATGTGATGCTTATTTTGTATTTGTTTCACAAGATAAGGTAGAGTTGTGTAATAAATAGGAGTTAGAGTCCTATTAGGAGATGATTTCTTTAAGGTATAGCTGTCAGTTTTCTATTAGGAATTGTGTCTTTCAGTTATGTGATGTGTCATAAGAGAATTCGATGGTTTAGCCACCAGGCATATCATCCTTGATGTAAAGAGGGTCTATTTAAAGACAAAGCATCGAAGTAGTGAGGGGTTGGATATTTTTTGCACCAAATTGCTGCTTTATGTATTTTGACTTATATCAGTAATACAAAGTGACTTTCTTCTTGACAGACCTGAGATTCTCATGGGGTTTTTAATATCTTATTGATCTACATCTTATGTTTTACCACTTGCAGTAGATTTCATTTCTATTACTCAAAATTCATAACTTTATGCTCTGACTTCCTTTAGTAATGAAATGAATGTGTTTTCTATGTTTTATGAGTGAATTGCCTTTGTTAAAGACCTTTATCTGCCTCAGCTTCCATGTCAAGAAACCTTTCCACTGAAACTACTGATTGTTGACTCCATAAGCCCAATGGTAGAAAACCTGCATTCTTTCAGCCTGCAATCATAAAAAACAAGATACAATTTATATAGAGTTAGCCATCTAGCATTATCATTAACCAATATCATAAAATCCCTTTTAGAGAGCCCTCTCAGACTGAAGAGGCTAAGCTTCAATCAAAAGTTGGTTTGAAACAGTTACACTAAGTTGTCTGATTAGCAGCCAATCAAGTACAATTTTGTGATAACAACAGGTTTACCTAAGTCCGAAGGAAAGAGTGTCATCATGGTGGTCATTGATAGAATTACCAAGTATGCACACTTTTGTGCATTATCTCATCCATGTAAAGCAAGTATGGTTGCTACTGCATTTATGGAAACAATTCAAAAGCTACATGGAAACCCAAATATTATTGCACGTGACATAGATCCCATTTTCACTGGAAATTTTTGGACATAATTATTTTCTTGTTTGGGTACTCAACTAGGTCATAACTCATATTATCATCCTCAATTCAATGGGAAAAATAAGATAGTGAAAAAATGTCTGGAAGGATATCTTCGTTGTTTTGTATCTGATAAACAAACACAATGGGTCAAGTGGTTACCTCTGGCTGAATGGTGGTATAACACTTCCTTCCATACTGCAGCAAAAATGACCCCATTTATGGCACTTTATGGATATCATCCACCATCCATCACATCATATTTTAGAGAAAATTCGAAGGTTCAAGCAGTGGAAGATCACATCGAGCATCAGCAAGAAGTTCTCCAACTCTTAAAGGATAACCTGAATTTGGCACAAAATCGAATGAAACAGCAGGCAGATCAACATCGCAGCGAGAGAAGTTTTGATGTAGGAGATTGGGTATTTTTACGGCTACAACCATACAAACAAATGTCCCTCAAGCAAGCTAAGAAGGATAATAAATTATCGCCAAAGTATTATGGTCCTTACAAGGTGTTACAAAGATTGGTACTATGGCATACAAATTGGATCTTCCTGCTTCTTCACGAGTGCATCTAGTTTTCCATGTTTCATGCTTAAAGAAGGTTATAGGTGAAAATCTTCTAGTTCAAACAATATTGCTAGAACTTGATGAGGAAGGAAAAATCATATTGGAACCTGAAGCAGTCACGGAAACAAGAACTTGACAACTATGAAATCGATCAATTTCAGAGTATCTCATCATGTGGAAGAACTTACCCACTAAAGATTCCACATGGGAGGGTGAGAATTTTATACAGAAGCGTTCAAAACAACTCAAGCGTTGAGGACAACACTTTTTTGAAGGAGAGGGGCATGTTAGGTCCCTATATTACTAGTGTCGTCCCTTATTGTTGTTAGTGTAGCCCCCTTATTATTGTTGTTGTACCCCATAAAAGCCCACTATTGTTATTGTTGTGCCCTTACATTATTATTGTTAGGTCGGCTAGGATTATATTGTGACACCATGGACTCCTATATATAGAAAGGAGGTTTTGTCATTTGTATCATCCAATAATTATTCATTTATGTAATGTAAAGGAGGTTGTCCCCTTAAAGAGGTTGATATCTAAGGCATTGATCTATCTTTTCTTCTATTTTGTGAGTTGCTTTCATAACATTCGTTGACAATCTATGACACAATTTTCTTGTCGAGCTTGTATGTGCACTTCAACCATTGCTTTGCCAGGTTTTCCATAGGATTTTATATACATATGGTGCGGTGTGGTTGGAAATTCGCCACTGCTTTATAAGCCTCGATAACTTGTACTAAAATGCATGGTACCTTTAGTATAGACTGGTTGATGTCCTCTTTCCAAATGTAAAATTTAACATTGGTATATGTCTGGATCTTCTTATCCAAGGCATACCATAGTGGCCCAAATCTTGGTGCGACGAAATATTTCTTGTCTGGTTGTGGAAAGTGAGTTTCCTTTGGGAACTTCCATGTTGTCAAAGCTATGACAATAAAAAAACATGCATAGTGGAACTTTGTGCTTTTGTTTTAGGATTCTAGGTAGTCCTGCATAAATTGGTTTACGAGGAAGGTCACCCATTTCATTTGTACGCCCTTGACACACTTCGTTGTTGTAACTACAACTCCCTCGGGGAATTAACCTGTTTTCATTTTCTAAGCAGTTTGCATGTGATTAGTTGTTCGACGAACTACAAATTTTCATCATTTGTGGAGGAGATTAAGAATTTGTTCTTTCCACAACTCGTGTCATAATTATCTACCATATCCTTGGCAATTGCCTTTCATTTTTCTTGTCAAAGAGAGGCTCTAGATCCTCTCCAGCCATGAGAAACCCTGTAATTATGGATATAAGGCTAGAATTGATTTTGATGGGCTCATATAACCAATGAAATCTGCCATGTACGCAACTCAACAATAGTTTGACACAAATATTCACTTTAGGACTTTGACTAGAGTGCGAGTTGTCTATTAAGTTTATAATACCTTATTTCTCCAAAATCGCAACCCATTTTTGTGCCTCACAAACTTGCAGATGCCCTAGTTGAACTATAATGTTTATGTATTTGCATGGTCCACAACATAATGGTAATTATAATTTATTTTTTCCAACATGTTCTTACACGTCATTTTGTTACCATGACACTTAATGGATAAAATGGATCTCTCGCCATCCATACATATGTTTCAATCCACTCCTTTGCAAGTCAAACATTTATATTCCTTGACGAAATCATGAATTTTGGGTAAATTGGCCTTTTAACATGTTTAGCATGACTTGCGCACTTTTCCTAGTCGGTTTATGCACATGTGTAGTTTCTTTCGTTGAAACCCACGCGAAACAATGCTCTGTTCTCCATTACAGACTATGCACATGACTCAATGAAAAGTAAAAATAAAAAGTAAGTTCTAGAAGACTTGTTGGGCGAATATATCCCAACTAGAAGCTTTGGGGTCATATCTATTCGAGCCAAACCCCTCTGAACATGGAGCTAATCCCCTTGGATCAAGGAACCCTAATCCCACTATTAATGGATCTCATCCCTCTTTTGTGGATCTGAAACCTCCCCCCTTTGTCCTATAAACTGAGTAGAGGCCAAGGTGTTAGGGGAATTCACAAAAGGTAGTCTTATGTTGGTAATTTTGGATTTGGAAGCTTATCATCTAAGGAGAAGGATTAGAGGAATTTGGGAGGAACCTTCATGACATCAAGGCAAGGTTATAAGGATCTTCTTTTATCTCTGAATTAATACATTTGAATCATTTTTATCATTTTGTTACCTTATTGGAATTATTAATGGTTTATACTCTTTATGTATTCATTAATGTAATTTCAATTTCTAATATCCTTGATCATTAGATTAAGCTTGTTTTAGATAATTATATTGAATATGCCTTTTATCCCTCGTATGTTTGGGTTTGTTGGTCTCATCAAAGCATTGAGAAGCTACATCGGGACAGATCAAGGATCTTCATCAAGCATTTCTCAAAGAGGTAAGAGCACCAATCTCCTTCTCCAGTTTTAATGATTTAAACGAAGTTAGCTTAGGGAAAGAGTTATTCTTATGTCTGTTTGTTCCTAGTTTTCCTTTAGGATTATAGGGAGATCGCTTATGTGCATAGAAGCGATTTTTCCTTATAAAAAATTGGCGACTTCCTTGGGGATCATCTTAGTTCTCTAGTGTTTCCTTGGGTTCACTTTCCCATTTTTCTGGTTTGACTGCATCTGAATGTTGGAAAAATCATGACCTTTCAGATCCTCTCGGTTGATAAGCCTTGATTTATTTATTTTTTGGAAATTTCCTTTACTCACGTGGTTCTTTTTCAACAACAGAGTGCAAATTTGCATAGTTTTCTCTCAGACACAGTGCGCGTGCGCACTCGATTAAACTAACTACCTGCGCACCCTCTTGAAATTTTTGAAAAAATAATCTTCCTTCTGATCATAGTTTGATTTTTAATTTATGAATGGTCATTTTTGCTTGTTTTAATCTTCAGAACCTTTTTGTGGATTTATTTGAGTGCCATAGTGAAGCCTTTTAGAGAATTAATCTTGTTCATATTTTTTAGTAACGTTTGATTTGGTCTGTTTGTTGTTTCATCAAATAAGGATCTTCTAGATTAGTGAAGTTAGGGTTTTCTCAAAGAAGTAGTGTTTTTTTGAAAATTTAATCTATCACTAAATATAAAAAGTGAATTATTCCTTTTTTCAGTTTGAATTTTTCATAAAATTTCACTCGTAGGCATCATTATTTAAGAGAAATCATTTAAGAAATTTTCATTTTTTTAGAGTTTTATTGGTTTTTCCATCAAATTTGAAGAATTGTAAGTGATTGTTTGCGAAATAGATTTTGTATGTTTATTTGACTTAAGTAACTTGAAATTTTCTTTTAGTTTTTGCAACTGAATAGTTTTCAAAGTGAATTGGAATTTCATGAAAAATAATGTTCTGGGAATTTGAGTTTTGCATGTCTTTTTGGAAAATCAAAGAACCTCCCACTTTCCCTTAACTAGGATTTCATCGAAAGGAAAAGATCACATTTTCATTGTTGAATGCATTAAATTATTTTGATTCGGTCGAAATATCATCAGTTTCACCTTCATATCCCTCAGAGTAAGTAACAGCCAAATAACACAACGTTAATTAAAATCAATCTAGAAATTTTTACATTTTTAGGGCTCATTCCACTAACATAGATTAGTGTTTTGGAATAGAGAAGTGAGTAAACTTTCCAAAGCAATAAACAAACAATATAATCTTGTGGTAGGGAGTAAACACAATTATTACAAATTTTCTCTTGGAAGCTCTTCTTACACAAGAGTTAAGCATGAGGTCATATTGGACCCGGTGAAGTAATTGTACCTGCTTCATTGGTAATGCTAGAAGATTTGCATGCATTACAAACAATGTCGAAAGTTACTTGGGGTCACTTGTTAGTAAACCTAGGATTGACCATGTTGAGGAGATTTCAAGGGATTGAGCTTAATTACTCTTCCCTTGTGTGTATGTCGGACCTATGATTGTCCCCCCAGGTTAAATTGTGATAGTTGGTAACCTCGGTGACCATAATCTTAGGGATTTTTCCCAAGTTGATGGTAGAGGGAAGGTGTCTACTGTACATGGAACATACGTTGACTAAACTCACTTGGACTTTTTGGAGGGTAATCTTCACTAGAGATGGTATAAGTGGAGTTACTTACACCAGATTGTTTCATACAACTTAGTGTCAGGGTAATTCGTTCCATCCTCTATATTTTCACATTAATTTATGCGACATTGGATTTCATCACCAACTATTGATTTCGTTGTGAAAACAATTTTTTCGTGTGTGGTTTGACTCCTAGATTTGCTAGCGTGTTTTCATTTTTTTGTTTTTTTTTTTTTTTTAGAGGCTTTAGGTGTGATTTCTTGACATTTTTTATTTCTTGATTAAAATTAATCGTGGCTGAAATACCAATACACTCACGGAGAATGCAGGCTAAACCCCCTGAGTACACGTCGAGTTAATAAGAGGAAAATTAAGTCTGAAAGGGAAAAATCAACAGGATATGGGTCTTCAGATAAACCTTAAAATATCTATTGTGGTACAATTTGAATCTGAGGTGAATTTACCTCACGGATTTGAAACATACTTAGAACAAACTGAACCAATAATTACTAAAACCGTTACGGTAGCGTTATCACTCTGTAATTTGTAAGATTGGCAAGAACAAATGACAGAGGACAACATCAAACCACTTTGGAGTCCGGGACCTAGCCTTCCTAGACTCAGAGAGGGCTCTCTCTATTTTATGATTTAACTTGATAATTACAAGTGCTGATATTAGGCTAGTTACAATGATGGAGAAAACTGGGTTTTTTTATTGAATTTATTGGTTGGATGAGCAGGTCTGCAGAAGCTAATCCATTGGGCTATGGAGTCAAACAAGGGTTGGTTATGTTGCATCAAAAGTTCAAAAGCATCGCAGGGAAAGCTAACTGTGTGTGTTAGATCTTAAAGTAACAAGGATTGTGAGGTGGAATAAGCAATGAATTTGCAGTGGTGGTTAAAAATAAATTAAGAATTTCTCAACCAATCTACATGAAGAAAAAATTCAGATTGTAATCACAGACAACACTAAGGTGCTCCAACAACAAATCTTAGTCTAAATTTTCCATTTTACAATTAGCTTGAATGATACGTAGTGAGGAAAAACAACGGAAACATTCAACATAGGAAAGGGAATCACATCACCAGACAGACACAACTCAAGAATCCTGCAAATTGTTTCTTGCTATTGATGCCCCAGATTCCAAAGTTACAATGTTTCAATAGTTCTCACAATGCAAGTTTCAACAGGGTCCAATTTTCCAACCCCTAATGCTGCTAAGGCATGTAGTATTTATCTAAAGAATAAGTCGTTTGCCCTACCTTACTCGACAACCTTTCATTGATTACAATTTAGCGAGAAATGGACAAGTGTGACCATGCAAGGCCTGATAAAAAAATCTCTGAAAAAAACACCACTTGTAGAATTAATTTTGGGCAGCTCTTCATGGATCCAAATGCTACGATGGCTCTTCGTAAGATCAAACAATAAGCTTAGAGGTGGTTGTGATGGTCTCGAAGAGGTAACCAATGGTGGCTCTAACATCTAGCCCTGCTTTTCAGAAAATTGGTGTTTAGTAATTAAATCGAGTGCAGTGCTGGTTAATTTTCATCGATTAGTGACTGTGCCGATGAGTTTGCTGACTTTTCCATTTTTTCCGTTATAACATAACAATTTTGTAAAAACGCCTTGCCTGACTCGACCCTTACTACTTGTGCCCCCTTTTCTAAATGAATCTTCAATCTTGGTAGCTTTGGCGGTTTTTTAAAACATTAAACCTTTGTTCTATTAATGATTGACAGAACTTTACTTCTCTCGAGTAAATGGTGGAAGACCCTTTGAATGTGTGGTCAAGCCCTGTTGTCGTGCTTGGCCATTTTTCTTCACAAAACAATGCATTTGACCCAGTGCACCTGGATCTGAAATCCTTTAGATTTCAGCGATATAACCATGTTGCATCCATGCCAAAATCACACTGCGCATGGCGCAAGACTTAATCTTTACCTTTAACACTTATCTTCTAAGACTTGCGATTTGTGTTTGTGATCGGGCCCCACCGCATCGCACATCGCACTTTGGCGATTATAACGCTTACCTCTGCAGCTATCCTTTAAAACTTGCGATTTACGATTACAATTGGGTCCCACCTGACATCACACATCGCACTTTGCGTTCCATAGATTTTACGTTGTAATCTCCCCTTCCTCCTCCGATGCGATTTAACACAAAAAAGGCTCTGCATACGGATTTGAAATCCTTTGGATTTTTCCATTGAAACTACATAGCATATGGGCCTCCATCGCACTTCGCATGGCACGAGACTTAACTTTACCTTTGTACTTAACCTTTAAAACTTTGGTAATTATAGCTCAAACCCTTAGCACTTAACTCTTAAAACTTGTGATGTGCAGTATGCGCGTCAGGGCTACATCATTTTCCACGTCAGCTTGCCATGTCATCATAAATCAATTGCGATCTGTGGGGTCAGGGCCACATCATCTGCCACGTCATCGTCTGCACTCCACCTTTCGCACTTTTTGTGACTTATTGTATCGCAACTTAAACAATTTAACTTGCGATTTCCTAACTTATAAATGTAAAACTCGCCGATCTGTGATATGCGATTTAATCTCCGCCATTGATCAATGCTCAGATCCAACGGTCCTCACTACTCCTTTGTTGTGGTTTGTCAACTTTGTTTCTTTGGTTGTGCTCATTCATTTATTATTTGTTCGTGGCATACTTGACTCGTTCACTGCTTTGCCCATGTTCATGACTTGACCCACTTAGCATTCATGACTCGACCCAAACGTGCACAAATTGACCCAATAACGTTCATGACTTTGCCTTTGTTGTTTTTATGATCCGGATATTGGGGGGAGAACCCCAAGATCTAAAAAGTTGAAATGGATCTGACAATATCTACAAAATTAGAATGCCAGAAAAAAGAGAGGACACACAACAAATAGAACCACAAAGAAAATTGTTTTATTATAACAGAGAATAACTGTAGAAGCTAAATTGTGGTGGACAATCTGTCATTTTACAAAGTGAGGCTTGTTATTTATAGCCTTTTTTTTTTAGTTACAATACCATGGGTAGATACCATGGGTCAATACTACTTAAAATACCATGGGTAAATTCCATGTGTGGATGAATACCATGGGTCGTTTCCATTTACAATACCATGGGTAAATTTCATGTGTGGATGAATACCATGGGTCATTTCCATTTACAATACCATGGGTAAATTCCATGGGTGGATGGATAACATGGGTGGATGAATACCATGGGTGGATGCCATTTTCTATTCAGATCATTACTCCCTCCTTGAGAAGCAATGGTCCCCATTGCGTGAAATTCCCTCAAGAGAAGCCTTTGTTGAATATGAAGAGCCACTGAAGAGAATGGTTTTATGTAGTTAACCCTTAACCATGATGAATGAAGATCCGAGGATAGAGATACCTTGTAATACTTGTGACCAACTGTGATATTGATAGTGTGCCGACTAGCAAATGGACTTCGATGAAGCGTGGGTTTGTGGATGAACCAAAACCATGACAAACGAAGATTTGAGGATAGAGATATCCCGTAATGCTTGTGACCAACTGTGTTACTAACAGTGTGTGGCCTAGCAAATGGACTTTGATGAAAAGGATTTTGTGCGGTTGACCCATAACCGTGATGATGATTTTTGATGAAGTAGCAGGTGCCTACATAGCTTGGGGTGGGAGGGCACATCTCCAAATAACCCAAGCCGAATGCTGCTATGCTAAAACTGATGAATGTGAAGCAGGTGCCTACTAAAGCGGGGTGGGAGGGCATGTCTCCAAAAGGAACCCGCTCCGAATACTGCACCAAATTTAAAATGAGCATAACTCGGTCAATATAACTCAGAATATTTATTATAACCTGTTTTTGGAAATTGAATGATCATTCTGCATCCTCTTATGTATTTGAAACCGCTATCTGGAGACTCTAGAATCTCATATTCGCGTTGGAACTATCTCGCCGTCACAAAATTTCTGACCCAAAAGAAGAAGAAGAAGAAGAAGAAAGTTGATTTTAAATCAACGATAACTCCCACATCCGGACTCCGATTCGACCCCTTTTTTTTTTTTCTTTTTTTCTTTTTTTTCTTTTTTTTTTTCACTTAGGTGATTTTTCAGGGGGAGCTTAGATCTATAGCCATTTCTCTGAAATTGTGCACTGAAAACTGCAAAAAATGACAGGAGAGCCGCCATCCACAAATTGTCGTCAGAAAATTTTCTGCAACATTGCTGATTTAGAATCAGCGATATCTCCCTCATCCGAACTCCAATTCGGCTGATTTTTTTTTTAATTTGGGTATTTTTTTGCAAGGAATCCAAATTTCATCTTCAATTTTTTAAAATTTTCACCAAAATTTTCAGATCTGATCTTCAAACTCATCGTCCAATAAATTCATGGAGTTTGTTGAAGGTTGCTGCCAAAAATTGAAACTGAAATATGCTTCAAACCCTCATTCCCATGGATTTGTAACCTAAATCTGATACCACTGATCCGGATCTTGGGGGGAGGCCCCCAAGATCTAAAAAGTTGTAATGGATCTGACAATATCTGCAAAATTAGAATGCCAGAAAAAGAGAGGACACACAACAAATAAAACCACAAAGAAATTTGTTTTATTAAAACATAGAATAACTTTAGAAGCTACATTGTGGTGGACAATCTGTCATTCTACAAAGTGAGGCTTGTTATTTATAGCCTTTTTTTTTAGTTACAATACCATGGGTAGATACCATAGGTGGATACCATGGGTCAATACCATGGGTAAATTCCATGTGTGGATGAATACCATGGGTCGGTTCCATTTACAATACCATGGGTAAATTCCATGGATGGATGGATAACATGGGTGGATGAATACCATGGGTTGATGCCATTTTCCATTCGGATCATTTTATGCCTTAACTGCTTCTCTGTTGCCTTTGCTTCCGTTGATTCTTTCTTTGGAAAAGATTTTAAACATTGACATTTATGTAAAGTATGATTTTTTTTCAAATAGAAAGTACATAGTTACCTTGTGATACTGTAAATTACAGGGTTCTAACAGTGGCTCCATCTGGGGATGGCACTTCTGTTTACGGAACTGTCAAGAACACCGTAGACTAGTTACCTGATCCACTGGGTTGATCCCAACCCTGCAACCTGATCTACTACAATCTCTGTGGCTGAAAACATTCAAGATGAGGTCAATACTCTCTGCAAGAATTCTAGAGCATACGTGATCTGAAAACTAGAAAGCACTAAAATTGGAAAAATGCTCAAAATACTGATCTTATTTGCACACCTACCTACCCTAATCTACTGAAATGGATGCCCTTCTAAACAATACAATAATGCTAGTGCAGCCAGTCAAGCAATTGTTCTAATATCTTTGTTCTTTCATTTCTATTCACCATTTTCAAAGACAAACCTGACAATGGTGTTTGATAGAAATCCCCAGCCTAATCTTATTTACATGGATCTTGGTACCTTTGAAAAACAACTGACATGCCGGAAATATGTGTTGGCTTTGTAAAGAACAATTCATCCATATAGACAGCCACTGGATCAAGATACTCTTGATTTATTTATGGGTATTCTGACTCAGCCAACTCAACTTCATATCCTGGTATTGCAGATGTGCTCTCATGGTCTCCAATCAACTAGGAACATGTTTGCATGCTACCTAATGAATGTCGTGTCAATACTTATATTGGATCAGATAACGGGGAAGACTATCTGCTCATATCCATATCATAGCAGCTTTTGAGAGCATTATGAACACAGGAAGATTGACTTTGAAAGCAGAAACCATCCAACGCATCTGCTATTGGGTCAGGTGGTGCTTTAGATGGTAGTGTTGGTTCTTCTTAGACCTCGTGTTTTCTCTTATAACTATCAGCCATAATGTGATCCCAATTCCCTTTCATAATCTGAAATGCATTGAATCATAGAAGTATAAAATCAAACTAGATCAATCCATCATCTGTTTCAGACTCTGTGATTTCATCTACTACTTGACATTCAAAAGAACTCAAGGGTTGAACCCCTGGATCTAAAACATATATTTTATCATCCCTGATTTCCTCATCTAATTGGTGAGCGAGTTCTCTTCTCCTGTGATTACCAACTAGAATGTGATCCAGATTCCCTTTTAGAATCTGAAATGAATTAAACATAAGGGTAAAGACTCAATACATGTTAACTCCTCCTCTACTTCAAATTCTGTGAATTCAAGATGACTTAGGGGGAGAACTTCTCGATCTAAAACAGGGTTTGTATCATCCATCTCTTCCTTGACTGATTCATTAGAACATTCCTCCTCCTTCTTATTTTCAACCTGCTTGTAATGATCTCTTAAGAGTGAGGAAAAAGATAGAGGAAGGCATTTTGTACTTACTTGACAACTTCTTGCATTTTCCTCTTTGCAACCTTGCTCAGCATGTAGAGTTTGATTGTCATATTTGCATTGTGATAACTAAGTTTGTTCTTCCCAAGAAAATAATGTTGGCTACTTCGAATCATCAGCCTCAACCTCAAACTTATAGTCTTCCTCTTGATAATCATATTCGAGATGGCTACCTCTGTATGCAAGGTCATCTATCATGTACATTGTTGCTGAGGATTTCCCTGCCTACTTCTGATTTTGGACTTCATCTTTGGCTGTGTTGTGGATAGAGTACATGAAACAATCATTTTCCATTTTAGGGTGTCTAGGATGGGTTGCAAACTACTTAGGTACATTGATGTTTGTCTTTTCCATAACTAATGTTACAGGAGGTATATGGACATTAAGTTCCTCTTTCCTGCTAATCATATGCATCATTTCATTGACTGTGTTTGTCAACATATCTAGCTTTGTCTTTGAAGATATCAATTGCTCTCTTTCTATTTTGTCCTTATCCACGGCCTTTAACTTTGCCTTTCTGTTCAGCAGATTCTCTTCCACATCAACAACCATATTTTTCATTTCTTCAAGGGTTGCAGGGCCCCTTTCTCTTAACTAGAATGCCATGTTTGGGTCAAATGCATCTGGGTAATGCCAAAAAGCTTATCCTGGGTGTGGGTTTATCTTAGCAGGCATCAATGATGCAGGGGCAATAGGCTCTAGAAATACTTTGCATTTTTATAAGACATAGGGGGATCTTATGTTTCTAAATTCTCGTGTAATTATTAGTATTTTTGAATAAAATAGTGAGGAATTGTAAATGTTCTTGAATCATTGGAGAACATGAGGGGAAGTTGATTAAGTTAGGAGTGTGAAGAGTCAATTTCAGTTATTTTAGGAATTGAGTCTAACTTTAGGACTTTGGAGAATTCCAAGAGTCTTTGTTGAGCTGTTAAGGGAGCTGAACCACTTTATTATTAATTTGTATAAATAAGCCTCAGAGGCATTAAACAGAGAGAACGGTGCAGAGTGTCGAGCAATTGTAAAAAGGGCCAGTTGATTTGAAGATCTGGTCAAGAAGAAATTTGTAAGTGATCTCATTTTTGTATATGAAAGAATCTGCTCAGAATTACATGAGTATTGGTTGATTTAATTTTGTGTGAATAAATTTTGAATCTCAATGAACAATTGTCTGAACAATGCGGATATAATCTCTATAATTGGGGTTTTAACGATGTTCTGTACATAATTGAGGAAACCATATAATTGTTGCGACAGGGTAGTTTATGAAATTGAGGACCATTATGGGGTTTAATTGGAAATGCATGTTCATACACAGCAATCAGAGTGCAAAATGTGGGTTGAGCAGGTAGCCTGGGTGTCATGTGGCATCAGAGCAGGATAGCTCTGTTGAAAAGAGAAGAAGTTTTGTAATAAAATCCGAAAGTGTGATGAAGGAAGATCAGATTCTAAAATTTGATATGTAAAGGTACACAGAGTTGCAGTGAACAGAGATTTACAAAACTGAATGAGTAAAGAATAAGATCATGTAGGTAAAATAATTTTAAATCTAAATTGAAATTTATGACTGTAGAATTGTGGTTGTAGAAAGTGAAGACAGAGTTTTGGTGGTGATGACAGTGAACTTGATATTCAACAAAAGGTTGGATAGGGAGAATAATTGGAGTATTCTCAAGAGAAGGTGAGTTGATGAGTAGTGTTTAACTCTGGTTTGAAGAATTGTTTGCAGAATTCAGATTGCAGGCAATTGAAGAAATCTCAACAAAAGCAGATCACAGCTTTGAGAGCAGTGATGAAAGAGTCCAGCAGAGGATTCTAAAGTGAAGAAGAAAGTGTGGTAGAACCTGGAGAATTCCCAACATAGGTTGGATGAAAGAAGAACAAATGTGTTCTTGAAAATTTGCAGAGTGAAGCCTAGAGAGAGCAGAAGAAAGTGCTCAAAAAGTTCCAGCAGAAGGGGAACCAGTACTTGCCAAAGCCCAGATCCGGAGGAAAGGATTGGTGAGGCAAGTGGCAGCAGGAGAGCTTGCTGTTGCAGAAGCTTAGTGCAGCTAATGAGTGAAGAAATCATGGAGGAGAGGATGAATACTGATAGTCATAGCAGAGATTGTAGAGGTTCTCAAAGAGGCCACAACAGAAAAGAGAAAGAAGGTGCCAGGACAAATGGCGTGAGGAAGAAATTGACTGATGCAGAATATTGGAAAGAGATAGACGAGATCAGAGAACAATTTAATAAACTGAAGATGATGATAGAGGAAAGCCAGAGAGTTGGTTGGATCATGAAGAAGAAAGTAAAGTGGCATGGGCTACAGATGATACATGCTCAGCAGAAAGAGAGATTACTCAGGATGATTGAGTATTTGGAGAAGGACTTGAAGACTAAAACTTCAAGTGAGGCTAAGGGGCCAAATGAATTTACATCTGATGATTTTTGTATGTTTGCAGAAAAGCTGAGAAAACTTGAACAAAGGAGGAGTGCACAATGGGAATGCGCAGAACTCAGAGCAACTGAGTTGAAAAAGGAAGTTTTTGTTTGTGAAGTGGAACATAGTACAAATGAAGAATGGAGATCTGTAAAAGATCTTGTGAATCATGGTGAAGACTTAAAGCAGCAAGAAGCTTGTCTTGCTGAAGAGAAAATCGTTGATGATTTCCTGAGTTATTGGACAAGTCCATATCAGCTGGATGATTTAAAGCCTTGTATTTTTGAACCTGACAATTGTGAAGTGATTACAGGTTCCACAGAGGAAGAGGAACCCAAATTTCTTGAGTCAAGGATGGAATTTGAAGATTCCACATGCAGATCTGTTCAAAGGGAAGTGCTTGAGAAAGCAACCAAGACTGAAAATTCTTGCAGTTTTAAAACTAAAGAGTTGTGTATGTCTGCAAGTACACCACAGGGAGATGAACAAGCTTTAAAGTTTGTTGAAAAGGAGAAATTGAATCTGAAATTTGTTCAGATCAACGTTGAGATAGCAAGATCTCAAGAGAAATTGAAGACAAAGGAGTCTAATAAGAATATTGAGGCAAGAGATGAAGGACCATCTGGTGATTGGTCAAGAGCAAATGAAGGTATAAAAGGTTGTGTGAGGTTCCCAAAATCTACTCCAATTGAAGTTGTTGAATTGTATAGAAGGTTGGATTTTCAAAGAAGAGAATTGGAGAAACAGAGGACCTATGCACAAGATAATTTGCTGGGGAAGTAGAACAGGAAGGTATTCATGGATAATGTTCATGAAGCAGATGATGGAAAGAAGGAGAGAGTAGCTGACAGTCTCATGGAGGATGCAAATCAGCATATTGATGTGCTGACAAAGGAAGTGGGAGGAAACTCAGAGCAACATATTGATGTGTTGTCAGAGGAGGAAGAGGTATTGAGACCTTGTAATTTTAGTGTTGAAGGTTCATGTGTTAACTATGCAGGCAAAGAAGAACAACAAATGGAAATTGTCAAGAAGGTCAATAAGAAGGAAACTATGTTACCTGAAAACATAGTGAAGGGTCATCATTTCAACATGGTGATTGGAACAGGGGAAATAACTCTAGAAGCCGAGGAGAAAGACAGTGAAGAATTTTTGAATCTTGAAAGAGACTTAGGACTGCAGAGAGAAAATTTGGTGGCTGGACTAGCAAGTGAGACCATTGGGTCTTGTGATTTTGGCACTGACAATTTGATTGTGGTTACAGGTGATGCAAAAGACAATCCATCATTTGGAATTGTCTTAAGAGAAGAAAATTTGTTGCAGAAGAAGGAAGGTGAGGCAATCATGTCTCATGTGAATGAACTTGTTATTACTGTTGATGACAGGGAAGAATTGGCTTGTCTGAATAGCCAAGAACAGACTGTGGGGCTGATTTTTAAAACTAACACAATGATGGAGAATCAGAACTCTATTCTGATAGAAGATGAAAATGCAAAGTTTGAAGAACTTGATTTAATTGCCAGAATCAATCAAGGGGATAAAGGACAATTATTGAAGATTGTCAAGGAAGAAGAAGAAGAATATGCTTAAACAAGTTTGCAACATATTGATGAGAATCTTGAGAATAGATGGTTGAATTGTTTGCTGAAAACATTTAGAGAAGAGAATGAAATTGCAGACACTAGAGTGGAAATTCTTGAAGCTGTGAAAAGAATGGGAGCAGATACTAGTTTGAAAAATTTGATTATGTTTACTAGTATATTGAATGAGTATGTTACTGCAGGAAGAAAATTAATTGATGATTTATTTTCTAAAAGAAAATTTGCAGGTGATGAGGAAAATAAAAATGTTGCAGAGGGAGATATCTTAAGAGATATTCAGGATGTTTGGGAGGAGGCAACATTAGCAAGAGCAGCAGCTGGAGATACAGCAACAACACTCTTGAGGGCAATAACAACAGCAAAAACAAAGGTAGCTACAACAGTAGAAAGTGAAAGCAGCAGTAGTGAGCAAAGTAAATTCCAGTCAAAGGAGAGGCTGGATAGAGAAATTGAAAACATCAGAAAACTGATGATGAAGGTGTCTCAGAAGCAACAGACAGCAGCAAGAAAGCAGAAGAAGTTTAGCAAAGGAAGGAAAAGAGGAGATTGTGAAAGCATGGCTAGAGGTAAGATGCAGAACAAGATATGGAGACCTGGAGAAGTGCAGTTGGAGAGTAATCCAGCTGTTGGACAATAGCAAAACAAAGTATGGGATCCAGGAAAGCAAGGACGAAAGGCACATGATCAGGAGATCATGATCAATTTGAACCTTTGGAGTTTGATGCAGGGGCATTCGGCTCTAGAAATACTTTGATTTTTATAAGACATAGGGTGGTCTTATGTTTCTAAATTCTCGTGTAATTATTAGTATTTTTGAATAAAATAGTGAGGAATTGTAAATGTTCTCGAATCATTGGAGAACATGAGGGGAAGTTGATTAAGTTAGGAGTGTGAAGAGTCAATTTCATTTATTTTAGGAATTGAGTCTAACTTTAGGACTTTGGAGAATTCCAAGAGTCTTTGTTGGGATGTTAAGGGAGCTGAACCACTTTATTATTAATTTGTATAAATAAGCCTCGGAGGCATTAAGCAGAGAGAACGGTGTAGAGTGTCGAGCAATTGTAAAAAGGGCTAGTTGATTTGAAGATGTGGTCAAGAAGAAATTTGTAAGTGATCTCATTTTTGTATATGAAAGAATCTGCTAAGAATTACATGAGTATTGGTTGATTTACTTCTGTGTGAATAGATTTTGAATCTCAATGAACAATTGTGTGAACAATGCGGATATAATCTCTGTAATTGGGGTTTTAACGATGTTCTGTACATAATTGAGGAAACCATATAATTGTTGTGACAGGGTAGTTTATGAGATTGAGGATTATATGGGTATTGTTTGGTTTAACTCTGCGTAGAGGTCTTTAAAGTTTATTTGGCATGTTGAATTCAC
Source organism: Pinus albicaulis (assembly GCA_034641835.2). Classification (NCBI taxonomy): domain Eukaryota; kingdom Viridiplantae; phylum Streptophyta; class Pinopsida; order Pinales; family Pinaceae; genus Pinus; species Pinus albicaulis. Next base: position 1,578,657,308 of record CM076579.1, read on the forward strand.
CCACGAGCATTTCTGGGATGAAGCATGGAGTCTCATAATGCACAGTAGAATATGAAGCCAATGGAGCTTCATAAGGCACAAAGAATGGGGTGTGAACAAAACAGTAATCGAAATGAATAAGTCACGCGTGGAACATATGTTGAGAGGAAGGAGATCTTCAAGTGAAGAATCAATGGAATTGTTGGATAGTTAAGGGCGGACCTTCAATGGATAAGTAATAGAGCAAAAGCACAGCAAAGGAATGGCGCAGGTTTATAAGCGCTTATGTTGAACAAAGGGAGCGCAATTAATAGTAAGGAAGTAAGGAGTCTGGCTAAAGTTGAATGGAACCGTGAGTAGAAGTGGAACCGTGAAGGAGGTAGGCGGTTTCGAGAGTCTAAATTGGCAGTATCTCGTGGTCCCAAGGGCGGTAGGCTGTTTCGCCTTTTGGAATGCGATATTGTTCTTTGAATGATGTGTGTCCTTAGACGGTATTCAAAAACTGTTTTCATCGTGTGATTTTGAGCGATCAAAAGGTGTGTAGTTGTGTTGAGCGATATCTGTCGGATATCCAACCAAATCGATGTTGAAGCGCAAGAGTAGGTTGACCATCGGATCAGGAATGAAGCTGCGGGGAAGTTAAACCAATGTACATTTATATTGAGCTGTGGGACCCGAACGGACCCCCCACGTTTGTTGGGGTTTGTTTTAAATTAAAATCAAGGTTTGTAAAGTTTGAATGCATAAGGTTGGTTAGTGAAATTCCACGAAAGTGTGAAGTAATGTGACCATCGCTAATATGGTCGACGTATATAGGTGTGGGCCTGAATAACTAGTTATGTCTGATTTTTCAAAGGAGTTGATATATTAAATATGGATATTAATATGTGTTGGCACCTTGAGTTAAGTCAAAGCGATACTCCATGTAGAGCATGAATTAAATGCTATGATAAGCCTTGGTTTTAATATATAAGGTCAGGGCGATGGTTGTTTAACCAAGGTCTGTTGTGGGGCTTTCGAAAAAGGGTTTTCAATTGTGAAAGAAACCTTAGTATGAGGTTTACTTGGTTCTAAAGTGTGAAGAGCATTCGAGATGCGTTATGGTTTTATCATATGGTTTTGACCATTGGTTGAAAAGTAAAGTTTCTGCTTATGTATTTGGTTGTATGGTTTTATAAATCATGGTGAAATGATTTATAAAAGAGCTTCCGCACGAGAGATAGAAATCTGGGGTTGTATGGTTTTCATAAACCATAAGAAATTTATTCTAATATCTCAAATCTGAGATTCGAGATATAGAAGTCTTAGTATATGGTATTTGATATTGCCAGATTATGAAATTGAGGACCATTATGGGGTTTAATTGGAAATGCATGTTCATACACAGCAATCACAGTGAAAAATGTGGGTTGAGCAGGTAGCCCGGGTATCAATCAAATGGTAGAATTATTGAAACATGCTGAAAAATGTTGTATTGTCTCCCCTGGCTGTGTTTTTAAATGGTTATACTCCTCTATGATGAGAAAAATATTTCCCACGACCACCCATCTGTCTAGGAAAACTTGAGTGAATTGATGAAAATTGCTAATGCTTGCAGCTGGAAGATCTTTAAACCAATTTTTAACTTTACCTTGCAATGATAGGGAAAACATTCTGATACGCACATCATCTTCTTCCACCTCAAATAGATCAAGGAAATCCTCAAGATTTTGAATGTGCTTTTCAGCAGTGATCTTTGCATTTTCACCATAAAATCTGGGTAGATTATTGATAAAATTTGCAGGGAGGCCATGGATGATAGGAGGAAACACCAGAGGCTTGTATATGTTTTGTACTTTTACAAGTAGAGGCGATAAAGTAGGAGGCTTATCTTTCACTTGGTTTTCCACAAGTACATCCGAGATGTGCACATGTGTATAAGTATGTACATGGTCTACGATTTGGGGCTTAGCTTTTTTAGGCTCGTCAAACTGCTAATGGTCAATGTAAACCTCAACAATGTACTCTTGATCAGGCTTAAAGTAGGATAGAACATAGTTACAAATAAAAATAATAATTTCTTGAATCCAATTTGGACTTCAATACTTTCTCTTTCTAGCCTGACTGGTCATGTTTCAGGTCCTTCCTCCAGTGGAGTCTTTGAATGGAACTGATCTGATTTGGAGTCGCCATGTGGATGATTTCAAATTTCTTATGTTTGGCTATTGTCCACCATCAATAACTAGATACCAATCTTGGAACATACTCGAATCATCTAATTTTGACTGGGTTTTATGAGTTCTGAAGAAACACTAATATTTTTCAATAACTCATTCCCCAGTATGGTCACCATTATGTTATCACTTTGTAACTTGTAAGATTGGCAAGAACAAATGATAGAGGACAACATCAAACCACTTTGGAGTCCAAGACCTAGCCTTCCTAGACTCAGAGAGGGCTCTCTCTGTTTTATGATTTAAATTGATAATTATAAGTGCTGATATTAGGCTAGTTATAGTGATGGAGAAAATTGGTTGTTTTGATTGAATTTATTGGTTGGATGAGCAGGTCTGCAGAAGCTAATCCATTGGGCTATGGAGTCAAACAGGGGTTGGTTTTGTTGCATCAAAAGTTTAAAATCATCATAGGGCAAGCTAACTGTGTGTGCTGGACCTTAAAGCAACATGGATTGTGAAGTGGAAGAAGCAGTGAATTTGCAGTGGAGGTTAAAAAGCAATTAAAAAATTCTCAACCATACTACATGAAGAAAACATTCATATTGTAATCATAGACAACACTAAGGTGCTCCAACAACAAATCTTAGTCTAAATTTTATGTTTTAAAATTAGCTTAAAATGATACACGGTGAGGAAATACAACGGAAACATTAACATAGAAAAGGGAATCACATCACCAAACAGACACAGCTCAAGAATCCTAGAAATGGTTTCTTGCTATTGATGCCCCAGCTTCCAAACTTATAGCGTTCCAATAGTTCTTACAATGCAAGTTTCAGCAAGGTCCAATTTTCCAACCCCTCATACTGCTAAGGCATGTAGTATTTATCTAAATACTAAGTCGATTGCCCTACCTTACTCGACAACCTTTCATTGATTACAATTTAGCAAAAAATGGATAAGTGTGGCCATGTAAGGCCTGAACGGAAATCTCTAACAAAAACACCGCTTGTAGAATTAATTTTGGGAAGCTCTTCATGGATCCAAATGCTTCAATGGCTCTTCGTAAGATCAAAAAATAAGCTTAGAGGTGGTTGTGATGGTCTCGAAGAGGTAACCAATGGTAGCTCTGACATCTAGCTTTGCTTTTCAAAAAATTGGCGTTTGGTAATTAAATATTGTGCAGTGCTGGTTACTTTTCATTGATTAGTGACTGTGCCGATGAATTTGCTTCCTTTTCAGTTTATGTCATTATAACACAACAAATTTGTAAAAATTTCTTGCCCGACTCGACCCTTACTACTCGTGCCCCCTTTTCTGAATGAATATCCAATCTTGGTAGCTTTGGCGGGTTTTTAAAAACATAAACCCTTTGTTCTTTTAACGATTGGTAGAACATTCCTTCTCTCGGTTAAATGGTGGAAGACCCTTTGAATGTGTGGTCGAGTCCTGCTGTTGTGCTTGGCCCTTTTTCTTCACAAAACAACGTATTTGACCCAATGCACCTGGATCCTAAATCCTTTAGATTTTAGTGATATAACAACATCGCATCCATGCCAAAATCGCACTTTGCATGGTGCAAGACTTAATCTTTACCTTTAACACTTATCTTCTAAGACCTACGATTTTCAATTGCAATTAAGCCCCACCGCATCGCACATCGCACTTCGGCAATTATAACACTTACCTCCGCAGCTATCCTTTAAAACTTGTGATTTGTGATTGTGATCGGGTCCCACCTGACATTGCACATCGCACTTCACGTTCCATAGATTTTACGTTGTAATCTCCCTTTCCTCCTCCGATGCGATTTAACACAGAAAAAGGCTCTGCATACGGATTTTAAATCCTTTATATTTTGCCTTTGAAACTACATAACATTTGGGCCTCCATCTCACTTCGCATGGTGCAAGACTTAACTTTACCTTTTCACTTAACCTTTAAAACTTGCGATTTGCGATTACGATCAGGTCCCACCTGGCATCGCACATCCCACTTCAGTGACATAGCTCAAACCCTTAGCACTTAACTCTTAAAACTTGTGATGTGAGGTATGCAGGCCAAGGCTACGTCATCTGCCACGTCACATTGTCACGTCACTGCCACGTGATCATAAATCAACTACAATCTGTGGGGCCAGGGCCATGTCATCTTGCCAAGTCACCTGCCACGTCAGCTTGCCACGTCATCGCATGCACTTCGCCTTTTGCATTTTTTTGTGACTTATCGCATCGCAACTTAAACAATTTAACTTGTGATTTCCTAACTTATAAATTTAAAACTTGATGATCTGCGATATGTGATTTAATCTCTGCCATTAATCAATGCTCATATCCAACAGTCCTCAATGCGCCTTTGTTGTGGTTTGTCGACTTTGTTTCTTTCATTGTGCCCATTCGTTTCTTAGTTGTTCATGGCATACTTGACTTGTTCACTTCTTTTCCCATGTTCATGACTTGACCCGCTCAGCGGTCACGACTCGACCCAAACATGCATGACTTGACCCAATCACGTTCATGACTCTGCACACGTTCACGACTCCACCTTTGTTGTTTTTCTGCCTTAACTGCTTCTCTGATGTATTTTCTTCCATTGATTCTTTCTTTGGAAAATATTTTGAATATTGACATCTATGTACAGTATGAAAAATTTGCAAAGAGAAAGTACATAGTCACCTTGTGATACTATAAATTACAGGGTTATAACAGGTAGAATATGTCACTGGTGAAGCCTTAGATACACAGTTAATTGAGCCATAATTTTTTGAATCTGAGTCTCCTTCAAACGTTATAACCCCTACTCCTGCTCCACGTTCACCCAAAGTAAAACTCATCAATACTGAGAATCTTCCTCCTAGTTTCATTAGTATCAAAGATATTACCGAGGACGGCGAACAAGAAACCCCCAATAGTCTATTTTTTGTCAGTGAACATACCTTCCTTTAGACCTTCCTCTTTCTCCTTTTTGATTAGACGCTTGGTACATTACTCCTTTTGAATTTGGACATTCATTTGGTTAGAGTAAACCATGTCACCAAATCTGTTTTTACTCTTTTTCCCATAAATAATATGTCATAAATGGCTTCTAGAAGTATATGTCTACCGATACATCCATGTTTTCAACTTCTTCAGAAACATTGTTATATGGTGGTCCTTCAGTTCCTCCTGGATATCAGTCACTTACTAGGAATTTTTCATGAGCGTCTCCTTCTCCTCAAATTTCTACTATGTCAACTGATTTATTAACGTCTACTGCCAAAAACTTGACCTCAAACCAATACATTCACATTATTTCCGGTGGTAATCCTCACTTTAACCCAATATGTGGTTATAATTAGCCTAGGGGGAAACAACTTCCTCCTGGAGGGCAACCTTTTGTTGGTTCATAACCTACGGTTGCAAGACAACCTTTACCCGGTAACTATCAAAGTTATGGTATGATGCCTTAAGCTAGTTTAGGTCAACCCTTTGTGTCACAACCCTTAGCAAGCACTGCTTATCCAGGGATGAATACTATCTGGAATACTTCATTTTCTCAACAATCTTTGCAAGCTGCTCCATAGATGCCCATTTACCTACTTGCTTAGCCAAATGGACTACTTGTTCTTACTTAAGTCCAACAACCTGTTCAAGGAATTCCTCAAGTTAACCCGCAGGCATCCGTTCAACAACCAAGTCCGTAACCTGTTCTGAGTAGTCCACGTACTCCTATCAAATCTATTATGCAAACATCTGTTCAACAACCTAGTACACCTCAAACACCCATCCTAGGAGTATCTCAAGTTTCTGCTCCAATTACCCCTCAAGTATCGACACATCCTATTACACAGGCTATCCCTCATACTTCAGTTTATCAAGATGGACCTATAATCATGTTTATACCTCAAATATCTTTGGGAAAACCTAGTATCGAAACTTTTAAATGACTTTGCAAACAACTTTTCAAAGCCAACCTTTTTAGGGCCCATTCTTTCAAGGCCAACCCTTTCAGGGGAAATATCAATTGGGACCAAATTCGCCTTTCCAGAGTCAACCATACCCTGGTCATACATTTCAGATATCGTCTTAACCTCAGTTTGGTATGGCTAAAGATGGTTACCCTGGAGGTACGCAAATCCCAACCGCTCGGGCAATTCCAGGATATCATGGATATCCTCCTCCAAGTATCGGAATTATCCCTCAGGGTTATTAGTTTCCACAACAAGATCCTAACTGAGAGTTACCTTTTATTGTAACCTTGGATTTACCAGATTTGTCTTGGCTGAAAAATGATCTGATTTACTATTTTCCTTTTTGTTCAGCAATGCCCACCAAGTTGTCGAGTCATATTCCAAAATTTGAAGTTAAATCAGGAGAGGACCCTTCAAACCATGTCATGACATATCATCTTTTGTGCACATCCAATTCATTAATCTATGATTCCATTCGATTACGAATTTTTCAAAGAACCTTAATTAGTTCAGCCGTGAAATGGTACATTGAGTTAGAACAAGCTTCTTTTCACAATTTCAATGCCTTAACCACTACTTTCATGGTGGACTCTTCTTGAGCTCAAATTGGCCAAAAACTCACAAATATATGCCTATACAAGCTCTCCATATAGTTTTGTTGTTATTTGTCCTACCGGACCAACAGACTAACTGTCCTACAAATATGTCTTGTTTTCTGATAACAAGGCGACAATCTCGCCCTCCGATGGTGCAATTTTTTGGAAACTTAATTGCCCAATAACCCCTTAAGGACGAAAATTAAGGCCACGTGGGCCATATGGCCACAAGTTGGGTCTTAACACTTGAACCTGCTAGCTTAGCCCCTTGAATGTCGGGCACGTGGTCCTATTGGCATCCATGGGGCTAGGAGTAGGGCTAAAAACCCACCCTTCCTGTCTGGCCCCTAAACTCTTGGTGTCGAGTTGTATGGTGACTATAAGGCTTGGGGTTGGTCCCCTTTCATAAGCAACCTCTGCCTTCCGCCATTATCCATGGTTCGATGCCATTGTTATATGGCCAAGGGCTAGGGCTTCGACCAAACCCTCTCACCTATCAGCATCGAGTCCTCCGCTTTCTAGTCATGTGAAGTGGTATGTGGCCATGGGCTGGGCTAAGCCCCGGGCCCTCAGGCCTTGGCTCTTACAGTCACGTGGGGTGCCATCAAACCAGGGGCTAGGGGCTTAGCCCCGAACCCTTTCCCCAACATTTATTGTATTAAACGCTAAATAGGGTTTCCATCCTATGTATAATAAGAACCACCATGTGACCTATTGGTAAGCCGCTGCACCGCTACCCCAAAGGTCGGGGGTTTGAGTCCTACTGGGCCTCTTGGCCGACCAATACCAAAATTGTAGTATGCTTTAGAGGTGCCACATGGAAACCCATGACTGGGCCATGTGGCACCATTTCATTGGTCCACACAATAACACCACGAATCAACAAAATTCGACCAAAAACTAACGAACCGAAGCTTGACACTTGGAAACATCTGACTAGTCTGCTAGTACACATAATCACCTCGTTGACTCAGCTGTACGATCGCCCAGTCAACAGACCTACTTAAATTTTAGTTATTGGGACAAATGGCCAGAACGCAATAACTTGACCATACAGTGTCAAATTGAGGTGAAACAAACGTCGTTGGATTCAGAATGATGATCACTTCGACTTGGCGCCGGTTTCAAGACTTCTTGGGCACTTTCATTTTTGAGCTAAAATTTGCTCACCTGATCACATATGTGGTGAATTCACCCCCGTAAATATACCTTTAGGGTTCTTTATTTATGTTGAAATGCCATTCTTTCTACCTATTGTAACAATTTTTTACAAATGCATGTAATTACTATCTCTCTCCCTTTAGAGATAACTACCACCACTCTACCTAGTTTATGTTCTACAATATTCTGTTAATTTTTTTTATCAAAAGAAGTTGGGTTTTCATTATATTACTATTCTCTCTATTATATTTCTTTATGTATGTGTTTCGCTTCATTTATTAAATGGTTTAATAATAGAAGGGAACTAGCCGTTACTAATTAAAAACATTATAAATTATTAAAATGTCAAACTAGTTGTTTTCCGAACGGCTAGTTTAACCATCTCTACATCTTTTTAAGCTTATTGATTTGATTTGATCTCTCACCTAGTCCTGATGATGAACCACACTGGTTGGTTCGAAACGCGTTGACAATTTTCCATTATATGTGATTATTATCGAAAGAGATTTTACAATTTTATATGGATCACAGAAGCATAGATTCTAAAAATATTTTTTGTCTTATTATACTATTAGATGAGTCTTTTCATATAAATATGAAAGTATACCTCTTGGAAATTAATTTTTGGTCTCCAAGGTGTTGATCATTAATTGTTTTGAGAACTATTTCAAAATCAATGTAGAATCCCTAGTGGAGAGAACTTTCTTGCCTTTGGGAAACTACTATATCTTGGAACGAGGGGGGCTAGAGGGTCTGCCTGCGGCTCCTAGCGGTCACAATTAGAGGGTATCCACTGTTTGTATGCTTGTCCTGAGGTGGAAACATCCACCTTCGCCCTAGGTGGTGCTCCATTTTCGCCGGGGCCCAGAAAGGTGGTGGATCTAACTTTACAGTGCTGTTGGGGATTCTAATTTGGGGGGAAAGCTCTGTAGCGAGGATAATTATTAGCTTTGTGTCTAATTATTGTGCTTCCCGCATGCGAGAAACTATGAAGCCACTAATACGTCGGGTTGGCCCTTCCTTACCTTGTGAAGGGGTGGACGCCCAGGCCCTGGCCACCATTCTGCTGTGAAGAGGTGAGAAGATGGTGGGGAGTGCACAGAGAGGCTCTACTGGAAAAAAGAGGAGGCCAAGGAGGCAACAGGGTGGGGGTGTGTCAGAGTGAGGGGTCACGTAGTGGCGACAAGCGTGTAGCAAGTCGAGGTGGAGGGGTGCATGGCCAGGGTCAGCGCCGCAGGGGTGGCGACAACTGAGGTGGCAGGGCGAAGTGTGGTTCGAATGAGCCTGATGTGCAGGAGGGGCAAGGTCTCCAGCACTACTGCCTGGAGAACTGTCGGGATCTCGTTTTCAGCTTGATGGACATGGTGGATGTTGTTGAACGCATCCGGCGAGAGGAGCATGTGGTGTAGATGGCCTCTTTGGAGCGGTTGCATTACTTTCAAATCCAATTTCGAGAAAGGTTGGTCGTGGTCTGGAGGGGGGGAAATATGCTCTCAGAGAAAGTTGAAAAACTGGAGGCATGGATGGCACACTACGAAGGACATGTCCAGTGGGACTTCCGCCCTCCACCGCCTCCCGGAACGACCCCGAACAACCTTGAATCTATAACATTTGGTGATTAATATGATTTATGGAGTCTTTTTTGTATTAGTTGTGTTCTGGTGCCTATGGCCCAATTGATTATGGACGTTTCCCTTAGCGGAACTTTTGTATTTTTGTCATATGGTGAACTTTTTGGTCAACAAACCCAGTCGGGGTGAGACCACCTGTTTTGTGTCGGACTAGATGCACTCTTTTTCAAAATTTAATAGAATCTTGACTTACAATTTTTTGTTTGTTTGTAAAATTGTCTCTACATTATTATTGTGTTTCTATTAATTTATAACAATTCACATTCACACATTATTATGCACTTTATAAGCATTTGTTTGTTCATTAAGAAGACTTTGTGATTTTTACTTTACAAAGTCAATATTAGATGAATGTCTTTCGGATTAATCACATCATTAGGATAAGGTCAACGTTTCGAACCAACTATTGTGGTTCATCCTCAGGACAAGGAGGAGAAGCTAATCGATCTTAATGAATAGATAGGGATACATCAATGCCCATAACTAGCTGTTGAGAAATATCTCATCATTAAGATAAGGTCAACGTTTCGAACCAACTATTGTGGTTCATCCTCAGGACAAGGAGGAGAAGCTAATCGATCTTAATGAATAGATAGGAATGCATCAATGCCCATAACTAGTTGTTAAGAAATATCTATTAAAACTAATCGTTAGAAAATTAGCTATTAATTTTTTTTTAAGTTTAAAATTAATATTAATTAATTAATTAATTAATTTTAAATTAAGATTTGGTTAAGAACTAGTCATTAGAAAGTTAGTTATTAAAATTATTATAATTTATAATTAAAATTAATTAATTAAATATAAGCTAGATTTTTAATTACTATAATAAAAACCATTTTTACATTGAAAAGGTGGTTTAATTTTTTTCTAAAATATTATTAAGTGGAATAAATAATAATTTATATAATAAAAACAATTTTGAAAATATTTACATTAAAAGGTGGTTTAATTTTTCTATAAAATATTATGAAGTAAAAAACTAATATATTAAAAATAATAGGAAGGGGGAGGTGTAAAATTTTTAAAGAAAGAGATATATTAAAAAAATAAAAATAAATAAATAATAATAATAATAATAATAGAAATAATAATAAAATAATACGAATTTTATCTAGTGAAAACCGAAGTCCAACTCTTACTTAACTTACAACCATCATCACGGTTGAGATTCACAGCATGTCTTTCAATTTCGATCGCCTCCCTTAATTTCCTATGGTGGAAGTGATCAAATCTAGCAACGACTTTGGAATCTTTAATATAAACATGGTGACAGGATTTTTCCGCATGCTCAGCAAGCGCTGAGGTACGGGAGCGATTGTGCCTAATGTCTGCCGCATGCTCTCAGATTCTTTGTCTAATGGAATGACATGTTTCTCCAATATAGGGAGTTCCACATGAACAAGGAATCATGTAAACTCCTTTCATGTCTTTAGGGTCAATGAGGTCTTTAAGAGACCCAAAAGAATTTCTAATGGTACAAAGAGGTTTGAAATAGGTAGAGACATTATTTCTTCTAAGGACGTGGGCAATTTTGTCTGTTGTCCCTTAGATAAACGAGAGATGGACCTTGGAAGTGGGATCCACCTTGGTAGATTTTCCACTCAATCCTTTATATGCCTTGCGAAAGGCTTTAAGACCACTTACTAATATTTTATAAAAAATTTAAATAACCTTTTTTAATATAAAAATTGTTTTTTTATTATAGTAATCAAGATTTTAGCCTATATTTAATTAATTAATTAATTAATTCTAATTCTAAACTATAATAATTTTAATAACTAACTTTCTAACGGCTAGTCCTTAACCAAATCTTAATTTAAAATTAATTAATTAATATTAGTTTTAAACTTTAAAATTTTTAATAATTAACTTTCTAACGACTAGTTTTAACTGATATTTCTTAACGGCTAGTTCCGGGCATTGATGCATCCCTATTTATTCATTAAGATCGATTAGCTTCTCCTCCTTGTCCTGAGGATGAACCACAATAGTTGGTTCGAAACGTCGAACTTATCCTAATGATGTGATTAATCTGAAAGACATTCATCTACATGATGGATCACAAAAGTCTTAGATCTAACAAAGTCAATATTGTAACAAAATTCCCTAATTATGTAATTAACAAATCAATTGTGTTTAGTCTAATTAATCAAACGAAACAAGTTGAGATTAGGTATGTAAACTCTATAGTCAATTCCCACCATTGTTATTTCACAAAGAGCCACCTTCTTGAGGAATAATATTCATTGTGTCAATGAGTTCAATACACCATGGCATTGTTAAAATAGAAGTCACAAGTTATATATGGGAACAAAGGGATGCAATGATGTTCAAGAATACTGAGGTTAATGAATCTTTTCCTTGGTATTATGGATCTCTATTTTGTACAAAACTTCACTTGTAAAATATTGTCCAAAGATAAAATGTCAAGATGCATGATGCATTTGCAAAAGCTATTGGAGCATTTTTTAGGGGTTGTCTCGCAACATAAATAGAAAGCATCATACTAACTCCTTTAACCCCTAGATCCATTCTCATCACTTCCACTGCTTTGTAGGTTCCTACCATCACAATGGCTCAAGAGTGAGATAATAGAGTGAAGGGTTCCATGATTTTCCCACATTACAAGAGCACTGAGATGACATACTAGCTAATGTAGGCATACTTTCTATATCAACATAATTTATATTTCTTATCTTTTTGGACTCTTCTTGTTTGCTTGTTTGTTTTTTCTTTAAACTGAAATGATAATTTATGGAAAATTGATAACTTCGAAAGATTAACTACCACTATTACACTAGATAGAACTATTTCATACGATAATTGGCAACGTTGAAAGCATGGAAAATTTAGGGGCTAATATTCGCAGGTGGGCTAATTTTCCATGCTTTTTGCAAAAAAAAAGATTCGCCAATACCCATTTTTTTTTAAATTGATTCGCCCAAATTTTATATTATAAAAGTATTTTACCCTAAAAATTGCCAAAAGTTTATATATACTAATATAAAATGATTACAAAACTAAATATTTTTACAAAAATAACATCAAAATTTTTACAATTCACATATTGGGGACTACAAAGATTCGCCAAGTTTTTAAACTTTAAGATAAACGTCCATCCTCAAAATTTTCCCTATTTGAAAGATCCACTCCCACTATTACACGAGATACAACTATTTAATAAATGCAATAAACAAGTGAGTTACAACATGTTTCCAGAGGCTTGAACCCACGTAGCTGGGGAAATGAATTTTTCACCAAACCACTCAAGCTAAGATCCTTTCACTCAACTCTTCTCATTACTCATGCCATTGAATTTAATTTATTTTTTAATAACTAATAAATATATTTACTTAGCCATTATTTTTTTTTATTTTTTAATCTTTCGCACGCTTATAAAACATACCTTTACCATCTACTTTAATATATTACCTTAATAATTAATGATTGAAAACACACACACATTTTTTTAAACCATAACATAAAATATTTTAAATTTTAAATTATGCATTTAGAGATGTAACTATACATCAAAACATAAGACAAGATGTCAAGCCTTGTATACTCCATCGCTGCTCTGATGTCCATCCATCAAACAAAACAAACCCCTCCACTATCATTTATAATTCTATAATTAGGCCGATAGGCCTTTTCTCATGAATGAGTGTACTTTTGGTTTTTGTCAACACTTATTGTCTATACTTTTGGTTTTCTTCAACACTTCTTGTCTCCATTTGACATGTGTACATAGGTTTTTACATGGCCCTGCTATCTACTTACATCTTTGCTTCCTATCTCCATTTGACATGTGTTTACATGGCCTGCTATCCACTTACATCTTTGCACACCATTTTTACGCCAAAGTTCGAGGATTTTGTTTCAATTCTTCACAGCGCACCATTTTTATGCTTAAGTTCCCTGGCAAACCCTCTGATGTTTCTTGTGAAGATAGTCCTTTTGAAACTTATAATACTTAGTAAGGGAGAGGGGGTTGAGACGTAGACGCATTGCAGTTTCCACAGACCTGCAGACCCAAAAGTAAATTTTCGCAGTGACTACTCATTGAATCAGGGGGTCGTTAAATCCGAGCCTCAGTTCACCCCTTTCATCTTCAATCGTTCCATTGCCTCTTTTGTCTTCTTGGGTGCGTCTCTGAAATTCTTGTCGAGTGAGTAGATCCAGCCTTGTTTCAGCGAAATATGTAGTGGTTTGGTGTTTTCTTGGCTTTTATTTCTTTGTTGCCTTAGATTCGAACTCGAGAGCTCCTGAATATAATGGCCCAGGAGAGCTGGAACCAGGTGGAGACTGGGTCCCAAGTCCCAGAAGGGCTCATGTGTCGTGCCAACAATTGTGGCTTCTTTGGAAGTGCGGCCACCATGAGCCTCTTCTCCAATTTCTATTCGGTGCTAGGTCCCGGAAGGGCTCAAGCGTTGTGCCAAAAACTGTGGCTTCTTCGAAAGTTCGGCCACTCCTCGACTCCCCCAAATCGTCCTTCGACAAACCGCATCAGTAGCAGTCGATTCAGGGGGAGGCTTGATATATTTTTCCTTCATATATATATATATATATATTGGTTGACTGAATAGCCTGCCAAGCGTGGCTATACATAGATATATTGGCGACAAGAGGTTGACTTCAATGCTGAGTTTTCAAACCTCACGGGCCTCTTCATATTCTCCACTTCATCTTCTCCACCCCCGAAGACACTAAACCTTGAGTAACATTGGGGTTTTCAAAGCTCAGAGTAATCCCATTTCTATTACCCCTTTTCCCACCTTGAAACACTAGAATTTCCACAACTTCAATCTTGCAGGTCCTCTAAACTTGCTTGTTCCGTTGGTACGGAACCTGAGAACCAGACAAGCCCTGACATGATTATTTATCCTATTTTTGCCCACACTCCTCAATTCCAACCTTTTGTGCCATGTTTTCCCCTTTGCCATTCAAAAGCCCAAGTTAGAAAATCCCAATTCATGAGGGAAAAAGGTTGTGGAGAGCTTGAGTTTCCGCATTAGATATATGTTGTTGTTTCTTTTCAGTCTTTGTTTCACGCTTGCAAGGGGGTTCACTCAACCACAGTCACTGGTCATGATAATTTTTTATATGATGTTCGTCCTCAAGCCTATCTACCCCTATATATTTCCATAACTATAACTATATGAAAAAGGTATTTTCCATCTTATCTCAATTTGCATGAACTATCAATTGACACCATTCACATAGCGAGCTGCAGTCAAGACACTAATTAAATCTTAGCGATTCATTTCCCTATACTATGATTCTACCTTTATTTGCTTTGGTGAGAAATCATGACAAGTTTTTATTCATGTCCAACTCCAGCTATAATTTGCAGCGCAAAAATAAACAAAATTATGACCCGACTTGAATTTTAATGATTCAAGGTTGCATGTTTCAATGAGCAAGATTTATATATTAAGTGCCAAGCAGTGTGCCAAGCAGAGAACCAAACTGGTTCCCAACCATATCTAACTCAAATTATCTTATCATAAGAAAAAACAAATAATCAAAACTCCACTGAATGACATTAACTACAAACCTGTTCCAATTGAACTCATTGTAAGAGTCGATTCATAATCTGTTTTCGTTTTCAAACAAAGTAACTCTTAAAAATAAACTTTCACGTTAGGAGAAGATATAAACTTTTATGCGAAGATATTGCTTTCTTTCGGAGACCGAAAAGTTAAAGGTTATTGTTAAGTGGCTTTACAGAATTTTACTTGAAACAAAATCCATTAATGAACGGAGTTGTTGTAGTCAAAAGTATAGAATGTTAATATTTCAACTAACCACACGATTAACTTTTTATTTGGGAGATTTTATTTTTATTTTATTTTTCCTTAATTACTAGATCATCCAAATGATTAAACTCTTTCTTTTAGATTATTTCGAAGAAAATCAAATGAATAATAAATTACTTTATGGAAAAATCGGAAGAATAATAAAAATAGTATCGTGAATAATAACTTACGATCGAATTTGTTAAAAAAAGGCTTGAGCTAATTAAGACTAATTATTATTTTAATTTTAATTATTTATATATATAATTAATACTTATTTTATTATTATGTGTTGTAGATTCATGAGGGTGTTATAAAATGGAGCATATAATTTTAAAATTTATATTTTATTTTATTTTACATTTATTTCAAATTCATATGATTAACAATTTTGAAATTTATATTTCATTTAGTTTGGTTTAATGTAAATAGCAAGGATACAAATTACTATTCACTTTTTTAGAGATTCATATAAATAGTAATGTTGAATTTTAAGTTTACTCGTTTTTTGATTTTACATAACTATTTATGTAATTAATAATATTTAAAAAATTATATTTGACTCTATAGGTAATGTATGTAATTGATATCTAATTAATATGTGTTAATAAACTATCTAAAATTAGTTATAGGATTAGTTAAAGGTAGATCAAATTCTCATGATAAGAATTTTGACATAGTCATTTAAATTTATCCAATATGTTAAAAGATCCAATAATAAAAAGCAATAGATAATAATAATTAGATTAATAAAAGAATGTTATATGACTAAAATATTTTTTAATAAGAAGCAAAAGATGAGAATCATGAAATTAATGTTAAGGGAAGGATGTTACATGAAGTATAAAGTTAATTGAAATATGAATAGTGCAACCATATAAATTAAATGGCTTGTAAATGTCGGTAGACATCAATCCATGATAAGCATCAAAACACTTACCCCTCGTGATGTTTGAGATAATGCCTCCATTATTGTGCTTACTTAGTTTGGATTGGGTTGTTGAGGAAGTTGAGAGATTCTCTCAACTTCTCTCTCTAAGATTAGCATTAGTTCAACTATATATATTTGATGTATCTCTGATTATTGGAATATAGAAATTAATTGTGTGTGTGTGTTATTCCTGTGTTCAATGGCTGATCTCTTCAATTTTAATATGGTATCAGAGCCAAACTGAGCTTAATCCCTCACGGGAGTGCTCAAGAAGATGAAGAGAAAATTGTGATAATTGATTCTATAGGAATAGGATTCGTGTGTAGATTATTGTGTGAGAGTTTGAGGTGAAATGTTTTATGTGTTTTATATAGCTGTTATTTGATTTCAATTTCCAGTGTCACTGTTGAAGGATATTTAATTTTAATACCTCTGCCTGAGGCGCTGCAGCGGACACAATCTGTTGCGTATTGGCACATGCTGAAAATTCCCTTTCAATCTTTTCAAAGAGTCGAGCAAACCCCGTCTTCCAATCTCTAATTTGGGTGGACAGCTTGGGGTTGCGGAGGGAGCAGCAGCCAAGACACTGTGGCTGTGGCTCAGAACGAACAATCAAATGATCGATCTGTTGAAGGGCATTGTGCATACTTTCCAAACAATTCTGGACGGGCTATGGGAGTTGTGGACAGATCGTATTTTGCAGCAGGCGTACCGGGTTCGTTCTACGGCAGGCTATTTCCTGACAAGGCTCTCCATTTCATTCATTCTTCCTTTGGTCTTCACTGGTTTTCCGAGTTTCCTGCTGAGATTTTAGACAAAAATTTAGCGACATGGAACAAGGCAAAATCTTCTGCCAAGGAGGACGTGGGGAAGTTGGGGAAGCGTATTTTGTACAATTCCAGAAGGATTTCAACACGTTTCTGAGAGCCCGTGCGGAGGAGATGGTTGGTGGGGGCGCATGTTTTTGCTCTTACTGGGTCGAACACCTCACGATCCAACTGATCAGGGTCCTCTTGGCTTCGGCTTGGAATTATTAGAAACCAGTTTGAATGAATTGGTAAATCAGGGTGTGATCAAGGAGGAGAAGGTGGACTCATTCAACATCCCCATATATTGTCCATGTGCAGAGGAAGTGAGCAATGAAATAGCGAAAGAGGGTTCATTCAAAGTACAATGATTGGAGCTTCTGAGACGATCAGAAAATGCTCCGAAGGAGGAAATGGAAGCCATAACAGGCTCAGACTTTGCAAAGAATGCATATGGTAAAAGACTGTCAAAGCAAATGAGAGTAGTGTTGGAAAGTCTTCTGAAACACCATTTTGGAGAAGAAATAATGGATGCGGTGTTTGAAGTTCATTATTTTTTTGTGTAGAAATATGTATTGTAGTGTTAGGTTATAGCTTATATTTGTTGTTATGAGATTTGTGTATTAGAGAACCAATTATTGAACAAATTAGCATTATTTAAATTAGTCGTTCTTGACTTTCTACAGGGACGAGAGAACAATTGGCTAATTTGATTGTGTGAATTTGTTATATGTTGATATTGTTGTGCTACGGGCCAAGAGCATCAGTTACAGGTTACAGTATGAGATCCATTTGTGTGAAGCAGGTCAAGTTGTTAGATTAGCTCTTGAACACATTCAGTATTCAGACCATTTTCCTAGCCACTGATGGATAGCCGAAAGCGAAATATCCGACAGATGGTGATTGGTCCATAGGATGGTTCATCACTTGTCAGCTCTATCGCGGAAGCCCCGACGAGTCGAGTTGTCAATATTGTTGATCTTGCAAAGTTCATTATTGCTGGTCAAAAACAAATGTATTTTAAATGGGTTGAATGGTAGCTCGAAAATGGTGGAGAAAAGAGCGTTTTCTATGAGATCTCAGAGTGGGTACAAATGTTAATGAAGACCAGGACAGACAAATGTTTGTATTAAATTAGTGTGTTCTCCATTTCTGTAATGTAGGCATTAAGGGGGGTGTTTGAGATAATGCCTCCATTATTGTGCTTACTTAGTTTGGATTGGGTTGTTGAGGAAGTTGAGAGATTCTCTCAACTTCTCTCTCTAAGATTAGCATTAGTTCAACTATATATATTTGATGTATCTCTGATTATTGGAATATAGAAATTAATTGTGTGTGTGTTATTCCTGTGTTCAATGGCTGATCTCTTCAATTTTAATACGTGATGCATCTTACATTTCCAAAATAAAAATAAAAAAATCGTAAAAGTTAATTAAATTACAACTTTATTTTAAATCATTATTTGTTATTGACTATAAAATGAATAACATATCACTTGAATATATATACATTTAAAAGCTATGGTAAAATATTCTTAATTGTGGTGATTCACCCCTACTTTATTGTGGAAATTCTTCACTTGTAAATAAATTTTGTTACAATATCATGGCTTATTAATAGCACATCTCTAACATGACACATGTTGATCTGAGATTTTCTATAATTAATTAAGTTGAGATAAATTAATTAAAATAGTAAAACTAACTTGGTCATAAATCTAAACCCTTAATGTATGAATACCCCTATGAATATTCTAACATATTCCATAAAGGTTAAATCTCTATCATTCACTTAATAATTACTAATAATCAAATTGATATTCTATAAAATCTATTCTAAAATAGAGAAGGCTATAAATATAATTATTAAAATAAAAAAATAAAAAGATGAAAATCGCTCTCACATACACATTATAATCTTTTATATATCATGAGTACCATAGTAATAAAATAAAAATATCTTATCAACTTGTACCTAGATATAGTAATGCCCCTTAATTAAATATAACAAATTATGGGTTATATCAGTTATCATATAAACCAGTCTTAAATGTTCTAGTTTGTGTGTGACTAGTAAATTTGATTTTAGTGTTGTCAATACACTCATGTCATAGGTCACTTGGTCAATACAACAATAGGTATTAACCAAATAAATTTATAGATATGGTGGTAATATTTGGGCTTTACAATACAACGATATGTGGTTTAATAGTAAGTTTTTTTGGGTGAAACCAATGAGACCAAGGTTCAAATCCCATTGAGTATATGGCTTGGTAGGCTCCCACTTTCCCGCGGAGTCTCGACCCTTGCTAAATCATAAGATTCCGGTATGTCTGGCTTGCCAGCCAAGAGGATTGATCCTGGGACCTCCCTTAGATTAGTCTAAAGAGTTATCGATTCACCATGGTTAAAAAATAAATAAAATATCTGGGCTTTACAAATATAATCTATTATTTAGCCTATGTAGCATGACGAGTCTCTATGGTTGAGGTGAGGTCACTCATCCACCTCAACCATCTCATCATCATTTTTGGGAGAAACCTCCTCAACATATCTATCTATATTCTTAAGATAGTAAACAATAATAATTAGATATTTTAAACGGAGTTGTCTTTAGTGCGATTTTTTTAAGTTTCAGGAGTCGGAATCCGGTGAAAAATTTTGAGGTAAAATCTTGGTTTTTGTTATTCAAATTGGTTTTTTGACTCTATATATGGATTCAACACCCTCAAAAACCTATAGGGCACTTCAATTGTGCAAAGTTAGCAATCAAACTTCTCTTTTCAATAAGTTCTTGCCGGAATTTAGAGAAATTACACCGTAAAAAGTCACCATAAAAGCCTTCAAAAAGTCGCACTAAAGACTACTCGATTTTAAACAAAATATTGCTACTAATTATATGTGCATTAAATAAGACAAAAAAATATGTAAATAAATTACTCAAAAGATAATGATAATATTACCTCTTACATATGATGACTTGACTTGCCTAAATAAGATATTAAGACATCATTTTCAATCCATCCTTACATATGGGCACTATGCAAAATCAAGGATGTGATCATCCTCACTAAGTATTAATCCTTGTACCTCTCATTTAACTAGTCCACACTGGCACTGTGGCTGGCTGCAGCCTCTATCTTAAATATATAGCTCTCAAGCTATTCCTTTGAATTTTCAAACTCCTTGTTCACAATCCCCTTCTCATCCTTCCTCACCTCACTATGCGCCTTTCATTCATCATTTTGTTTTACGCCATATTTCCTTTGTTTTAGCTATAGTATATCACCAGGCTCAGTTTAAAAGAGGCAGTGGTCGTCATTTCTCATTAGGGGTTCTCAAGCTTGAAAATGGGTTGAGTCCTTAACTAAATTATACAAGGAATAAATCACACAAACCATTAGCGATACATCTAGGAGGTGCAGTTCAATCTAGCGAGTGAATGCAATTGTCTATCTAATTCAAGTCCTAGGAATAGTAGCCTTGGGTGTTGGACACAAGGCACACTTGTGGCCCTTAAAATGAATAAATATACATGATAGACATTTATTAGAGCATGAGGTGGAACTTGGGCCACATCCTCCTTTGTAGGAATGAATCCAAAGATAAAATTAATTTAGTATTGGATAATATATTTTTTTTAATCCAAAGATGAAATTATTTTAGTATTAAATAATATGTTTTTTTTTAAGACTCCTCACATTACATTGGGCAACCATAACCCGAAGATTGATGCATCCAATTCTTCCTAGATTAGAGTTAGTGTTTCATTGTTCTCTGTTAGTTTTTTTTTCGTGGTAGACCTTGCTAAGAACATAATAGGTTGTCTAAATGTTTTCTATGCAACCCTGTGTTAAAAACTATACACTCTAACACACACACACACACACACACACGTGTGTGTGTATATATATATATATATATATATATATATATATATATATATATATATATATATATATATATATATATATATATATATGCACGAGGGCGCACCGCAGCTATCATCGCCACCGCAGAAATTCCATATATATATATATATATATATATATATATATATATATATATATATATATATATATATATATATATATATATATATATATATATATGGAATTTCTCTGCAGTGCGGTGATGACGCATCTATTCTGCTGTGCGCTCCTCGACGGTGGGGTCCCTCGTGGATCGCCAATGTAATCCCTGGTTTCGTTTGGTGGGAAGGGTAGTTTTTCATTTAGGGTCGGGTCTGTTTTCTCATTCTATACGCCTCCCTCTTCTGTTTCTATTAATCTCCCTCTCCGCCTTATCATCTACGAGCCATCGCAATGTATGAAGAGGACCTGGATTTGTTGGACAACCCAGAGAAGGGACAAGTCCTCCCAGGTCAGTATGATTTTATGAAGAGGGTTTCAGATGCTATTACACCAGATCATGAATGAATGGAATTGTTGTAGCCAAAAGTATAGAATGTTAATATTTCAACTAACTAGACAATTAACTTTTAACTTTTTATTTAAGATTTTTTTTTTTTTTTTTAGATCATCTAAATGATTAAATTCTTTCTTTTAGATTATCCTGAAGAAAATCAAATAAATAATAAATTACCATGGAGAAAAATCGGAAGAATAATAAAAATAGTATCGTGAATAATAACTTACTTACGATCGAATTTGTTATAAAAAAAAAGCTTGAGCTAACTAAGACTAATTATTATTTTAATTTTAATTATTTATATATATAATCAATACTTATTTTATTATTATGTGTTGTAGATTAATGACTAATTATTATTTTAATTTAATTATTTATATATATAATCAATACAAGTTTTATGTAAAACATTTTTATTTTATTATTATGTGTTGTAGATTCATGAGGGTGTTATAAAAATGGAGCATATGATTTTAAAATTTATATTTTATTTTATTTTACATTTATTTCAAATTCATATGATTAACAATTTTGAAATTTATATTTCATTTAGTTTGGTTTAATGTAAATAGTAATGATAAAAATTACAATTCACTTTTTTGGAGATTCATATAAATAGTAATGTTGAATTTTAAGTTTACTCGTTTTTTGATTTTATATAACTATTTATGTAATTAATAATATTTAAAAAATTATATTTGACTCTGTAGGTAATGTATGTAATTGATATCTAATTAATATGTGTTAATAAACTATCTAAAATTAGTTATAGGATTAGTTAAAGGTAGATCAAATTCTCATGATAAGAATGTTGACATAGTCATTTAAATTTATCCAATATATTAAAAGATCCAATAATAAAAAGCAATAGATAATAATGATTAGATTAATAGAAGAATGTTATATGACTAAAATATTTTTTAATAAGAAGCAAAAGATGAGAATCATGAAATTAATGTTAATGGAAGGATGTTACATGAAGTATAAAGTTAATTGAAATATGAATAGTGCAACCATATAAATTAAATGGCTTGTAAATGCCGGTAGACATCAATCCATGATAAGCATCAAAACACTTACCTCTCATGATGCATCTTACAGTTCCAAAATAAAAACAAAAAAAATAGTAAAAGTTAATTAAAATATAACTTTATTTTAAATCATTATTTGTTATTGACTATAAAATGAATAACATATCACTTGAATATATATACATTTAAAAGCTATGGTAAAATATTCTTAATTGTGGTGATTCACCCCTACTTTATTGTGGAAATTCTTCACTTGTAAATAAATTTTGTTACAATATCATGGCTTATTAATAGCACATCTCTAACATGACACATGTTGATGTGAGATTTTCTATAATTAATTAAGTTGAGATAAATTAATTACTAGCAATTGCACCACACGTTGCAAAGGAAACGTTATAAAGCCTTAGCATAAAAAAGAATAGCCCACAATAAAGAGGATGTGATATGTTATGCGATTTAATTGAATATTTAAATTACAAATATCAAATATTTTAGTTTATTTTAAGTATATGACCATACAAAGTAGAAAAACATGTGAACCCTAGTTGAAAGTCATATGCTTATGAATACCCTGCTAGCATAAAAAAGAATAGCCCACAATAAAGAGGACATGATATAATATTTAAATTACAAATATCAATTATTTTATTTTATTTTAAGTATATGACCATACAAGGTAGAAAAACATGTGAACCCTAGTTGAAAGTCATATGCTTATGAATACCTGCCTTCTAAAAGTTATTTTTTTCCAATACAATGGAAAGGCAAAGCCATGACTCCATATTTAATTCTTCAAGTAAAGGCCTTTCTAAACAAAATATACAAATATCACACCCTATAAGTGAGTGGCTTTAGAGCAAGGATGAAATAACTAATACCTGCTGCAAAGGCATCCCATGATCTAAGAAGACCATTGAGTGTTTTAATCACTAGTTCTTGATGAGAGATGGATTCTCCAATTGCTTATACCTACTGCAAAGGCATCCCATGATCTAAGAAGACCATTGAGTGTTTTAATCACTAGTTCTTGATGAGAGATGGATTCTCCAATTGCTTGAATTTAATCTGCTATTTGAGAAAATCCTTACAAAATAAGAAACCAATGTTTCGTCATTAATAATCCAATGTTTCATCATTTAACAATGCATTCTTCTTACGAAAATAGAAACATTATGATGACGCTCTACAGATTTTTAATGCTATAAGGGGCAGGGTTGGCTATCACATCAAATTCCCAATTTGTTCAGTAGCAACAAAACCACTTTTGAAAATTTGTTCATTACTGGTTTGATAGCACAAAACGAGAAGTTAATCTAAATTCATTTTTCCCAGCATTAAGTTAATCTTGCCTCCAAAAGACCACGATTACGGTGTGCTTTTAAAGTTTTATAGATGAATTTGGAGAAAAAGCATGGCCAAATCCCCCTCTAATAGAGTTTCATTCCCATTTCATTATGGCCAAATTGGCTAAAGGTGAACCTAAAACATCAATTTCAAATAGAATTCCAGATCAATGAAAACTTATATTATATTTTTTTTCTTGTAACAACAATGTCTTGTCATTTTCTTCCTATTCATTTTGAAATTTAAATCATTTTTAATAATTTTAATCAATATAAACAATTTTAAAGCTACAATTTACTTACCAAAACTACAACCACACTTCTTTTATCTCCAGAATCTTTCTTTTTTTAAATTCAAAACTTCCCTCCTACTGTCAAATCTTATCTAAAATCCTTTTATAATTAATATTTATTTAAAACTTATATGTCCAAAAGTCCAAATTACCTCTCCTTAATTTCAAATTTTATATAAAATCTTTTATAGTTAATACATATTTAAAAATTAAATATTTAAAACTAACTTATTTTTATAAAATTGCTCTTTCACTTCAAGACTTTTCTAAAATTCTTAATATAAATATATTATATTAAAAAAAAAAAAATTATTATAAAATTTATTTCAATATTTTACTAAAATTATTTCTTTCCAAATTATCTCAGCTTTTTAAAGCTTTTAAGGCAACACTGAAACTGGAAACCTGGAATTTTTTTTCCAAAAATCGGCAATCCTGCCATCTTACAGATATCTATTTTGTGTTTAAAATCTCTACACACTATTTTCAAGCCAACAAATTAACAAATCCCTTTAATATACATAAACTGTGAAAATCGAACTCACTATTCTCACGCAGGAAAATTAACAAATTCCTTTAATAAACTATAAACCGTGAAATTATTAAACCATGAAATTTCTATACCCTAACATAACATACCCGGAACCAAATTGAACTTTCATCAAATTATTCAATTTCCGAATCGAATTACCAAATTTTCATATTTATTTCTCCGATACGGACGAATTTGGTAGCTATGTTATCAATCCCTTCTTCATCTTCATGATAATAATCTGCACTGGTACTACAACTGTTGTTACTGTCTTGATATGAAAAAAACGAAGAGAAATTTGAGGAATTTGGTGCCAATGAGGAGGAATAGGTCGTCCATGCAAGAGCAGTAACTGCCATTCATTTCACGGGGTTGTTGTGACCTTCCAAAACGACCAAGCATACAAGATAAGTTTCGCTTTTTGATACCGTTAGATTTGTCTCCGGATCCACTGCACAATAATTTCCTAACGTTCATAAAGCACAAAACGGAACATTCATAACCCTTTAGTGTTCCGTTGTAAGATATAATTTCCTGAGATTTCTCATCTGAAGTGGATAAGTTGATATCAGATGTTGACGCCCCATTGTATAAAACAAAATGCTTAAAGCATGTGCTTTTGTGATGTCGTCTTTCAACAAAACTACCTGATCTAAAAAGATTCAAGGTTGGAATTATGGTCGATAGTTTCAGAGACAAAGGAATCCTTCTCGAAACGATGCCATAAGCGAATCTTCTCATCCTTGTGGTCACTGTACACCTTGTTTCCTGCTACCACGAAAGACTTTACGGATGCATTTTCGCAACGGTTTTCACATGAACCATGCCACAATTTTCAATATTCAGAATTTGTATAATTCCTTTCTCTGTGCCGGCGTACACAATGTTGCGGCCCAGCGTTGCAACAGAGATTATGGTGTCGTTGTTTGCTGTTATCCCTGTGATGGAGTGAGCCAAGCAATTACTAAAGCACAAAACACGACATCCTCTAATATGCGGATGAATTCAGGAATACAGAATGTGATGAAGCAGAATATGGCCATTTGCAGTCAAACTGACATTCAGTTTGATCCATAACAAACGAAATTCAATAACCCAAGAAACAGAAGAATGGGAACGACATTTCTGTTATTTTAGTGGACAGCTGTAAGACAGGTGTATGCAGAATGGTGTAGCAAGACAACCAACGATCAAAAATAATTTAATCGTCTAACACAAAGATCCGACAGTCATCGCAGTGCCAGAGTAACTTCAGGAAAGTTGTTTTCATATAAAAATGCTTTACAGCGTAAAAATAGAAAACTAACTTGGTCATAAATCTAAACCCTTAATGTATGAATACCCCTATGAATATTCTAACATATTCCATAAAGGTTAAATCTCTATCATTCACTTAATAATTACTAATAATCAAATTGATATTCTAGAAAGTCTATTCTAAAATAGACAAGGCTATAAATATAATTATTAAAATTATTAAAAAAGAAGAAGAAGAAGAAGAAGAAGATGAAAATCGCTCTCACATACACATTATAATCTCAACATTGTTACCGATCAAATAGGTAACCTGACCTCAAAACGGGAACTCTAGCCCAAAAAGTCTCAAAAAACATGAAAAAACACCACCAAAAAAAAAAGTGTGTCTTCCAGAACGCACTTGGTTTTTTTTTTAAGGTAAAATTTCAACATTTTATAAAATTATGGTAAAAACAAATTGTTTCTTGAAAAAAGGATTGAAAAAACACCCCGAAAACAAAAAGTGTGTATTCCAGAACGCACTTCGTTTTTTTTGAAGGTCAAATTTCAACATTTTATAAAATTATGGTAAAAACAAAATTGTTTCTTGAAAAAGGGATTGAAAAAACACCCTCAAAACAAAACCAGTTGATGCTGGAATAACAAAAAAAAATTGTGTCATACTTTTTGGCATTTTTAAAAATAGAAGTAACATTTTTTAATTTTTAAAATTCAAACATTAAAAAAAAACCTAAAATTTAAGAAAAAAAATAAATTTAAAAAATAAAAACATTTAAAAGCTTAAAATTTAAAAATATATGAAGATAAAAAAATTAAAAATAAAAACAAAGTAAAAATTTTAATCCAATCATTAAAAAAAACCTAAAATTTAAGGAAAAAAAATTAAAAAATAAACAAAAAAAAATAAGATTAAAATTTAAAAAAAAATGGAAATTAAAAAAAAATAAATAAAAAAAATATTAAATTAAAAAAAAAAACAAGTTAAAAAAAGAATGAAATTATAAAAAATAAAATATAGAAATTAAATTTAAAAAAGAAAAAGAAAATGCTTATTAAATTTAAAAAAAGAAAAAACAAATTAAAACAAATAATTAAATTTAAGAAAATATATTAAATTTTCATAAATTTAAAAATTAAAAATTAAAAAAAAAACACACTATTCAAATTAAAAGGAAAAAAAAGAAAAATTAATTAAAAATAAAAAATAAAAATAAAATACAATGAAAATATTAAATTTAAAACAATATATATTAAAAAAACAAATAAACTATAAAAAATAAATTAAATTTAAATTATAAAAATAAAATATATATATGAACTTAAATTAAAATAGGTATATACATCAAATTTTATTAAATTAAAAAAAAGAGAGGTTAATATTAAAATAACAAATTAAATTTAAAAACAAAAATATTAAATTTTAATAAATAAATGAATAAACAAATAAATTTTGAAAGAAAAAATAATTTTTAAATATAAAAGAAAAAAAAAAACATTGTTAAACGAAAAACTTTAAAAACTTTAAAAATCAATTAAAAATCGAAAATTGAAAAAAAAGAAAAAAAAATTAAATAAAAAAAATTTTAAAAACAAATTAATTTAAAAAAATTAAGTTTCATTAAAAAAAAAAATCTAATTTTAAATACACAATTTTAATTGAAATAAAAAAATAATTTTTTTTTATGTAATTAACAAAAAAATAAAAATAAAAAAGTAAAACATTTAAAAAAATATTAAATCCAAATAAATTAAAAAAAATATAAAATTTATTGAATTTTATAAAATTATATTAAAAAAGCCCGAGCGTAAAAGTTTAAAAAAAAATAATAATAATAATAATAATTAAAATTAAAAAAAATTAAAAAAAAAATAAAAATAAAAATATATATATATATATATATTAAAAAAATGATATGGGTGGTGGTGGTGGGGGCAGCGGGAAATGGTCATCATT
The DNA here is from genome assembly GCA_034641835.2 of Pinus albicaulis. NCBI lineage: Eukaryota > Viridiplantae > Streptophyta > Pinopsida > Pinales > Pinaceae > Pinus > Pinus albicaulis. The sequence goes on from CM076579.1 coordinate 1,578,685,161, forward strand.
TCTCATTAGGGGTTCTCAAGCTTGAAAATGGGTTGGTTCCTTAACTAAATTATACAAGGAATAAATCACACAAACCATTAGCGATACATCTAGGAGGTGCAGTCCAATCTAGCAAGTGAATGCAATTGTCTATCTAATTCAAGTCCTAGGAATAGTAGTCTTGGGTGTTGGACACAAGGCACACTTGTGGCCCTTAAAATGAATAAATATACATGATAGACATTTATTAGAGCATGAGGTGGAACTTGGGCCACATCCTCCTTTATAAGAATGAATCCAAAGATAAAATTAATTTAGTATTGGATAATATATTTTTTTTAATCCAAAGATGAAATTATTTTAGTATTACATGATATGTTTTTTATAAGACTCCAGACATTACATTGGGCAACCATAACCCGAAGATTGATGCATCCAATTCTTCCTAGATTAGAATTAGGTTTCATTGTTCTCTGTTAGTTTTTGTTCGTGGTAGACCTTGCGAAGAGCACAATAGGTTGTCTAAATGTTTTCTATGTAACCCTGTGTTAAAAACTATACACTCTAACACACACACACACGTGTGTGTATATATATATATATATATATATATATATATATATATATATATATATATATATATATATATTAGAAACATAAATAGTTTGTCTAAATGTTTTACATGTAACCACAATGTTAAAACTATACACTCATAACACAGACACACGTGTATATATATATATATATATTAAGAACATGATAGGTTGTCTAAATGTTTTCTACGTAACCCTGTGTTAAAAACTATACACTCTAACACACACACACACACACAAAAAAAAAACTAACAGAGAACAATGAAACACTAATTCTAATCTAGGAAGAATTGGATGTGTGTGTGTGTGTGCATATATATATATATATATATATATATATATATATATATATATATATATATATATATATATATATATATATATTGCGGTGCGGTGCGGTGATGAGGCATCGATTCTGCGGTGCGCTCCTCGGCGATGGGGTCCCTCGTGGATCACCAATGTAATCCCCGATTTCGTTTGGTGGGAAGGGTAGTTTTGCATTTAGGGTCGGGTCTATTTACTCATTCTGTACGCCTCCCTCTTCTGTTTCCGTTAATCTCCCTCTCCGCCTTATCATCTACGAGCCATTGCAATGTATGAAGAGGACCTGGATTTGTTGGACAGCCCGGAGAAGGGACAGGTCCTCCCAAGTCAGTATGATTTTATGAAGAGGGCTTCGGACGCTATTACATCGGATCATGAATCGCCTCCCCTTCTTTCAGTTCCTTTACCTAACATTATCGAGCCGTCCTCCTCCATCTCCATGGAGAAGCAGAATGACCTTAAAGAGGCCGATAATCTACCAAAGCATTCTTAGTCTGCGTATCGTCGAAAGGGCATTAAAAAATAAAAATAAAATGGTCATGGGTATTGATATTCCGCTTTCATAAGTTCCCTCATATCTGGACAAAGCTCTGGTCGGTCGTTTTCGTGGACGAACGACATCCAAAGAAGCAATCCAGTCATGGATGGTAGAAAAATGGAAACCGGTGTTGGGCTGTGTTCCTTCGTTCCATAAACTCTCGCGCGAATGGTTGTTGTTTAAAGTAATAACTTGTCAGGATAGGATCAAGCTCTTGGACAGAGTGTGGAACTGGGGGCCAACATGTCTGATCCCTCAGAATTGGGACATCAACTTTAATGTTGATTGTTCCCCACAGCACTTGTAGAAAGTATGGGTCATTCTCCCTGGCCTCCCCCAATTTTTCTGGCATAAAAACATATTTGAGGCCATAGGTAATAAGATAGGCTCTTTTGTCTCTTTGGAAGACGATTGGGACACTAAATTTGACAGAATTTGCGCAAAAATCCAGGTCGAATTACATGTGCGAGAAGGTCTCTATGAAGATATTGTTAAAGGTGTATGGAAACACACGGTGTGGACTGCGGAAATTTGCCTTTCGTTGTTTCTACGTAATCGTAAGATTGGGCACTATTATGTATATTTTATTAATTATTAGTTAAATATAGTTATCTTAGGTTTATTAATGTGGAAGGGCATGATCAACGATCATGCCTCTTCGCCAAGGGACACCATATGCTATATTTAAAGCCTTGGTGATCCTCACTTGTAATCATCTCATCTTTTATCAATAATAATATATACTTATAAAGTTTACCAGAGTTTTTACACTCCATTGGTATTAGAGCCATCGCTCTTCGGGATCTGTGTGATCACCCAAAATTAAGGAATTACAAGAAAATTCCAGAATTGCAGATTTTTTTAAAACCAAGTGCTTGTGGGCAACAACATTTGTTTAAAAAAAAGAAGGAAGAAATATATATTAATAAAAAAAAATCAAAAGAGAGAAGGAAAGTCAACATAAAGGGGGAAATAAATTAAAAAGAAGAAAAAAAGAAAAAGAAAAAAGAGATATATATAAAGAAGTAAAAAGAAATAAGGAAGAGTAATTGCTCGTGGTTTACAAGCTCGTGGTTTTGGAGCCCATGGTAATTTCCCATGGTATTAAAACCCATTCACCCTTTTCAAAACAACGTGACTTTTCAAAGTTAACAAAATTTTTTCCCCATATATATATATATATAATTCAAATAATAAAATAATAATAATAATAATTATTATTATTATTTAAAAAAATTTTAATTAAATTAATTAATTAAATATTAATTAATTAATTAATTTAAAAAAAAGGGGAAAAACTGGCAGAAAAATATTCCCCACCTCATACACGTTCAATGTCTTCATCGATGTTGATGGCCGAATTCCAGAAGAAATTGGTGGATCTTGAGAAACGAATCAATAATAATTCCGAAGAATTCAGAAAAAGATTAGTCGATCTTGAAGGTACAGTTGCAAGACACTCCAACGACATCAAAAAGGTTCATGATACGACAAATCGAATAGAAAGACAAATGTGGCTAAATCATCACGAGGTCACAGAAAAGCATAGCGAAGCAATGAACAAGATGACAGAGCATAGCGAAGCAATGAACAAGATGACAGAACTCTTCGATAAGCTAAATGATAAGATAGATAAGTTAAGTCAGACACAACTTCCAATATTCCCAAATGTCGAACATAATCAACTAAAAAATTCAGCGAATTTAGATCATCATCATGAATATAACATGTTTGAAAAAGAGCAATTAAATGAGGTTGAATTGGAAATCAACTCACATGGAGGCTATAGTGTTGAACCACCTAGAAGTAGAGACTTTGAGATCAACCATGAAAATTATAGAGCTGAGAAACCAAGAGAAGAAAATGCAACTCAATCCACTAATAAAGCCAGTAATGCAGCAACAGAAGTTATTGAGAACGTTTATATAAATGAAAATCCAATGGCAGAAAAAGAAACAATGTTGATATTCAACGTGACTTCTATCACAGATGCAACAACAGACATAGTCATTGAAAATGAAAGAAACCATGAAAATGCAGATGCTTATAAACAACAAAATGTTTCATCCCCAGAATTGAAAGAAAAATGTGAAGAGACAAACACATCCAAAGCCACTGATATAGTTCCAAAAGCTGTTGAGGCCTTCGGTGATGAAGCAGATATGGTTGTTAAGAATGAAGCATTTGATGATGAGGAGAAGTTGCATCGAATGATAATTGTTGGTAACTTACCTCTAAATCTAAAAAGGAATCACGAAAAATCACCAGAAGAACAAGGAATAGTTAGGAAACACGAAAAAGTCTTCCAAGACTTGCCAATAAAAATACCTCCTAATAAGGAACATGAACATCCAATAGAAGTCAAGAAAGGACCTGACCTTGTCAATATCAAATCTTGTCGCTATTCACATCACCAAAAGATTGAACTCGAGAAGGTGCTCCACAATCTTTTTAAAATGTGGGAAGCAAGAGCCTGCCGCTCGAGAAACCCAGGCGTTCGTCAATGTTGTCCATCATTACGTATGCTTTGAGGACAAAGCATCTTTAAGAGAGGGGCAATGTTATGTATATTTTATTAATTATTAGTTAGATATAATTATCTTAGGTTTTATTAAGTGAAAGGGCATGATCAAAGATCATGCCTCTTCACCAAGGGACACTATGAGGCTATATTTAAAGCCTCGATTATTCCCCATTGTAATCATCTCTCATCTTTTATCAATAATAATATATACTTATAAAGTTTACCAGAGTTTTTACACTCCATTGCTTGGCCCAGGACTTCCCTCTGCCTGATCACTCCTGTCCTCGTTTCAAGAAGATTTGGAGGAAAAAGGAGCCATCTATTCGTGTTCTTGAGCCCGCTGGATTCATGTCGCCCCCCCCCCCCCGGTGCCTCCTGGTGATGATGTTGAGACGTAGTTGGCTTCATCAAATCCTCCCTCTCGTAGGGATTCCTCGCTTGATTATAAAAACCTAGAGGCCGGAGTCTCTTCATCTGCAATAGGTTTGCCCTTGAATGGGCCGGTCCCCCTCCTTCCCCACTTTGTTTTGTCTCCTGATAACAATAGGTTGGATAGTAATGTTATGGCTCCTTGCCCCTCTATCCAACCTGCTCCTTCTTCTCTTAGTGCTCCCTTTCCCATTTCTTCCCCCCCAAGAGATCTCTCTCAGGGGGCCCTTGTGTCAAACTGCGCTTGCCCTTTGACTAGCCCTTATACTGCCAAGCTTCGTTCCTGCTCTTCTTCTCGCATCAGCCTGGATCATTCCATTAAGGGTGGTTTGGTGTTGGATCCGGCACCCAAAATCACTCTTGGTAGAAAATCGGCCTTGACTAAAGCCCAAAACCAAGCATCCTTGGACATTTCCTCTAGAAAGCAGCATACAATTCATCAGGCTCTTAGAGCTGGGAGCGCCCTCAAGAAGGGCCCTCTATGATCGTCCTCTCTTTCAATGCAAGGGGTCTTGGGGGCGCCCCTTCCCAGCTAGCCCTCAAATGACTGAGACAATCTGTCTCTCCCGACGTCTTTTTTATTCAGGAAACGAAGATGTCTGGCCTTCAGACTCAGGAGTTTATGTCGAAGTGGCTCGTTGGCTGGTCTTTATTTTATGTGGATGTCGTAGGGTCAGCAGGGGGGCTTCTTTCAGCTATTAGCCCTTCACTCTTTGTTCAATCATCTACCTGTTCTTCATCCTGTATTAAAACCATCATTTATGATCCCTACTCTAATAGATCCCTTTCCCTTTTTAATGTTTATGGGGCAAGCGATGATAAACACTCTTTCTGGGGGAATTTGATCAGCTCAGAAGTCGGGCCATCAGACCTGGTGATTATGGGAGGTGATTTGAATCTCACCCTTTACTATGACAAGATCTGGGGGCCCAAATCCAGACTTGACCCTCTTGCTCCTTTTTTCCTATCCTGTTTTGAACGTGCCTGCTTAGTTGATGTTCGTCCTTCGAAATTGGAACCGACATGGCGAAACAATAGAAAAAATAAGGATGTTATTGCAAAAAGACTGGACTGTTTCTTAATCTCTGAAGCTTTTTTAGTCTCTCTTGTGCAGATTCAAACAAGTATTGAGACGGGTGGCATCTCGGACCACAAGCCAATTCTGCTTTCCTTGGCTCCTCCCGAGCATAAGCCCCCTGCCCCCTTTAAATTCAATCCCACATGGTTATTGGAGGCTGAGTACAAAGCCTTAGTCTATTCCTCCTGGTCCCATTTGTCCCCCTCCCCGTCCCGTTTCTTTATGCAGATGTGGGCAGACAATTTATCTGTGATTAAGAAAGTCACAAAATCTTGGGCAAAAACATTCACTGCAAACTAGCGAGCTCAATTAAGAACTACGGAAGTAGCGATTGAGGATATATATAAAAACAATACAACGAGTATTCTAGCCACTTCATAATTAGAGTCTCTAAAACTCTTAGAGCTTAAACGACACGAGATTCTGAAGAAAGAGGAACAGTTATGGCGTCTTAAGAGCTGAGAAACTTGGATTTTCGAAGGGGACAATAACACCAAAATTTTTCATCATTATGTTGCTCACATAAGAAACCATAACTCCATCACTGCAATTGAAGACGAGAATGGAACGATGGTCCGGTCCTTTGATGATAAGGCAAAGGCAGGAGTCTCTCATTTAAAAAAAACACTCTCTGCTCCTGTGGGTTGTCCTATTCAAGAGATCCTGAATGTTTTGCAGTAATTCCCTCGTTTGATTACTGATGATATGAATGAGGCTCTTTCGAAGGAAGTGAGCGAAAGTGAACTTGATCTTGTTCTTAAAAGTTTTCAAAGAGGAAAGAGCCCAAGTCCGGATGGTTTCACGATCAAATTTTATCTCGATTTCTATGATCTCATCAAGGATGATCTGCTGTTGGTTTTAAAAGAATCACAGAGGTCCGGGAAAGTGCTGAGTGCTTTAAACTCGACATTCATAACTCTGATTCCTAAAAAATCAGCACCTAAGGAATTCGATGATTTCCACCCAATATCGTGCTGCAATTTGATTTACAAGATTATTTATAAAACAATTGCCCTCCGATTAAAGCCTATTTTAAGTCTCATAATCTTCGAAGAATAATTTGGTTTTCTAAACAATAGGAAAATTCACGATGTTGTTTCAGTGGCACAGGAAGATTTACACTCTGTTCATCTGAGCAAGAAGCCATCGTTCGCTCTCAAAATCGATTTATCAAAAGCTTACGAAAGAATAAGCAGGACTTTCTTGAGACTTCTACTGATCCGTATTGGCATGGCTTTGGACGTTGTCGAATGGATTATGGGGTGTATTCAATCTGCCTCCTTTGCCGTTCTTATCAATGGATCACCCTCATCCTTCTTCCGCTCTTCTAGGGGGCTTAGATAGGGTTGTCCCCTTTCCCCGTTCCTGTTTTTATTAATTGCGGAAGCTCTGAGCCGATTATGCAAACAAGCCATCTCTTTTGGCCGTTTAAAAGGAGTTAACATTGTTGGTTTGGAGTCTCTGTCCCATATTCTTTTCGTAGATGACATCCTACTTTTTTGCAGCGCCTCCATCGAAAATGCCAGAGCCTTGAACAATATTCTTAGTCTCTTTCAAGCTGCTACCGGAATGATGATTAATTCTATAAAAATCTATGCTGATTCATAAGTCTACTCCCAGTATCCTTTTATCCCATTTCAAGTCTTTTTTCCCCTTTCCCTCCAGTGAATGGGCTTCCGGTTTTAAATATCTTGGTTTCAATATTAAACCAAACACTTATGGTTTCAAAGACTGGTTGTGGCTCTATCAAAAGATTGAAAGTTGTATCTCTCATTGGACAAATCGCTTTCTCTCTCGAGGAGGTTGACTCGTCCTGCTCAAAACTGTTCTTCAAAGCATTCTCGTTTACTGGGCCACCATAGCTACAATTCCCAAAGGTATTCTTCATAAAATAAGGAAGAAGTGTTTTTATTTCCTTTGGACTGCAAGTAAAAAATCGGAAGGAATCCCTCTGGTCCAGTGGAAGACTCTGGCTCGTCCAAAAAATTTAGGGGGATGGGGTATAAAAGATCTTACATATTTCTGTATGTCCCTTGCTGCAAAGTCGTTATGGAGATTATTGGATAATCCGGAGGCTCTGTGGAGTAGAATCATGCGCGCAAAATACTTTGCTGGCTAATTGATCATTTCTTGGTTTAGAAATCCTATAAAATCCCATAAGAATGCATCCATCAGATGGAAAGCGATGGTAACGGCCTTCCCCTGCATTAGTCAATGGGTTGCTTGGACCATAGGAAATGGAAAGTCTGTGCGCATTGGGGTCGATCCTCGGATTGGGGCTGGAAATAATTACTTTCTCTCTGATGACCTCCGCTCTGTCCTTAAAGAAAGGAACATTCGGTCTATTGCAGATGCAGCTGTTGCACTGCCTCAGGCATGGGGATCTCATGGATGGAAGGATGCAGTCTCCTTAGGCCTTCCACCCCTTATGGCACCAGAATGGTCCTCTTTCATTTCACTCCTCCTAAGCAATTGTATTCATCTAGAAGAGGATGTCGAGGACTCTCTGGTGTGGTCTGAAAACAATACAAATGGTTCATATACCACAAAATTTGGGTACAAAGCTATGATGGAGGTCATTTTCATTGAAGAAAAGTCGTTCTGGAGTAAACCCTTGTGGAAATCACTAGCCCCTAAAAAATCCAAGCTAATCCTTTGGCTCCTCCTCAAAAATCGCCTTCTGTCTTGGGACAACCTTCAACGACGTGGTTGGGAAGGACCAAGTCGCTGCAGTCTATATGGTCTCGAGGCGGAATCCATCTCATACATTTTTTTCCTTTGTTCTTATGCAGACTCCGTTTGGAGCATCGCCACTTCCTTGATTTGCTCTCCTTAGAAGATCGCGGTAACATCATTTGAAGATAGGATAAAGCAATGGTGGAATGAGCTAGGGGAAAAAAACTACTCATCCTTCCTTGCCTTATTCTCTTGTGGCATTTGGTGGGCTCGTAATATGGCTACATTCAACGAAAAACTCATGCCTGAAGAAATGACTGTAACACTTATTGTGCAATGGGCGTCGGAGTACAAATCCATCCCAAAGTCACCAAAAATCCGTTTGGTGAAGGATCTTGATATCGATCGAAGTTATGCTTGGACATTTTTTAACGGAGCTAGTCAAGGTTCTTCGCCTTTAACTGGAGATGGAGCTATTCTTCACATTCCCCATTTAACCAAATTTCTCATTCTTTTCACCCCTGGTCAAGGCTCTAATAGTAAGGCAGAACTATCGGCATTATGGGCCATTCTTTTTGTGGCAAAATAAAAAAATATTCATGCTCTCCAGTGCTTTGGAGACTAAAAAATGGTCATAGATTGGGCCCTCCATAAAACACACATTCATTCCCCCCATCTTCAAGCCATCCCACGCAGTATTGAAGGATTAGCCTATAGCTTCCATTGCCTCTCTTTCAGTCATGTATTTCGTGAATCAAATGCTGAAGCTGATGGCTTATCCAAGGAAGCCCTTTCTCTCTCACTGTGCACTATAAAAATCGTGGATTCCTCTTCAAAATTGGAATAAATTTATACATTTTAATTTTCATATTGTGCACTTAATGTTGTAATCTCAACAACAACGTTTATATCAAGATCGAATCTGATATTATTAACAGGCCTATTGGTTTATAATGGAAGATCATTGTCATGATGGTGCGATAATCATAGAAGGTTCAGCAAGGAATACTATGGTGCTATTAGCGATATGCAAGTTAACCAAAGATGGATGCCAAAACTGTCTCGTTCAAACAATTAGCATTTTTTAATTTTTTTTAATTTTTAGTATTTCTAAAAGCTCAAGGTAGACCCAACCAGACTACTCATCTAAGGTCACTCAGCTTGAAGAGTAATGTAAAAACCTTGCTAAGGGGCGGATCTGTTATTTTTTAAATAAAATAACGATTTTTTTCCATGGGAAAAAGAAATATATATATATATATATATATATATATATATATATATATATTTATTCAAAAATCATAATTTCTTATTTTAAAAATTCCTTTTTTGTCATGTTATCAAATTAAATAATTTAAAGTGAGATTTTTTTTTTTTTTTTAAGCCGGAAACGGTTATTTAATCGAAAGAGAACGAGTTGGGCATAGCCTAACAACCGGTACAATTTCAGAAATTACATTTAACTTTCTTCTGTAGGTATGATTGCGCAGTCGGTGAATGCACGGTTTACTGCACATGGGAAAGAGAAAGCTAGAATAGTGAGGCCGGGCGGGGAGGCCGAGACCGACGCCACGCACATGTGGCGAGACAGAGACAAGCCCTAACGAGGAGCTTGGAGAAGTTTGGAGAGAGCGCGCCCGTCCCCGAATTTTTGCGGAATGTTGTTAAGTATTTAAAGTGAGATTTAAATATGAATGATTTATTTAATTTCCTAATATTAATTGAAAACATTAGTTTAATCAAGAAACACACACACACACACATTATGCTCCAAAGTTTCAATTTAAAAAATAATATTAATTTCATAGAGGATCCAACTTAGCTTAAGAACTTTACAACCTGAAATTAAAAAAAAACTTATGAATTATTTCAAATTCTTATTTATTACTCTAGTTTTGATCTCTATTCCTAATAATAGATTTCCTATTTCTAATTGTTTCTCATGTTCCTTTCCCCAAAGTATTAATAACAAAAAATTATGCTCACCAGCAACTTGTGGGTACATGGAGGCCTTGTTAATGGCACACTTGGCAAAGTCATTTCAATATTTTATGCACCTGACTCAAAGCCCCCAGAATTTCCATCCTTCATGGTAGTCGACTTCAAGCAATACAAAAGAACACCATGGGACATTTCACACCCAACATGTGTACCCATTTCCCCTATCACAAGAGGTGCATGCCGACAAATACCACTTAAAATGGCATGGGCTTTAACATCACACAAGTCACAAGGAATGACATTAGAAAAAGTCATAGTAGACATTGGCCCCAAAGAACACCAAGATTTAACATTCATCGCCATTTCAAGAGTAAGGTCATTGTTAGACCTTCGAATTAATCCAACATTTCCATTCTCACGCATATCACAGATGGAAGAGAATCCATATCTACAACGCAAAAAGCTAGAAGAATCACTGCTCGCATCAACATCTATGTAGAAGAGTACACTCTAACCAACAACACACTTTTCCTTTCAAATTTACCAATGGTAAATATCACTTAAGACTTATCTAAATTCCACACAATTATTTGTTGTTACATTTAACCTCATATTGTTTCACTCTTATTTTAAAAAAATGTTCATGTTTACTTTAAGTATTTTTTTACTCTATAAATATTACACTTTCATGAAATGCTACCACTAACAATTACTATTTTTTTTTTCCATGACCAACAAATATGTATGCACACTACTTAAACATACTTTATGAATGTTGCCGAGAAATTCAACAACAAGAACTAGCCTTATAAGATATACAAATGAGGTTCATGTCGCCACAATCATTGCCTCTGTATCGTTTGCAACCAACTATTGCCTTACTACAGAAGATACAGAAAATACTAAGAAAAACAATCCACATCCATGAAAGAGATGCACATCAGAAAATGCGGGCTGAATTGCAAGAACGAAATTCACATCGTGGAGTCATAGTAGACATCATTTGGTGCTGTCGATGTCGTGCCTCGTCATGTATATATGATTAGATACTCACTGTCATTTAGATTTACACGAAAAAACATACTTTCATTGTACACATATTTATTTATTCACCTTCTAGTGTTTCGTTGAACTACTCAATTTTGCATATCTCTTTGTATATAAGTAATTTTCTGTTAAACTACTATGCCATTCAGTATAATTTCAAAGAAAACTATGCTATGGATATTTGTAGATTACATTAGTTACCAATTAATACAAATGATCTATATCTCATTTACATTTAAAACATAATTTTATTTAGAATCAACCAACACCAGCTTTTCCGTTAATACCATGCCGACAAATACACGTTCAGAGACAACATTCTAGACAAAATCAAATATTGGAACAAGATGTTGATATAACCTGTTACATTCTTCCGTTGTATTTATTTAAGTTTATTTCTAAATGTCAATTTCAAATATTATAGCAATATTGAACTCATTTTCATGTTTCTAAATGAATTATTTAATTAGGCCAACAAGCCTCTCCCTTGAATTAGTTTAACTCATAAATTTGTCTACCTTTTCTTTTGCCACTGACATGCGTACACCACCACCTTTATGCCTCATATCTGTCCCATTTTAGCTACTTGTTATGGAATCGCTTAGCTGGTGTATCACCCTTATAAAATGGGCGAGGTATCCTCCTTAGTTTCCATGTTTCCATAGTTTAAGAAAAGCTGCTACTTGTTGTCGAAACATGCGTTTTCTTAAAGAGCTCGAAGGACTCATCAACATACCCATTTTGTGCAAACCTAGCAATAATTGGAATCCATGTAATATCATCTCATTCTGGCATTTTCTAAAACAATTATAGGGATTCATCAAGGTATCCCCTTTGCATATATCATGTAATCATCGATGTCCATGACACAACATTACGTCCCAAAAATTCCTGAAACAGTTTCATCGCATCATCAACGCATCAAGTTTTCCAATTCTACAATTGCAATTTAACAATCCTATCAGCCTCTCTTTGCACCTTTTGGGGTAATTGCTAGTATTTATACGAGTACAATTTCCAAAATGCGATAAAAAAATATCTCAAACTTAACTTCCATATCCCCAAATTACATATGAAGGCCTCTAAGAGACCGAAAAATATTACCACCTTCATAGTGACCCAACATAAAACTCTTCCATGCGTTCATGAGCACGAAGAGTGAGTGGCATCTGCCATTCAATTTTGTAACATTATGTAATAGGAAAATAAGATACCCCTTCATTAACTTTTAGGATTCCTTTGTTCAAATGTTAGCTTCTAAATTTGTAATTGGATCATTTACGAGGAAGACATGGTGAACATCAACACTATCCCATTTCTAAAGAGAAGTTTTGATTTGTTTCAACAAAAAAGCTTAATCTTGAACATGGCGAACATCAACACAATCCCATTTCTAAAGAGAAATTTTGATTGGTTTTAGCAAAGAACTCAATCTTAGATCATCTCGAGAAAAAAAAAACCAACAATAAAGTGTTGAGATAACATACGAGAGTTCCCCAAACAATAAATTACAAATTTCTTGCAATTGAATAAAGGAGCTCGAATAAGACCTTAGAATAACCCATAGACTTCGGTGAAATTGTTTGACATATCACCTAGGCCATGAACCTTTTACAACCAAAGATAACCCCACTCTTGCCACCCTTTGTTAAAAACACACATTTTATTAAACAACTCTCCCCAATATTTTAATAAAAATTTACAGTTAATACCTAGTACTCCAATGTAATTGGAGGCGAGCCAATTTTCATGCTAGGATACCTAAAATTTCTTCTTCCACCTTTTGAAGAAGTTCAACACGTCGTTTATCGTCTATACCCATAATTTCATAATAACTTCTTATCAATCAAAGAGAAAGCGTGAACGAAATCATTAAAAGGAAACTCAACCCCCGAAACCCTAATCCGAGCCAAAACCCTTATCTTCCTCCAGCTTCAAAACAACATTACAATCCCTCTTATTTTCCAGTAGCTGTTTAGGTTTTTGCAGCCTGCGAGAGCATTCCGCGCGGCACGAAAATGGGGTTCAAGGGAACCAAGGCCGAGAAGAAGGTCCTCTACGACAAGAAATTATGTGATTTGCTGGAGCAATACTCACAGGTGCTGGTCTGCGTCGCAGACAATGTGGGATCCAAGCAGTTGCAGAGCATTCGTGCCGGGTTGAGGCCCGATTCGGTCGTTCTTATGGGGAAAAATACCATGATGAAGAGATCCATTCGTCTCTATGCAGAGAAGTCCGGGAACACTGCTTATCAGAACCTGATTCCTTTGCTTGTGGTGAGTTTTATTTGTTTATTCAGTGCCTTTGCCTTTAAGGTTTTTAGTTGTTTAGACTTTTATCACTGCAGAGTTTTGATGGTTTTTAATTATACAGGGTTTTAAGGGTTCAGCTTTGAAATTCAATAAGTTGCAAGATTTGCTATTACATTGTTTTAGGCTATACTTTATTGGATAGGAAAATATGTACGTTTAGGTGACATATTTTGAACAACAAATACGGTGGCAGATTTTGTGATCAATTTTAGTTTTATTCGCACTCAGAATGTATTGGTTTCTCTCTTGGATTAAGGTTTAGCAGACTTTGTCGTCTTGGGTTCTCTGTTATGTTTGGTTTCAGTAGTTTGATCTTGTGCGTTATGTTCTGTTCCAGTTTACTTTTTAGGGCTTTGGAAGGTACCTCTTTTTTTAAAATATTTTGCTTAATAGACTTCGTGTCAAGTTTTAAAGTGGCAATCTATCAGTATTCCACCATGAGAGGATTAGGTATCCAACATCACATGCATTTGATTTGTGTCTAAAGTGGAGATCTTGCACTACTGAAATTGTGTTGTCAGAGACAGATATGTTATATATTTTCTTTCATTGTAAGCTAAGCAAGCTCCAATAGAAGAGGAACATGGTTAGATTTATCAATCCTCGACGAGATCTTGCTGTTGACTTTTTCTGACCTCACCTGGGCATAACAAAGCCACGTGAACATATTTGCCTCTATAAGTGAGAAAGCACAGTGAAGGGAAGTACCTTTTACCTCCTATCTCAGGTAAGTTATTGCCTAACTTTAAGCTCATGTAAATAATACCTCTCAGGACCAAAGCATTTGTCCGTGGGTCTGTAAATCTTCAGTGGTTGAATTGGGAATACTTGTAGTAAAATGATTCACGCCATGTAAATATTTTGGTGAATTGTTCAATTACATGATGTGAACCTAATGCGTTTTGTTCCTGTGCCATCAGTAGGATAGTTGTTGCAGAATATATTTGAAACAATTTCTAGATAATTAGATTCTGAGGATACTGTAAGGTGAAAATATACAGTTCTGAGTTCATTTTAGTGTTGTAATATGACATCAAGCGAGTGTAGATGAGGTTGTAGTTTTGTTTTTCTATCCCCAGGAAAAAACTGTAATTTCATTCATATGCAAAACAAAATTACATTTAGCATATGCACCGAGGAGATAGTGCATTCTGAAGGATGATTCCCCATCCTATCAGGCAAAAGCTGTTTACAGCCCCTCATGAGAATACATGAGAATACTAGTCATAATACCAGTTCAGAAATTTCATACAAATATAAACAGCAGACAATGTCCAATAGTAGCACATGGAAATATACATGCAGAGGCAAGAGTTCATACTGCCATCTGAAGACAGAGAAATAGCAAAAAATCATACTGTAGAAACGACAGTGCTCCAAAAAACCTGTGTCCAGGATCCTGTAACAACACCTCAGGTGACTCAAAAAACCGAAAATAGGCATGTGCCAAGCCATGCCCCACATTAGCTGAATCTCGTTCATGTAGGGCCTGTGGTAAATTTTGATCTGTCCTGACCATTTAGCTCAGTTATCTGCCATAGCCCTCTATCCAGAAGAGAGCCTGCCTTAGAAAGCCTGTTGGCTTCTTGGTTCCTTGACTCTGTAGACATGCCTGCAAGAAAAATGTGTGAAAGAAAGTCTCAGTCTGCGAATATCCTCCACAATGTTAACCAAATGAATATTTCTGCAGTGTTGAACATCATTAACCAAGTTGATCACCGACAGTGAATCACCAAAAAATTGAATCTTGTCATTTCCCTTTTCAATGGCAAAAGCTATCAGAGATATGCATGCTAGTGTTTCAGCCCAGTTGTTTGTTCCCAATCCCATTCCAATTTTTACATGAAAAGCACGATGCTCAGTCAAGTTGAGAGTAAAGCCACCTCCCGCTTTATTCCCTGCTCCTTGGGATGCCCCATCAAAGGAACCCCAGAGCATTGAAAAATCAGGAAGTACCTTAGGAACATCCCTAACCACTTGCGGGTCTTTTACTTGAGGAAAATGTTTGAGGATGGCTAGTGCCTTTGCTACAGTCCTCCTTGGGAAGGATGAGATCGCTTGGAAGATGCCCCAACAAACTATAAGAGGAAGTGCGTTGATTGCTTTGTTTTCTCGATCCTGAATCTAGTTCAACTAGGAGGTTGCGAACCCATCCCATCTGCATTGTAAACCTATACTAGTACTATAGTCTTTACACACCTGTTGTGTAGATGGGCATGTCACAAAGAGATGGTTTATTGATTCATTATCCCCTTTGCACAGTGAACACCATCTCGGGCCAATTTTGTATTTGCGTTGCATCACCTCCTAGGTTGGAACCTTGTTTACCATGATGCACCAAACCAACAAATTTGTCTTTTGCAAACATTTTCCCTTCCAGACCACCCTCCACCACCATTTTGGATCAACCATTTGAACCAAAAATATTCAGGAAAATATAACCCATTTTTGGAGTATATACACCTAGGTGGAGGATTCCCACACAAGCTCGTCTTCACAATCATTAAGTCTAATGTGAGCTCGAGACAAAGCATCCAAATACTGTCTCCATTCCTTGTGAAGACCTTTAGGTTAAAGCTTCTACAAAAAGCCAGCCCTGTCTTCACATATTTGTTACATCACGATTTCCAATATGTTCGTGTCTAGTATAACCTTCATCTTGGAGATGTACAACAAGATTTCGGGACTGTAAATGACTTACCCCACTCCTCGACCTGTCTTCACATATTTGTTACATCGCGATTTCCAATCTGGTCGAGTCTAGTATAACCTTCATCATGCAGATGCACAACAAGATTTTGGGACAGTAAATGACTTACCCCATTACTCGATCAAGTATCATACCCCAATCTAACCCTGTGCCCATTCCCAATCTCTCAAGCCAACCTAGAAGCAATTAATTCAAAATAATTTAACACAGACCTCCAAACTGCTGCAATGTTGCTCATGGGCCAATTTGGGTGCCAGATCCAATTCTCTAGTGAATTTGGTTTGATATATCTTTGAGTGACAACTTCCGTCCATAAACCTGATGTAGTAAGGAGTCTCCACCCTGATTTTGCTGCAAGTGCTTTGGAAAATAAGAAGATATTTTTTAATCCCCATCCCCCAGGAGTTTGGGACTGCCAACTTTGACCATTTTACTCAAAACAACACAAAAGCTTCTTGAGATCCTTTCATAGAAATTTAAAATAAATCCGCCTTGCTTTTTCCAAAACCCCGTTTGGTATCCATGCCATCGACATCTAGTAGACAAGGATTGCCTCAAGAACTGATTTGACAAGCAACATGTGACCGTCTCTAGAAAGCCAGCTGTGGCTCCAACACGAGAATCTCTTTTCCAACTTTGCAAGAAGGCAAAACCAAACTTAGAATCTGTAACAGTTGGGTTTTAAATAGAATCCCAGGTATTTTAGGCCTGAGTCAAAATTTAGAATCTCAATTGAAAAAACATTCTAATATTATTAGTCTCATGTAAATCCAAGTTATGAATAGCCTTTGAGGATTTTGAGGCATTAATGACCATCCTAGTCGCTTGGTTGAAGAGTCCAAGGATTTTGTGAAGAGTTTGCAAGTCCCTTAGAGATCCATCACAAAAAAATTAGGATATCATCTACAAACAGTAAGTGAGTAAT
This sequence comes from Pinus albicaulis, assembly GCA_034641835.2. Classification (NCBI taxonomy): domain Eukaryota; kingdom Viridiplantae; phylum Streptophyta; class Pinopsida; order Pinales; family Pinaceae; genus Pinus; species Pinus albicaulis. Next base: position 1,578,702,237 of record CM076579.1, read on the forward strand.
GGTGAGAGTTTTGGCTACACTTACACCTTTGAAGTCTCCTCTTTGTTTGGCTGCCTTCAACATCCTGCTATGACCTTCAATGACTAACAAAAAAAGGAGGGGGGGGGGGCAGGGGACATCCTTGCCTAAGGCCTTGCTTGGCTCTGAAGAAAGGTGATGCTGCTCCATTAATCAGGATAACAAAGGATACTAACGACATGCAATTCATAATCTGGTTTATAGAAGGAACTCAAACTTGTAAATTTTTGTAGATGTTCTATGCTTGATTCCACTTTACTTTTATAACAACAATCACATAAACAGTTAAGTAAAAATGCTGATAGAACATACCAGTGGATCTATAGAAGACAAACCAGAAACGGGAGAATGTGTTGGTGCGTTACGGCGGTCAGCAGGATGCTTCAACCAGCAAAGTCTTCTTGGTCGGCCAACCCAAAATGTGTTACAACAGTCCTCAAATCAATCATCCAATCAACTCAAAGTCAACCCCATAAAAGTCAACACAGTCCAAAAAAGTCAATGCAAGGCAGCAACAATAAAGTCAAAACAACTCCAACTTTGGTCAACCTTTTGACCTTGATTTTTGTGCCAATGAGTACGGCCTTCAAAAATTGAACTCTCCATAGAATTTCAGCTCAAACGGACCATGCGTTGACAAAAGTCAACGTTGGTCAAACTTCCCCAGAAACCCTAACTGCAGAAAATTTGCTGTGGTAAATTTCGTCCTTTTGCTGCAGTTGATTTTGTCCTTCTTCTCACGTGGGAGATGAAACTGCTTCTCAGATGCTCGTAGATAATCAGAGGTGAAGATGTGTGATGTTGAATGAGTGAAATGCTCTCCAACGTTGACTGTATTTATATCCATCATTGAAGTGTGTGACACATCTGTTGGGGGTGTAAAACCTTAAGGCCGACCTGCACTTAAATTTATTATAAATAATAAATTCAAAATAAATGTTCTGCTCATCAGATTAAAATCAATTTTATATCGATTTTACACCTCTTCGAAAGAGGAATACAATACAAATATTGGAATCTTCATTTGAGCATCACAAGATAGAGTTTGGACCTAGTTGTCCAAATTTAACACTCCCTCTCAACTAGGGAGAACTCCATCCACCAGTGCAATCAAACATTGTGCGTCATCCCGCCGTAACTTGCTTTGCTGGCCTCTTTACTTCAGAATAGAAGTGGGTTAGTCACAAAGACATCATCCCTCGGTTGACAAATTCAGCCTAGAGGTCCGAAACCTCTATCGGACTCACAAAGAGTCTCCAACCAACCCGAAGTTGGTTCATTTGACCCGAGGTCAGGCGGAGGTCCGAGACCTCACTAGACTTGATCCCAGATCAAGTGGTTGGATCGTGCCATCCTAGATAGAGAGTACGACAATCTCTGATGCGTCCATCAGTCTTTGCTACTGGTCTCTAGCTTTTCCCATCTCATTGGCCAAATGAGAGGTACTTCCCATGAGCCTTGAACTCAATGCGCAGGATGCATACGGGGCACAGATAATGAGAGGTGAACCAACTCAATAATCACAACGGTGGGGTCCAAGCACACCAACAAGGTTTGGCAAGCCTAGCCTTGTGGTTGCTCATAACTCCGAGAAGCTGTCCCCAAAGCCCCCCATAGCTCCTCGAGCTCATCGTCCAACATGACCCACATCATAGAGTTGTTCCACGATACCAAGTCTCTCACGGAAGGTTAGGAACTTGACCTTCCCTAGGGGCTTAGTGAGAATATCCGCGACCTGCTCATCAGTTCCTATATGATCGAGGCTTACGACGCCTCGCTGTACCATATCCCGGATGAAATGGTACCTGATATCAATATGCTTGGATCGGTCGTGGAACACAAGATTCTCGGTCAAGCGAATCCCACTCTGGTTATCACAAAGTATCACTGTTGTATCTAGCACATGTCCAAACAACTCACTAAAGAGCTTTCACAACCAAACTGCTTCACAACAGGCCATACTTCCTGCAATGTATTCGGCCTCTGCGGTGCTCAAAGCCACCGACTTCTGCGTCTTGCTCATCCATGAAATCGAAGCAGAACCAAGATTGAAGCAGCATCCCGATGTGCTCTTACGATCCACCACACTGCCAGCCCAATTGACATCAGTATATCCACGGAGTGTCACGCTCTCGGCAGTGTATCTCAGCCCATGGTTTATCGTGCCTCGAAGGTATCTTAGAAGATTCTTGGCACCAACCCAGTGAAAGTGATGAGGTTCAACCATCTGTTGACTCAAAGTGTTCACTGCAAAACATATATCTGGACGGGTGTTCACTAAGAACATCAGGGCCCCTACGAGTTGACGATACTCAGTAGAATTTGCTAATACGGGCCTAGTAGCGCTGGAACTCAACTTCTTGAAGTTGAGTTCCATTGTTGTTGACACGGACTTGCAGTCCACCACACCAAATCTTTCCAGAAGTTTCACAATGTATTTTCCTTGAGAAAGGAAAATCTCTCCATGTTTTTGCCAGACCTCCAGGCCTAGGAAGTAGTGCATCAGTCCTAGGTCCTTCATCTTGAACTCAGCAGCAAACTCCCTCTTGCGTTGTTGAATAAGAGGGTCAGCACCTGTCAGGAAGAGGTCGTTCACATACAACACCAGAATGAGAGGCTTCCCCTAGACAACCTTGAAGTAAAGGTTCGGATCAACATTACTTCGAGTGAAGCCCAGCTTCATCAAGTAGCTATCTATCCTCTCGTACCAAGCTCTGGGTGCTTGCTTCAACCCATAGAGGGCTTTCTTCAACCTGCAGACATGTGTGTCCCGATCCTGGACTTCAAACCCTAGAGGTTGTTCTACATACACCTCTTCTTTTATTGCACCATGCAGAAAAGCGGTCTTGACAGCCATGATGAAGATTCCATCCTTGCGTAGCAGCAAGGGCTATGACTGATCGAATGGTGGTATATCGTGCCACAGGTGCAAATATGTCATCATAGTCTATTCCTCCCTTTTGAGAGAAGCCACGGGCAACAAATCTTGCCTTGAACTTTTTAGCACTTCCATCAGATCCATGCTTGATCTTGTAGAGCCATTTTGCGGTGACAACTGATTTGTCCTTCGGTCTTGGAACCACATCCCAGACATCATTCTTCATTATGGACTCATATTCTTCGTGCATAACATCCTTCCAGACTTGATGCTTTACGGCTTCCTCAAAAGATCCAGGTTCAGATTGTACAATAGTACTCATGGCAGCCAGATACCCTTGGTATCTACACGGCTTCTTGCTTTCTTGGAATGTCCCCCTCGGGGCAGCATGTCCCTCGGCATCTTCGAGAGTGTCCCTGAGCCATGATGGTCTCTTTCTCAGTGAAGGAGATGGATCGATTGGGTCCATTGGTCCTTCAACATCGGGCATTGTCTCATCCTGCGGTTCTTCTTGATTTCCAGGCCTTGCTTCATGATTTTCCTCAGATCTCGAAAGATCTACTACTTTCTTCAGGGAAGCATCTTCGTCAAAAGTGACATCATGGCATATCTCTACTTCCCTTTGACTAGGTACATAGACTCTATAGGCCTTAGAAGTTTCGTTGTAGCCCACAAACATTCCTTTCTTCCCAGAAGCATCCAGCTTACTTCTCTTTTCTTTTGGCACATGAAAATAAACAGGACATCCAAAAATTCTAAAATGTGAGACGTCAGGTTTCTTACCGGTGAAAACCTCTTCGGGAGTTTTGGAGTCCAGGGCGGAATGAGGGCATCGGTTTTGAATGTATACAACAGTATTCGCAGCTTCTCCCCACAGAAACTTCGGTAGACCCTGGTCACATAGCATGGCACGGGCAACTTCCACAATGGTCCTGTTCTTTCGTTCAGCAACGCCATTCTGCTCAGGAGTATAGGCAGTAGTAGTCTCCCTCTTAATGCCAGCTTCTCTGCAAAAGTCCTTGAACTCATTTGACTCATATTCGGTGCCATTGTCGGTCCTCAAAATCTTGATCTTCTTCCCTGTCATATTTTCCACCAAGGCTTTGAAGGTACGGAACCACATGAAAGCCTCATCCTTCTTCTTCAAGAAGTATATCCAGGTTTTGCGGGAGAAGTCATCAGTGAATGTCATATAGTAAGAACATCCTCTCAGGGATGTCACGGGTAGCATACCAGATAGATCAGAATGGACCAGTTGCAAAATATCAGATGTCTTTGTGACACTTGAGGGGAAAGGTCCCCTTGTATGCTTTCCTTTGGCACAACCCTTACATACACCTTCATGATTATTTCCAAAATCGGGCATCCCTGTCACCACCTTCCTTGCTTCGGGAAGGGCCTTGTAATGAAGGTGTCCAAACCTCCGGTGCCATAGTTCAGTTTGTCGGATAGTATCACATGTCATACCTCCTAGTGGACTTCCTTCAACTTGGTAGAGTGTTCCAACTCTAAAACCAATCACGATAGCTTCCTTGAGATTCTTCTTCCACATGCGCACCTTTCCAACAGTGAATGCCACATTGAAGCCTTTGTCTTCGATGGCTAATATAGACACAAGGTTTTTCTTCAATTTTGGTACATAGAGTACATCTTGCAAATGTAGAACTTGTCCTTGAGACAAGTGGAGGGTCACAGTCCCTGTTCCTTTCACGGGATATGTGGCATTATCTCCAAGGATAATTTCCAGATTAGTATCCTTCTCAACCATGTCAGAGAGTGCTTCCTTGAACCCAGTGATGTGTCTTGAGGCACCACTATCTATCAGCCAGACATCCATAGTGTCGAGCGGGGATGCAGCAGAGAGGGCAGATACAAGAATGTATTCATTTCTTTTATCAACAACATTTGACTCCTCATACCTAGAGTTTCTAGACCTTTTGAAAGGTTGATTGTTTCCGCCAGAGGGAGCCTTCCTCTTTCCTTTGGACTTGTCGTTTCTTTGATTTCCATTCCTTCGGTTGTTGTTGTTGTCATCACTATCGGGAGAATCCTTCTTGAAAGGACATTCTCTAGCATAGTGACCAGGCCTATGACAAGTGAAACACTTGCCCTTCTTTCCTTGGGCCCTTGCTCTTCCTTTGTTCTTAGGACCACCAGAGTTCTTCTTTCTAGAATGAGCGGCGTAGGCAGCATTTTTGTCATTTTCGTATTCCTTCATTCTTGTCTCTTCTTGCATGCATCTTGACAGTAGCTCGTCAAAGTTAGGAATTGTATTATTATTGAGAATGGTAGTGTTGAATACTTGCCATTCATATGAGAGCCCTCCAAGTGCGATGAGTACCATCTCACGATCGGCTATTGTCTCCCCAATAGCCAGCAGATTGTTCCTGATCTCGGTCAATTTCAGAAAGTATGTTTGGACAGACTCATCCTTGCCTTTCTTCAGATTCTTCAATTGATTCTTGAAGAATAGCACTTGGTTTGCATTGTTTACTTTGAACATTTGTATCGGCTTATCATACATCTCCTTGGATGTGCCTAACTCAAATATGTAGGCAACCAGACTTTTATGTATGGATTCCCTGATCATTAGCTTTGCTTTGATCTCCCCCTTCTTATACTTGGTTTTAGCAGCAACAGTAGCAGTGGATGGAGGTTCTTGTATCTTACCCAGTACATAGTCCATGAGATCATGGTCTTCTAATTTGAGATCTAATATCATCTTCCAAGCATGGAAGTCATCCCTTCCAGTTAGCTTGTCATCCTCCTTGAAGCCATAACTTGTGGAACTCATTTTTCTCTTTTGGTGATTGCTATAATAAGTTAGGGCTTGTTTTCACCTCGGCTCTGATACCATGGAAATTCTTGTAGATGTTCTATGCTTGATGCAACTTTACTTTTATAACAGCAATCACATAAACAGTTAAGTAAAAATGTTGATAGAACATACCAGTGGATCTATAGAAGACAAACCAGAAATAGGAGAATGTGTTGGTGCGTTACGGCGATCAGCAGGATGCTTCAACCAGCAAAGTCTTCTTGGTCGGCCAACCCAAAATGTGTCACAACAGTCCTCAAATCAATTATCCAGTCAACTCAAAGTCAACCCCAGAAAAGTCAACGCAGTCCAGAAAAAGTCAACGCAGGGCAGCAACAATAAAGTCAACACAGCTCCAACTTTGGTCAACCTTTTGACCTCGATTTTTGTGCCAATGAGTACGGCCTTCAAAAATCGAACTCTCCACAAAATTTCAGCTCAAACAGACCATGCGTTGACCAAAGTCAACGCTGGTCAAACTTGCCCAGAAACCCTAACTGCAGAAAATTTGCTGCAGTAAATTTCGTCCTTTAGCTGCAGTAGATTTCATCCTTCTTCTCACGTGGGAGATGAAACTGCTTCTCAAATGCTTGTAGATAATCAGAGGAGAAGATGTGTGATGAGATGAGTGAAAAGCTCTCCAACGTTGACTGTATTTATATCCATCATTGAGGTGTGTGACACATATGTTGGGGGTGTAAAACCTTAAGGCCGACCTACACTTAAATTTATTATAAATAATAAATTCAAAATAAATGTTCTGCTCATCAGATTAAAATCAATTTTATATCGATTTTACACCTCTCCGAAAGAGGAATCCAATACAAATATTGGAATCTTCATCTGAGCATCACAAGATGGAGTTTGGACCTAGTTGTCCAAATTTAACAAAACTCAACATGTGTAAGGTGGCAAATAAAAAGACAGTTGACTCTATCATATTCCTTGGAGAAGTCAATTTTGATGACAACTCCTTTGAGTCTCAGAGTTTTTACGCTGTGGAGACCCTCTTGAGCCACCCTGATTGCCTCATGGATTTGCCTCCCTTCCAAAAAAACCATATTGTTCACTAGAAATACTCAGAGAGGATGGGCTTGATTACAAGTGCAATCACCTTGGAAATTATTTTGTAAACAAAGATAAATTAGGTGAAAATCCTCAAAAGAGGGCGGGTTATCAACTTTAGCAATGAGGGTGATGAATGAAGAATTGAGGGTAGGAAAAATTCTGCCCTCTCTTCTAGATTCATTAACCACCTTCAACAAATCCTTGCCAGAAGGTCAAAGGGACCTATACAGAGTTATACAGTCCACCCATTTTCTTGAACCTTTATCTTTTTTGAAACTTGAAAGAACTTTTTTTAATTCTTCTCCCGTGATTTCTTGCAAATGGGAATGGTTGTCTTCCTCATCCACGAATTTGGGGAAGCAATTTTTCACCCAAATAACTTTAGTAATGTTACACTTGCAAGAGCCTTAAAGAGGTTTGTGAAGTGATTTTGCCCAATTTTGCTAGGCCCTCAAAATTTGTAACCTCTTCGCCCAACTGATCCTTCAATTCTGAGATTGTATTGGCCATTTTTTGACTCTTGCATAAACTTGGATTTTTTTTATTTTTTATTTATTTTGGTTGTGAACATTTCATCACCTTTCTCCAACCAAATTGCTCTACATTTTAAACTCCATTCAACCTCCTGACAGGCAAGGATCTCCTTTCTCTTGGAGATCAATTTGCCTAGCTCCTCCCTAAAGGGTTGATCCTTAAAGCCCTCAATAGAATCCGATATTGAGGCCAACTGTTGTTCAATATTGAGAAGTTCATCATTCTCGTTGAGCCTCTTCTCACTTGTCAATTACTTTGTCCTTGTTTTATCCTCTTTAGATTGTCAACAAATTGTTGAGCTGTAGAGATTCCACTTCCTTGTTCAAAATGTCTCCAATTTGTGTTAACTAAAGCTTTGAAGATCACATATTGTAGCCACTTAACATCCATCTTGAAAGGGCTAGCTAGCCTGTAGGAGTGTCCCTTAATTTCAAGTAACACTGGAGAATGATTCGATTCTTCTCTCGAACCGACCCATTGGCGCATAAAGCCAAACTTGTTCACCAAAGCTTCTGCCACTAAGAATCTGTCAATTTGCTCTGCCACCCTCTCCTCCCCTACCCTTCGATTCCTCCAGGTTGGTTTTGAGTCTAATAGGCTGCAAGTCGACGAGCTTACACAAAAGTGGTGTGAAAAGAAATTAGAAAGAACATCTAGTTGAGTCCTCATCCCCCATGATTCTGCAGCCCCCATTGAAAATTTAGGTCACTGCCCAAAATTAAATTGTGTTTTGCTTCAACATTGACTTGTTAAATAGCTTAGTCCAAAATCCTACCCTCTCTTTATTCGACCCATAAATATTTAGAAATGTAAAAGTAGTATCGAGCTCCATGGAAAACCTTCCATCCCAAGACCAGAAAATATACTTTGGGTATTATGGGCTTGTATTTTGTTGGTATCCCACCCCAAAGCCATACCCCAAGAATGACCTCTTATGTCTAAACCCACAAATTTCCAGAAAGGGAAAACCCGCTCTAGAAAAGCACATATTGTGTACCTTTCCTCCAGGGTATCTTGAAGGAAAATGACTTGGGGTCCTTCAGTCTGAATCAATCTCTTGAATGCAAGTCTTTTAGGGTTTCTTGCTAACTCTCGATACTTTAAGGAAAGGGCAATCCTCTGAAATTCCTCTCTTCTCTTGTACTCTACCTTCATTGCCTCTGCCTTGGGTAGAGCCATTGGGAATATCTATCCCCCATCAACTTCAACCAATGTCACCAGAAGATCAAGAACTGAAGAAAATTGTTTACTAGTGGGAGTGACCTCAACTTTAGGTTGCAGTCGATTGCCTTTCAGGCTTGAAGAACCTGCTTTCAAGTCAGAAAACAAACCCTTTTTTCCTGAAACCCCCACTTGCGTTCCTGGACCAAAAATGTCAGCTAGACCTCCTCCTTTGGATTGTTCAAAGAGCTCAAGACCCTAGGTAACATCAACTGAGAGACCCAAGCGTCCCCTATCGAAGCTGAACCTACTACCCCTTGGCTCTTTGTGGGATTGACATGTAGGAGATTACTTGGAATACCTGCAGGGGGAGAGAAACATTATTGTATGCGCCTTGTGTCACCGACTTCTCGCTAGAGTTCACCACTGCTTCCAACTAGGTAGTCGACAACATGTAGTCGACCCCCAAACTTGTCAAAACTTCCCACCTGGAGGTGAGATTTCCAACTTTGCCCTTGATTCATTGCTTTCTCAGCACCAAAAACCCTAAACCTTTCTGGAACAATGAAAATTGAGCTCTACTTACAAGACTTTCCGATTCATAATCCACCAGATCCATTACTTCTTGAAACAATACCCTTGCTAGCTCAGCTTTGCGGGTCCCAAGCCAACAACCCTGCACAAGAGAAACAGGACAGAGACAAAAACCCTATAAAAACAACTAGTAAAAAGATAAAAACTCTCCTTTCACTGCACACAATCCGAACTCACTAGATCCCGTTGACTCGGAAATGTGAAAATTCGAAGATCTAGATTTGGAATCCCTATTACAACAAGCATAAATACTTCTCCTACTTGCAAATCTGATTTAACAAGTTATTATAAGATTACTTCTTAAAATATTGAAGCAACTACTGAAGCAACCTTCACAAATTAAAATACATTTGTGAAAACAGAAACTGAGCAAGATAGAATAATGCTAACAATGGACATCGTTATTGTTGGACAAATGTCCCTAGGAAAACCCAATGCAGGAAAATTGATGCAACCGATATGAGGGTTTAAATGTTTTGCAGTGATTTTTTGAATACATATTTGGGATGCCTTTTTGGCTATCCATGTAGATCTCCTCAAGGCTGCAACGTTGCCTCTGCGTGGGACTGTGCTGCCTGTGTGTAGCTGCTACGTTACCTCTGCCTTCTCTGCTGTTTGCCTTCTCTGCTGTGTATTCTCGGCTCAGGAAAATATCCAATTGGAATTACTTTGCCCTTCAGCGACAATCAAGAATCACTTCGATCTGATTTTTATTTGAGCATTGCTCTATAATTTTTTTTTCGGTCTATAGACTCTCTCGATGTCATTTACAAATGACCCTCAAGTCTTCCTTTATAGCCCATCTCGTGGACAAATTATCGACCGAGATTAGATCTCCAATCAACGGCTAAGATTATATTAGACTTGATCTTCTTTATCTAGAATATTCACCCATAATTTACATTAATACAGGTTAATTATTTTAATTTCCTAAGTAAGACTTAGGGTTCTCATTAAAAATAATTAATTTTTCTTATAAAATTGTTTTTGGGTGAAATTTCCGAAAACGATTTCTAGGTTATTTGTAATGCATGTGTCTAAGCCTCTCCACAAAGTTTGAGACTTAGAACACATCTGATGCTACCAAAAATCAGCACTTCCACTTAGTGAGGAATGTGCTCTAACATATATGCCATGTTGCACACTGCTCTGACTCTGAAGCATCTCCCTTTGCGCTGATGATGTCTGATATGCTGCCTATCAGTCACTGCGCTGCTTCTGACCCTGCCATGATCAACACTACATCTGTATTGCAACTCCATCTCAAACCTTGCATCTGCTGCTAGCACTGCCACTGCTAACTCTGCATTGCAACTCAGATGCTGAGAGAAGCCACTGAAAAACATCCATGAATTTGAACAAGTGTTTAGTATGCATCTTGATGCTGAAACTTTGACTGCTGCTAGTCTCTGCACTGCCCTCTGAGGCAATGCGTTGCTGCTGTTGCTCTGCACTGTGTCCCTTTGCGTTGCTGCAACTTTGCTCTACACTGCTCAATTGTTAGCATTGCTAACCACTACATCTGTTGTCTCTGCACTGACTGAAAACTTCTGTAGCCTGCTACTGCTGATTATGGGCACTTGTAGCAAGGTTGTGATTCGAGAGGTGGACTCCTCCAGGATCTTGCCCAGCTGAAGTTCTTGCAAACTAACAGCTCAATGTCGCCCCATCTTCCTCTTGGAGATGCGTGAGCACTCATGGCATACTCATCCTCATTGAACTTGGTGGTTGCAGCCTTTAGATTATGCTTCTCGTCCTTGTCCTTATGCTTCAAAGGACACTGGGAAGCGTAGTGACTAAGTTAACCACACTTGTAGCACTTGAACTTTGAGACGACTTTCTTACATCTCTGCTACTCTTGCTGCCATTTGGATGCAAGGGCGGGCTGCATCTTCCTCCTCCTACTTCACCTTTGATCCACCCCACTGTTGACATCAAGTTTGCACTTGACCAAGTCTCTCCTTAGCTCTTCTTGCTGAAGAGCAACCCACATTTCCACCGAGCTTGGCAATGTTGCTCTGCCCAGGATGCTCTGGATAAATAGTTGCCAATCATCAGTGACTGCATTCAATGCCCTTCTCACCATCGCTGTAGGAGAAGGGGTAGACCCTACTACTGCAAGTTGGTCATGAATCTCCTGAAGTCTCGATAGGAACAAATCAATGCGCTCCCCTTTCTGCATCTGCGCCATCCTCAACTGTTGCTCGGAAGATCCCTCCTATAGTGTGGCCAAGGCTTCCCACATCTGCCTGGCAATATCTTTGCTAGTTATATGGGACACGATGTGATCCTTGACTCCATCAAGGATTAGCCTTTTTGCCTTTGTCATATCAGACTTGTAGTGGCTCAACTGATTTGGATTTGTAGGGACAACTACCGTGTTTTGCCATGGCTGTCAAATTTTGTCGAATATGCTCCTCTTCTCCCCCCTCTGTGCAACGCTAGACATGCTTACGCACTCCTTGTGGAGCTCGTAGATCTGCTGCTCGGATCTTGGAAGAACTGAGATTCCTCGGCTAGGAACCTCCTGAGACAGAAAATTCCCTCACTGTGTTGCTTTTTCTTCTTCTGACACTTTATGTCGGGCAAAATCAAGATCTGCCTGCAGAAACTGTGTCCCACCAGCTCTACTCTGGGGCTTTGCGTTGCTCCCTCTTCCTTGATAAAATTCTGATCTGGAAGTCTTACCTCTTTGTTGACTCATTCAGAGAGAGACTTTCTCGGAAATTTCAGCCCTCCTAGCTTGGACTGCGCAATCCCTCTGGGGATTCGAATTGTTGCTTTCTGTAGCTTTTCGGCTTCCGTCATGCCCTGGATCTGCTCTTCCTGTTTCACAGTACACACTCTGATACCATGTGAAAATTCCAAGATCTAGATGTGGAATCCCTACTGCAACAAGCTGAACTACTTCTCCTACGTGCAAATCTGATTTAACAAGTTATTATAAGAATACTTCTTAAAATATCGAAGTAGTTACTGAAACAACCTCCACCCATTAATATATAATCGTGAAATGCAAACACAGGACACCATTAGTTTTGGACAAACGTCCCCGGAAAAACCCAATGCGGGAAAACCGGTGCAGCAGATCTGAGGGTTTATATATTATGTCCTAATTTTCTGAATACAAATCTAGGATGCCTTCCTGGCTACCCTTGCAGAGAATATGACTGACAAAGAGTTAGTGAGAGAAATCTCACACTGATACTGTAAGCCCGACTAACCAACAAACCTCGGACGACAAGCCCTCCACTGCATTGCGCAGTCTCTGTGTGAGGACTGCGTGGCTTCTGTGTTGTTGGTCTTCTGCTGGCTGGATCTGCCCTTTTGGCGTCTTCTGGTCTCACACCTGGACTTTCTGGCACTGGATCTAGTTGATACTTAGGTGAACTTCGGATCTCCTCAAGGCTGCATTACTGCCTCTGTGTGGGATTGCGCTGCCTCTGCCTAGCTGCTACACTGCCTCTGCTGATCTGCTCTCTGCTTTCTTTGTTGTGTATTCTCGGCTCAGGAAAATCTCCAACCGGAATTACTCTGCCCCTCAACTGCAATCAAGAATCACTTATATCTGATTTTCATCCAAGCACTGCTCCATCAGAAAAATTTGATTTCTAGACTCTCTCGATGTCATTTACGAATGACTCTCAAGTCTTCCTTTATAGCCTTCTTGTTGACAAATCAATGGCTGGAGATCTCCAATCAACGTCTAAGAGTATATTAGAGTTGATCTGCTTTATCTAAAAGATTCACACACAGTTTACATTAATACTGATAAATTATTTTAGTTTCCTAAGTTAGACTTAGGGTCCTCATTAAAAAATAATTATTTTTTCTTATAAAACTGTGTCTGGGTGGAATTTCCAAAAACGATTTCTGGGTTATTTGTAATGCACATGTTTAAGCCTCTGCACAAAGTTTGAGACTTGGAGCACATCCGATGCTCTACCAAAACTCAACAAGAAATACCACTGACAGCCTTCTGCCCTTTGCTGCAAGTGGTTAATCTGTGACTGCCACAAAAACCCTAACACTCCAAGCTTCAGCCTGCCTCCATCTGGTTCTCCCACTGAGGTTGTAGTTACTTTGATATTGAATATAATTTAAATAAAATCCAATTGGGGATGAGGTTGTAGTTACATTGATATTGAATGTAATTTAAATAAAATCCAATTGGGGTCAGCTAACCTAATATATAAATGGTAAATAATGTTAGAATGTTAAGTTTGCAAACATTATAGTGATCTTTTGAGTTTAGTTTTAATAGAATTGGCTAAATTGTTCACTTTTAAAGTGGATGAAGACTTCAAAGTTTAAACACACAATCTAGATGAATAAATGGATTTTATTTAAACCAAAGTTGTGGCAAGTCACCATAATTAAATTGAATTTTGTTTGCTTTAAAAAATGTAAATTGAAATTATATTCCTGTGTGAAACACACCAACATAACTAATTTTGGAACTGTGACTTAAATTCTCACTTATGAGCAATATTGTTAATTGTTTAACAATTTGCAAATTGCAACTACAGACTGTTAATGGGTTTGCTAACCATATGAAGTTAAGAATGTATCACAAATGTATCATTCAATACTTGTTTCTGCTCGTTATATTCAATCTGTAAGCAATGAAATACAAACATAGAGATAAACCAGCATTGGATTTTGCCCACATGATTCGATATGACCTTAAAATTTTGTTTATAGAAAGACAACAAAGCTGGTTGTATTAATTTGCTTGTGACTGAATCTCTTTGTAAATGTATTTTGTTGGGTGGTCATTGATTTTGATGAAGATGGTGCTTGGTCCACAATGCACATTATCTGTGTCAAGATTATCCTTGCATTGATGTGTTCCATTCACATTTGAAATTTTTGTGTACTTTGTTTTCCTTGCTGTGTTAAAAAGTTATTTTGTGTGTTATTCAAATTTTGTTGTTTGTATTTTCTTTTGTCTTTTTATATTATTCAGCCCAGTTATGGACCTTCTGTTTTTGCTTTCTTCAACTTCCCAGTAAACCTGAACATCATAAAAACTCAGTTCACCATTATATTACAAAGTTTTCTAATCTTTTGGAGCTTAAAACTGAAGCTGTTTGTTCCTTAATACTTTTTTAGGGAAATGTTGGTCTTATTTTCACAAAGGGTGACCTCAAGGAAGTGCGGGAGGAGGTAGCAAAATACAAGGTATGTTTCTATTGTCATGTACTTATGTATTCTATTGAATTGCAGTCTTAAAGCAATACTTCCTGATTCATCTCGTATTTTTTAGGTTGGAGCTCCAGCTCGTGTTGGTCTGGTTGCACCAGTTGATGTGGTGGTACCCCCTGGAAACACTGGTCTGGATCCATCTCAGACATCTTTCTTCCAGGTTTGGACATTTCATGAATTTCTTTTTTGGTTATCTGCTGATATATTATGATGCATTACTTGTTTGCATTTTAAGAAATACATGAGACAGAAGTAGCAACAATTACTTACGCTATTTAACTACCAAAATATATATTCGAAATGATGAGATACCTGTCAACTTTGCTTGGATATTCGTCAAAGTTTGTGTTTAAGTATGTTCTGTTGTTTTTTTATATAATATACAGGTGTTAAATATTCCCACAAAGATTAACAAGGGTACTGTTGAAATTATAACACCTGTGGAGCTTATTAAGAAGGGAGACAAGGTTGGTTCTTCCGAGGCAGCTTTGCTTGCGAAGCTTGGCATTAGGCCATTTTCGTATGGATTGGTTGTGCAGACTGTATATGACAATGGATCGGTATTTGATCCTGAAGTTCTTGATCTCACAGAGGATGATTTAATAGAGAAATTTGCTGCTGGTATTTCTACCGTGACAGCTCTTTCTCTGGCCATTAGTTATCCTACAATTGCAGCTGTTCCACATGCTATCATTAACGGTTACAAGAATGTTCTAGCAGTTGCTATTGAACTTGATTATTCTTTTCCACTGGCCGAGAAAGTCAAGGAGTATTTGAAGGTGAATTTGGAAAGACTATGCTTATAAAATATTTTTGTCAACTCTTATCAGTGACTATGAAAATTGTTGTCAAAATGTCTTTTTGTATGTTATCTGAGTATTTTGATTTTGCTTTGTCATGTAGGATCCAAGCAAGTTTGCAGTTGCTGCTGCTCCAGTTGCTGGTGTTACATATGCTGCACCTGCTGCGGCTGCTCCAAAGGAAGAGGAAAAGAAACCTGAGCCAGAGGAAGAGTCCGAAGAGGATATGGGTTTCAGTCTTTTTGACTAGATTGGATGATTGCACAGCACAAATCATTAGAATTGATAATTTTAAGACAATTGCTGTTTCTAGGGACATCATCTAGTTGAAGATACTGTTATATTGGGTTTGCTTTAACGAGTTATTTGTGAGGTATACAAAGTGTTAGTTGTTTTGTCATTGCAATTTTGTATTGAAACAGTTAAGTTATACATGCAGAGCTCCATATCTCCGAAGGCATTTTAATTTTGTCTCTATATTCTGTCATGGTTTCACATATGGCGTTTCTTTCCTTCTGTTGGGTGAAAATGTAGTTTAAAGAGGTCAATTTTCTACAAAATAAGGCCATAACAGTGGCACTGCGATGAAAAGTGCTGATTAGTTTTTAGACTTTGCCCACTTTTTACTGCAAGGGGAGAGACAAAGCCCACCTTTTACTGGATCTTTTTCACCTGAGGATGACATTCAGTCTGGCATAAATTATCTTCTGGCAGGACCCTGCAATCTCTCCCCATGTAATGCAACAGGCCCCCCTCAGCACTTCATGATGGCTGATGTGCTGGAGCTGTCCACCATGCCTTTAATATTGTATCAATTCATTTATGCATACTGTTTTAATCTAACTTTCCATTGAACTGATGAAACAGGGTCAGGCATCAGTATTTTTAAAACCCTAAATCATTGAAGCAAGCACATTTGTCTTCCTGTCTTGCACTTCATTGAGGGTGCTACTGTGTTGGGTATGGCCTCAACCCTTTTCATCAATGGTTTAGACGTTAGTGAAGAATGCCATACTTTTTCTTTCTGTGTCTGTGCATTTCATCTAGTGGTTTGGACATGGTGACAGATGCTTGAGCTTGACTTTTTCAGACCAGTTTCTGGCATTCTATTTGAGCTTGATTTCTGGTGGTAAGTTTGTGTTTTCTTCTGGCACTTTCAGATTTTTATGGTTTTTTGGTTTTATGCTTTTTGAGTTTTTTTGGTTGTTGCTTTGGGTTTTTGGGCCTTTATCTCGCGTTGCTTTCATTGGAATCTGATTCTCTCACTCCATCAACTACTTTTAAACGATATGATGATATTAAATTGAATAGTCTTAAAATATAATTAGTTACTATATGGTTGCTAAAAGTCTGGAAACACTGGAACATCTAGAGTGTTGGCCTTTGTGCAGTAAAAACAAATATCTAGATGAATAGGTTCCTCTTTTGCAAATACCCCCGGTGTATCTCATAAGCCGTCCGAGTGTATGCATAACCTTCTGCAACTTCTTGCGTGGGAAGACATGAAGTACCTGGGATTACCTCTCGGGGAAACTTTCTCTAGTGTTAAATTCTTTCTGATGTCCCCAAAACATAATTGAGGTTTTAAATGACATGATAATTCAATAAAGCCATTTTAAATCAACACTAATTTATACAGGGTCGCTACAATCCCTGTAAAGACCTTAATATCTTGGGAGTTGGCCTTTAGGCAGTTAAAATTAATAATTTCTGGATGATTAGGTTCTTCCATTTCTTCTTGTAAACCCCAATCAGGAAAATATCCCCGTGGATCTCACAAGCCCTCGGATGGACCTCTCAAACTTTTATCTGGAAAGAGATAAGTGTCTCAGAGTGAAAATAGTGTTTAATCCTCGTCAATGTCTCTAGAACAGTTGATAGAGGAAGTCTTTTACAAGTCATCATGATCCTTTCCATATTGTTTATAAAATGTCGAGTGCTTATCTTCATATCTTCATTTCTTTCCTAATATACAAAGTGTGGAATATTCATCTTCATTTCTTTCGAAAAGTATGGAGACTTGTGCTGGTATTGAATCGCCACAAAAGCCTGTCTGTCTTCGCACTTTAACCTTGCCGATGCAAACTCGAAGAGGTCTTTGTCTCCTTGAATCTTGTCCCATTCTAATGCTGCTCTTATACCTTGCGATGATGAAAAATATCTACATACAAGTATTTCCGATCTCCTTTGACATGATTTTTGACGTGTACTGATAATTCCAGGGATCATTTGTTACTGAATTTGCATGTTTTGGAAGCTGTGTACTACCTGTATATTGTCTCGTAAAATTTGAACGAGTTTAGCAATGTCAGCTAACGGTGCAGCACGCTGGGTTTTGAGTCAGCTTTACTCAGTTCATACAGTATTATCATTTTCATCTCTATTTTCTAATTTTCATATCCACCGGGCTCAAATGGGACAACGCTTTGTGTAAGAGTGATTTCGACTTTGATTTTTCTAGCTTCGTCTCATCCGTGTCAAGCATGCATTTCCCCTAATCAGTGAGTATTTACGAGCAAGAACAACACTAAAATCTGAAACCTTTGGCAGGTCAGAGTGGGGTTCTTTATTCTGCTAAAGTGACCCCAGACTTTCACTTGACCCCAACTACTGCAATCACAACTCATCCCACAAGCACGAAGTGTCCTATGACCGTTAAACATGTCAGTGGGGCGACTTATTGCGGTTGGGGGCTTCGCCTAATTTTTCTTCGATGGTTCAACATATTAATTCGAAATAATGGCTCACGTCTGCGCACACACCTACTTGTTGTATAACTTTGTATTTTATTAATGAAAATATGAAGTTGAATTTTGACCATTAGTTTAATATAGTGGGCTGACTTTTTGCTTTTTTCTTGGGGCAGATTTTTATTTGAAATTTAACCGGAATTTGGGAAAATCAAAGTTTTAAGTATGTTGGGTTTGTGCAGTTGAAGTGTCTAGGATGTTTTCTAGAGCACTAAATTCATTTATGTATTCAAAAATGCAATTAAAACGATGGAAATTTATGATTTTTTTTTAATATACAAAATATTATATATTTGTATTATAAATCTATGGAAGACAAATATACAGCAAAATTGCAAAAAGAATTTGGTTCAAATTACTAATTTTGCTGTCTATAAAAAAAAGAGCAATGCCATTGAAGATCCTCAAGGTATTGATGTAGGTTTGCAATTTCATGATTTAGTCTCTTTGAATTGGGTGCCATGTTCATCAAGCACTTCCATTGTGAAGGTCAAATTGGAGACCATTTGGTTGTGACTTGCAATTTGAGAATCTTAGTATGCATCTGGTTGACCTCTTCCTAATCTCTATACATTGCATCTCCCATTCACTTGAAATTCAATATTTGTGATTTAGACTTCTAGCCAATGTTGTGATTTGAAGAGTCTTGTTATACAACACCACCAGCCATTTCTTTGTCCAATTGTCTTTGATTTGTATATTGTTGTGGATATTCCACTAGACAATTTGTCACACCAAATATAATAAAACAGTATTCAAAAAGTCTAGATCTACAATTTTATGGTTTTATTTTTGTTAGATTTATGGATTTGAAGATTATATAGATAACAGCAAAATAAAAACATGCAAATTAAAATTATGTAGAGAACGACATAAAACTCACAAACCACGATTTGACGCAATATATACTTTGTGAAACCTTTATTGGAGAAGATCCAACTGAAAGGTGTGTCGCTTTGTTGTTTTTCTTTGAATATAAAATGTGTGTACAAAGAAGTAAGGATAAAGATTGTGCCTTGTGGGCTACTACGATTAACAAATCCTCTTCGTGTGCTCTATTCTCTTTCGTATATTTGAAAGAATTCTATCATATATTCAAAAAACTCGGGAGCACTGGGTGAACTAGAATAAGGAGAGGCTTGCGCCAATATGGAATTGACACAAATGCCTCTCTTTGCATTGTGAGTTTGCAGATGTAAACTCGAAGAGGTCTTTGTCTTTGGATCTTGTCTACAAACCATTCTAATATTGTTCTCAGACTTGAATTTCCGATGATAAAAAATTATCTACTTTCAAATATTTCTGGGTTCCTTTAACATGATTCTCTAAGGATCTTTGCGTCACAAAGTGTAATGATAATTCCTTGGATCATGTGTTTCTCTATTTGCATGTTTTGGAAGTTGTATACTACTAGGATAATGTCTTGTGAAATTTGAACATGTTTATCAATGAGAACGAATGGTGCAACACACTAGGTTTGAGTCAACGTACTCGGTGCACACAAGTGTCATTTTCATCTCTTTTTTCCTAATTTGCATATCAATTGGGCTCAAATGGGACAATGATTTGTGTAAGAACCATTTCGACTTTTGTTTTTCCAGCGTCCTCTCATCAGTGGCAAGCATGCATTTCCCCTAAATCAGGGAGTATTTACGAGCAAGAACAACAACAAAATATGAAGTCTTTGGCAGGTCAGAGTGGGGGTTATTTATTTTGCCAAGGTCATCCAAGACTTTCATTTGGCCCCAACTACTGTAATTACAACTCATCCCACTAACAGGAACTGTCCTATGACAAGCATGTTACTAGCTAAGAAACCAGATTTGTCCCCCAGGGGCTTCTAATCCTGAATTCGGCGAATTGGATACAATTTGGCGGGATTTGTACTCGATTCACGGGGTATGGTCATATCTGTATAGGGTATGGCGAATCTTGACCATACCCTGTATGGATACGCTCGTACCCTGTGAATCAGGTAATACTGGACACGCTGTCTAAAAATGTCTGCCTTTTTTTTATAAAAGTGCGATTTATGTTCTTCTTTCTCACCCATTTCATTTTATGAAGTGAGCAAGGAGCTAGGGTGAGCAAGGAGCAAGTGTGAGCAAGGAGAAAGGGAGTTCTTTTGAAGAGATTCGAGCATTCTTTATGTGCATTGTCCCTTTATATTTTGCATTTAGTTCGCTGTTAGATGTGCATATGTTTTATATATTTGGTTATTTTTGTTTATTTTTTACAGTATTCATGGCTCAATCAAAGGCAGCAAGGTAGGGGCAAATAAAGGGGAATAATGTCCCCATTGGAGATGCCCCTCCTGTCCTTGTTTCATCAGGGTTTGCAAGTATTCCATCTATTGGAAGTGGGGCTGCAACAACAGCTTCAAATGTGCAAGGAAAACAAATTGTTGACCCCAAATACCCACTGTGGAAATATGTGACAAGAGAGGGAGGGGCAGGGAAAAAGGGAGGGGGAAATTGTTCATGGAAATGCAATTTTTGCCACGGCCATTTCACATGCACATATTTCCGTGTGAAAGCTCATTTGTTGGGTATCCCAGGTTGTGGTATTAAATGTTGTATAACAATTGAATCGCCAAAGAGGAAGGAATCGGAGAAAGAGCAATTTATTGGTGAGACAAATGTGGCATCAAAAAAAAAAAAAAAACAAGAATGATGACCCCCTTCCATTCTTAAGGAAAATCAGCGACAAGTTCCCTTTTGAGACTTTTAGTAGGGGACAATCAACAAAGAGAAAGACAACTGCAGTTGGTCCAATGGACAAGAGTTTTCAAAAAAAGAAGAGGGAAGAGGTTGATCTCACCATTGCATTTTTTTTTTTTATATCAGCATTTCATATCCTTTAATGTTGCACGATCACATCTATTTACTGAGATGTGTCGAGCTCTTAGTCATGGGGCTCCATCAAGGTATGTGCCTCCTGGGTCAGAGAAGCTCATAACCACATTGTTGACAAAGACAAAGAAAGAGGTGGACAAAATGCTTGAACCTATTAAATCAGCATGGCCAACATTTGGGGTTAGCATTGTTTTTGATGGATGGACAAATCCAACATGCCACCCACTCATCAACTTCATGGTGTCATTCTTGAATGGTCCAGTTTTTTTGAAATCAGTGGATGCCTTTGGACAGTACAATGATGCACAATATATGGGTGAATTATTTATTAAAATTATTGAAGATGTAGGTGTCGATTCTTGTGTGCAAATCATTACAGATAATGCACCTGTTTGCAAGGTTGCTGGCATGATTGTGGAAGCAAAATATCCACAAATATTTTGGACACCTTGCATTGTCCATTCATTGAACTTGGCACTGAAATCAATTGCTTCTGATGTGCTTTGGCTTGGAGCCATTATTGAGGATGCACGACATATCCGCAACTTTGTACAAAACCATACAAATGCTCTCACTATCTACAAGGAGTACAACAATCTATCATTGTTGAAGATTACAGATACATGGTTTGCCTCTTCATTCATCATGTTGAAGAGGTTGAGGGAGGTCAAGACCGCTCTTGGGGCCATGGTTATTTCAGAGTTTTGGTCTTTTTGGAGAAAGAAAGATCAAACAACGTCAAAGAAAGTGAAGGACACAGTGTTGGATGATCTATGGTGGGAGAAGATAGATCTAGTTATTTAGATCATGGAGCCTATCATTTCCTTGTTCCGATTTGCAGATACAGACCAACCCATCCTAGGAGAGGTTTATGAGGGATGGGATTCCATGATTGAGTTTGTGAGGACAATTGTTTTACAGAGTCAGTGCCCAAAGTATGAAACATCACTAGAGGCCTTCTTCACCAGCATACATGATATTCTTGTCAACAGATGGGACAAGAATTGCACACCTTGACATTGTTTGGCTCACTCCTTGAATCCAAAATACTACAGCCATGAGTGGCCGAATGGTGGACCTTCTCGCAGATTCCCTCCTCACATGGATGGTCAAATCTCACAGGGGAGGAAAGATGCATTGAGGAGGGTTTTTCAGGATAGGGCATCCCTTGATGAGGTGGAGGATGCCTTTGCAGAGTTTTCCACTAGCACTGGGCGATTTACAGACTATGATGTGATTCGAGACAGGGGGGCTAAGAAGCCCTATTCTTGGTGGGCAACTCATGGAGCAACAAACCCTCCTCTACTGCAGTTAGCCATGAAGCTCCTCTCTCAGGTGACTTCATCTTCTTGTTGCGAGAGGAATTGGAGCACATATGGGAATATTTGTATAGTGTGAAGAAGAGCAGGTTTGAGCAGTCTAGGGCAGAGACAATGGTGTATGTGCACACCAACCTTCGTCTCATCTACAGGCAGAGGGAGGATTGGTTGAAGGGAAAGACACAGATGTGGGATGTCTTTCCTGATGATATGGGTCTAGTCAACAATGTTAAGTTGGCATTGGTCAACTTGGATCTCAATGCGCTAGTGCTAGAGCCTGTCACATTTGATGATGGAGTAGAGGCGTCATCCTCCACACTAGCAGATGCAGAGATGACAGAGGAGGAGGATGCATCAGAGCCAGAGGAGAGTAGTGGTGAGCATGATGATCAGGATGAGGACAATGATGCTGATTATGATGATGAGGATTGATGACTCGTTGACTCTGACTCATTGAGGCTTCAGGGTTGTAGTCTTGTACACTGTAGTTTTTTTGTATTTTCTATTTCTATTTGCCATTGGCAATGTATTTATGTAACACATTTTGATTTTGATGACTTAATGAGAAAACTACAGTATCTTACTATCTTGTCTTTCTGAGTAAAATTGACAATTGTATGATGTATCAATGTATCATGTATGAGTATCTAAGATCTTAAATCTATGTTTGAATCAATGAATTTGTATGAATGTGTAAAAAATATCTAATTTTTAATATATATATAAAATAATGTATAATGTATCGTATCTCAGACGTATCTTGTTTCAAGGGGTCATCGTACCCGAATTCGATTCTCGAATTCCCGTATCCCCGTATCAGGTGACTTAGGTTACGAGGGAGACTTAATGCGGGTAGGGGCAATAACAGTGCTCTGTTTCCATTGACCAAGCAATCCCTAATTAACATATTTTTCCGTAAGTGGTTCAACACATTAAATCATAATTCTAGCTCACGTCTGCAAATGCACCTACATGTTGTATAACTTTGTATTTTGTATTTTGTATTCTGTAAATAAAAATGAGTTGTCTTTAGTGAGACTTTTTGGAAGCTTTTCCGATGAATTTTTCCAGTCTAATTTCTTTAAATCTGGCATGAATTTATTGAAATCACAAGCTTGATGGGTATCCCTTGCACAATCGAAGTGCCCTAGGGATTTTTCAGGGCGCTGAATCCATATACATAGTCAAAGAATCAATTTAAATAACACAAATCAAAATTTTCACCTCAAATATTTTTGTTAGATTCTGGTACTGGAAAGTCCAAAAAACCGCACTAAAGACAACTCTGAAATGAAAATAGGTTTTTTTGTACCACTAAAAGAAAACATTCAACATTTGGTCACATTGGAAGGTTTTGGAGAGATTGTCTAATTTAAAATTATTATCATATGAATTGAAAAATATTCAACATTTTATATTTCGTATTATTACTCCTATATTGATACTATGCATGTGTGTGGGATAACATGGAAAATTTTAGGGTGTAAATTTTGTTTTTTCTTTGCCAAATGGGATTTGCTAATGGTTTTTTTTTTTTAAGATTTGAAAAAATTATATAGAAAAAATTATTTTACTTTAAGGTCAAATTTTGACTAGTTGCCTAATAAGTTGACTTTTTGCCCATTTTTTTGCATATATTTTTGTTTAAAATCGAACCAGAAATTGGGAAAATTGTAGTGTGCAATTTGAGTGCCTCAGAGCGTTTTCGAGAGCACTAAATTCATTTATGTATTAAAAAATGCAATTTAAATAATGGAAAATTATGATTTGTGTTTTCAAAATTTGTATTTTAAATTCATAAATGATTTAAAATTATGATATTTTTTTCAAAATTTGTATTTTAAATCCGTTGGACTCAATATACAACAAAATTACAAAATGGATTTGATTCAAGCTGCTAATGTCATCCTTCTTTTGCTGCCTAAATTAAAAAAGGATTGATGTAATTGAAGATCCTCAAGCTATTGATGTAGGCTTGCAATTTCATGATTTATCCTATTGAACTAGGTGTTATGTTCTACAAGCATTTCCATTGTGAAGGTCAAATTGGAGATCATTTGGTTGAGACTTGTTTGTAATTGGAGAATCTTAGTCTGCAACTGATTGAGCTCCTCTTCCCAATCTCTTTGCATTGTGACTCCCATTTGTTTTAAATTTTGCATCAATGATTTAGTCATCCAACCACTGTTTTGCCTCAGTCTCATATGAAGGCTTGTTCTCCAACACCTCCTACCATTTCTTTGTCCAATTGTATTTCTTGAGAAGCCATACTAATTTCTTTATCAACAAAGTTTGACACAAACCACAATGGAGCAACATGAATTCGGTCCTCTACCACAGTTAGGTGGGATTTTTGTTGAATTGTCGTTCTCTTTAGAGAAATTCTAATATTGAAACCACTTGAGAGTTGACCAATTGAACTAAATAACAAATGCCTACACATATTTCCCGAGGGGTTACTATAAATCTGCATTTTCCATGTGCTTCCTTAGCATGATTCTCAATAATCCATACAACGTCGAAATCATAAAACCAAGAGCTTCCTTCTTGCAGCTAAGATCTACTTCTCCCATGGGAGCTAGATCCCCTTGAAACTATTTGATGGGAGTATTATTCTCCAACACCTCCTACCATTTCTTTGTCCAATTGTATTTCTTGAGAAGCCATATTAATTTCTTTATCAACGAAGTTTGCCACAAACCATAATGGAGCAACATGAATTCGGTCCTCTCCACAGTTAGGTGGGATTTTTCTTGAACTGTCCTTCTCTTTAGAGAAATTCTAATAATGAAACCGCCCGAGAGTTGGCCAATTGAACTAAATAACAAATGCTTACACATATTTCCGGAGGGGTTACTATAAATTTGCTCTTGCCATGTGCTTCCTTAACATGATTCTCAATAATCCATACAACATCGAAATCATAAAACCAAGAGCTTCCTTCTTGCAGCTAAGATCTACTTCTCCCATGGGAGCTAGATCCCCTTGAAATTATTTGACGGGAGTATTTTACACCTTGTTCTATTGCTCATTTTCCATTGACGTGGTTGACATCTCACTCACAAGAAATAGAATTGAGGGCTATCTAGAGGACAAGAAGGGAAGGTTAGTGCTAGTCCTAGCCTTGCCTCAGCATAATTCTTGTCCATGCCACCTGTTATGTTAGCTTTACTTTCCCATTACTCTAATCCTAGGCATAGTGATGATCCTCATATGGAATATATTGTACTTCCCTTAACACTTTTGCTTGTCTTGATTTGCCAAACATGAACACTTGTGTCCTTTGTGACACAAAGGTTACCCCGCCAATCATAAGTATTGTGGTATTGTGTAATGACATGCTTACTCATTAATGGGAAAGGTTCACAACTCCTTGTTGATTCCTTGTTTGCCATTTGATTATCATATTAGTTGTTATGCCTCAATACATGAAATAACTAATTCTATAGTTTGATAAATAATAAATTTAACTCTTTAGAAAATGGAGTTAATGCTACATCCACTGGGTTGGTGCTCTTATGAAGATGGTGGATAATATTTTTAGAATCTCCCACAATAATTCATTTCTAGATATTAAGAGCCCTAACTTGAATTATACCTTGTAAAAATCATAAGCTTTAGCTTTGATTATTCGTGGTTATTCCCAAACCCCTTGCATATGAGAGTTCAACTTGTTCTTTGGGACATATGATCACCCTGATGCTTGATCCAAGAATCGTGTCATTGGATTCAAGTGATTTTTTTTTTTTTTAATAGCAAATATACAAAATCTAAATTCTTGAACTTTATACAATTTATGAATTATAGTAATTCAAGAATGGTAATTTTGCTAAGAGAAAAGCAACAGGGGTTGGTGAGATGGTGAACCTACTAAATAGTAAGAGGGAAGAAGACCATTGTGGGATTTTTTTTTAGGTGGAAAACATTTGATTAGTTGACAACTTGAGGATGAAAATGCATGACACATTGCTATGATTTTATCCATTGAAAGAGATTGCCTCTTTTGTTTCAATTGCAGCGAATTTAAAGATGACATACTCTTATCATCTTTCACCAATATGTTCATATAACATATTGGAAATTTTTTTAAATTTATGCCCTGAGAGCCTATGGTTCTTTCCATGACAGTTTCTTACATGTATGTAGGTTGTGAGAACAACTTGGTTATTTTCTTGGATAAAGGTCCATGATGGGTTACTATGATATCATCCATTGAGAGAGAGATTACCACTTTTGTTACAAATGCGATATGAAGGTGATTGCCAAATTAACTCTACCATCCTTTATCAATATGTTCATGGCACATATTTGGCCAATTTTCAAATGTGGACCTTGGGAGCTTTTAGTTCTTTCCATGTTAATCTCTTACTAGTATGCATGATGTGAGAACTTGATTGGTTATTCTAGTTGAGAGAGAAAACCCAATGCCTTGCCATGTTTTTTCAATGAATTATTGTGTAGATAGAGAAGTCCCATGGTGTGTTGCTATGCTTTCATCCATTGAGAGAGGTTGCTACATCGATTTCAAAGGAAAAATATGTGAAAGTGGTTCCACAATTCAGTCTTTTTAGAGCCTATTTTTATTTCCTTGGTAATTTTAGAGTCGTGTGCATGCTTGTGAGAAAGAACTTGGTTTATTGTTGTTTATGCTTTAGAAATTTTTACCACCATAATTTCGAGAGCGTTCATAGGTTGATTCGATAAGGCTATCAAGTGTTGTTCATGTATTGTCACTGAGTTGGTGATTTGGAAGCGGCCAACCAGAAGGCCATGATTTGGTAAAGGGTGAGCATGCACTTATTGAGCCCCCTACATCTCTGGTAGCGACTAACACAATGTTGTACTTGATATAATATAACGACTCTCTCCCTGTTTGGCCTTTATATACGAGTTAGATTGTGTTAACATTGAAATTATTAGCTATATAACCTAATGACCCTAAGATCATTTGCTTTCCCAACATAAACAATGACACTGATATGTGACGGGTGCTTCCAAATTCTAAAGCATTAACACTTACCAATTTTCTTGTTTATTGAATATACCAATGGATCACGTTATCTAATAGTGAAAGCGTCGTATTTGGGTGGGGCAAAATTTTCCATTTTCCTCGAATTATATAGATGGTCACATGGAGATAAAGATAGAATATTGCATGAAAACTGATGTCGTTCATAGAAAGGGTGCTTTTGAAAAGAGACATATGGATGTCCACATGTTAGTGGAATTTGAAGTGGTCAAAGTAGGAATTATAATCATAGGCTTTCTTCACTCTTAATTACCTTACCAATTTATAATACTACATGGGGAGGAGAGATGCATTGAGTTCAAATTAGTGAAACAAAAATGGTTGATTCTAGCATATTGCAAGTGACATATTGTCATGCCAAAAATGCTAATTGTAAAGGAGAATAGAATTCGTGTCGATTCCATATGCTCATGTAGCATATTATCACACCACCAATGCAAATTCCATA
Organism: Pinus albicaulis; assembly: GCA_034641835.2. NCBI lineage: Eukaryota > Viridiplantae > Streptophyta > Pinopsida > Pinales > Pinaceae > Pinus > Pinus albicaulis. The sequence continues at coordinate 1,578,729,717 of CM076579.1, forward strand.
ATGCTTATGTAAAATATTGTCACACCAACAATGCCAACTTTAAAAGAGAATACCATTTATGTAGAATATTAAAACAATTCTATTGAGTTATTCTAGTGGTTGTGCACATTTCCTCTCGGCTGATGAGAGTCTTCGTTTATTCCTCATTAGTGTTTTGTTGACTTTGTTTCTTCCTCAACGTTTACATCATCGAGCGTTGTTTCCTCATAGTCATCTACCTCCATGTCTATGTTTTGGCAAGATTTCTTCCAACGCCTTGCATTATTAAGGAGTGGAAGAGTTTGAAAAATATACAAAGAGATGACTGTACAAAATTTTAAAATTGTATATGTACATAATCTTGTAATAGTACATTGAAGTTTGAAAAGTTATTAAGAAAATAATAAATAACTAAATATTATATATTTTTTCAATATTAAGTTTTTATGTTTTTAATTAGTATATTTGTGCCTTTGAACCTATTGAACTTGTTGGAAATGTTGTCATTGATGACAAAGGAGATGACAAAGGAGGAGCACCTGAAACATCAGCCAAGGAGCAGAGGAAGCAAAAAAAGAGGTAGCAGAGACAAGAAAAAGATAAATAAGGAGCAGCATCAGTCAAAGAAGTAGCAGAGACAACAGAGAGAGCATAATAAGAGGTAGCAAGGCAGTAAAGAGAGTAGCAGAGATAGCAAAGAAGCAGAGAGGTAGCAAGGCAACGAAAGAAGTAAGGCAGACAAGGATTTGAGGCAGCAGACAAAGCAGAGACAATGAATAGAAGCAGAGGCAACGTAATGTACAAAAGAGTTGAAGTTGAGAAATGTAGTGCAAAGAAGGCAGCAGATGCAGAGATAGGCAAAGAATAGAGGTACAAAGGTCGAGCAGCGGAAGCAGCTAAGGCAGAGGCAGAAGCAACGAATATAGAAGCAGAGCCGTTATCATGGCAATGGAGGCAGAAAAGACAGAGACAGGCAAAGGAGGTAGCGCTGAAGCAGAAACAGGCAAAGTATAGTAGAACAACGACATACAAAAGAAAAGCAAGCAGGGCAAAGGAGAAAGGCGGAAGAACACTGCTAAAGTATAAAAGTGGAATACAGAGGCACAGTGAAACGGTCGAGCAGTGGAGACAGAAGCAGCGAATATGGAGGCAGCGAAATGGTTGAGCAGTGGAGACAGAGGCAGCGAATACAAAGGCAGTGAAGCGGTCGAGTGGCAGAGGCGTTAGCACAACAGAGGCACATAAATTCCGGGAATCTTAACCCAAGCGGCAGGCATATATATATATATATATATATATATATATATATATATATATATATATATATATAAACACAACCCGAGAATCGTATAACCCAACAACAATATATATATATATATATATATATATATATATATATATATATTTCATTCCGGGAATCGCTACCCACGCTGGAGCATATATGCAGCACATTACATATATGTGCCGCGCATCATATAAACAAAGGTCAAAGCATAAATATATATAAGTGGAGCGCTTTATAAATAAATAAACGAAGTAATATAAGGTGGGACCCTTCCCAATCGCATCGGATTTAAGCAGGGCATCAGAACATGCAACAAAAGGTTTGCGATTGCGATTGGAAGTCCGGACCCGATGGGTCTATAAATCATGTTTAACAAGTGTTTGAAGTCCAGTTCCAATCGCATCGGCAAAGAACAGTGAACAATGGTCAATCGCATCGGAGTTAAAGTGGAGCAGCGGATCACATGCAACTAAAACTTGCAATTGCGATTGAAGCCCGGACCCGATGGGCTTATAAACTGTGATCAATATGTATTTGAAATATGGCCTAATCGCATCAGAACATCGGAGCAATATATTAAAAGATTGCGATTGCGATCAATCGCAATCGGAAAAAGTCGAGGAGTAATATATCGCATCGGAAAGCGTGGCAAGTGGGCCGGAAAGGGCATTTGTTATGTATTAACATAAGCATTGGAATGTCAATACATTCAAATTGAAATTGCGATTGTTAACATACAACGATTGCTGTGGTGTTTGTATGTTCCGCTTGCGGAACTCGCCACATCAACAAGACACTTGCTGTGTGTAAAGGGCTGGACTTTGCCCAGACTTATTGCCAGCTGTTACATATTTATATAAAATACACTGATATAAAAGGCATAGTTACACGTATGCAACAGTTACACCACAGCAAAGGGCAGAAGCGCAAACAGAGCTGAAAAGAGATAAAATACAGTCATAGAAAAGACAGACATAGTCAAAGAAAAGACAAACGCGCAGCGAGCCAAAAGACTAAATGAGTTGAGCTGGAGTTCGCATTGTAATTTGAATGTAAATGTTTTAATTGATTTTTATTGTTTGTGATGCATTGGCAAGTCTCTGGAAGAGAACAAATATCCCACTGTAATATTAAAATAAGCACCTACTGTTATATTTTCTGAATGAGCGAATAAAAGAGATGAGAAGGCAGAAGGCAAAGAGACATGGCTGTCCATTTCGAATTCCCAGTAGAATACAAACAACCATACAACCATGAAGCTATTTTGTATAAAACAGGGTAATATCCAAGGGGAGAAGGTGGACGAAAATGAGTGAGAGAAGAAGAGAGTGTGCAGTAGAATTAAAGAAAGTTGAAGAAAATAAGAAAGCTGCAAGAGGTTAGAGAGTGTGAGGTTGAAGAATGCGGAATTGACGTAGAAAAGATAAGAAGAAGGAGGAGCAGACCGAGATGCAGAGAAGTTAGAGAATGCAAAAATAAAGCAGTGAAGAGGAGAAGAAGAAGGAGCAGAGCAGAGAAGAAGATGGAGCTGATATAGAATCCAAGAAGATGCAAATATGATATAAGGCAGATATGAAGACTGATGCACAGCAGTGAAGATGATACAGAACAACGCTGATATCCAAGGTAAATCAGCAAGTGTTTTCCTTTTGAAAGAGTAAGGAAGTTGGAGCTTCCCTATCAAGTTGTAGCTTGGTAGATGTCATTTGTAGCTGACTGAGGTTGGAGCCTCCTGTAGGTTGGTGCCTGTAGAAAATAGATGGGAGTTGGTGCTTCCACATCAAGTTGTAGCTTGATAAGATGTCAGTTGTAGCTGACTGAGGTTGGAGCCTCCTGTAGGTTGGTGCCTGCAGAAAATTGATGGGAGTTGGAGCTTCCTTGCAAGTTGTAGCTTGCAAAATTGAGGTAGGAGCCTCCTGTAGGTTGGTGCCTACAGAAAATCAGTGGTGAGAGTGAGTTGGAGCTTTCCTTTGCATCACAACAATAATAATATGTGTTTTTTTCCCTTTATGGATTTCCACTTATATCTGGTGTCTCTGTGCATGATGTCTATGTGTTGATTTGTTTATCTAATCTACTTAATACATGTTGCTTACATATTAAGACTGCTGTTACATAAACAAATCTGCTTGATACTTGCTGCTCACAAATTAAGATTGCTCACATATTAAGTTGATCATGAAATGAAGGTGTAAATAAGTTTTAAGGGAAAAGTTTAAAAGTCCATGTATGTGTTAAACTGATTCACCCCCCCCCTCAGTGTAACTAAGGGTTCAATAGAACTCTGTATGACCAGTGAAACCATAATTTGAATTTGAAAATGGGTAAAAAAAACAAAACATAAGTGCAATTGTACTATAGAGATAATTGAGGAGAGATCATGCAATTTCTTTGGTATTGACAAGATAATAGCCATTTTATTTTCTTTGGTACTGAGATCATGCAATTTCTTTGGTATTGAAATTTTTGAATGACAAATACTGAAAAATATTAACCATTGTCACGACGTGCAAGATGTCTACTAACTGAATAAAGAAATGCAAAGAGACATATGTACGTCCATTGTCACTTCTCTTCTTTTATGTTCACTATGTATAAATTGAAGTCAACATACATTTGTAAAGTTTATAAAACTCTAGTTACCTATCATTTGATTTTCATGTGATGGATTCAACTTGTAAGCAACTATTCGAATGTCCATGGGTGACATTTCATATATATATATATATATATATATATATATATATATATATATAAGTATTATGAACCATGGAAAGATTATGATGGTGTTATGTCTGGTATGTTATTGGATTTTTATATTAAAGAAAGGAAGAGTAGGTATAGGCAAAAATGGTAGGTGGTATGTATGCAGGTTGGTATGTTGTTAGATGAGATTGTTGATGATTAAAACGGTCTTGATTTCGAGCCTACGACCTTCATAGACCTGACGATGAATCTCAAAGACAAAACCATGTGACAGGTGGTTTGTTCCTGAGATATAGATGAAATATGTTAGCATACATGTGGCTTCTCTACATAGGCTATGGAGAGACGACGAAGGGATCTCAAATAACATCCCTTAAAGAATTCCTTAGACATAAAAATAAAGAAAAAATTAAGGACATAGATTAAGAAATATAATAATATTTTATTAATTAAAAGATAAAAATCATGCCCAAACAAAAATGATGAATAAACTACAATACCTCATGGAATACATGAGAAACCCACGTCCAACTTGAGAATATCATTTAAGGTTTTAAAACCTTTTCCAAATTGCAAGCTTTGATTCGATTCAACTAAAATTTTCCCTTTTTAATTCTTTTCTTAAGGAAATAACTTCTGCTTCTAGCATCTCACAAATTTCTTCCTTTTATTTCAGTTGGATTCTCACTACTTCTTCTATCCTCTTTGCCTCTTCTAGTCGTGTCTTCAAGATTTAAACTATTGTTTCATCCAAATCATGATCCTTTTTCTTCTCATTTTTCTACAATATCTCCTTCTGCCTTTTTATCTCACCTGTAAGTTATTCTATTTCTTCTAGGGAAGTAACACATTCTACTTCAAGGTTTACTTTCCCATCAATATCTTCATCCTTTGAATATGTTTTCTCTTTTTTATTGTCTTTATTTTATTGATTAACAACTCATCTGTCCATAGCCATGATATGAATTATTATTTGTCAACATTAGATGCATATTCATTACTTTCATCTCAATAGCTACTATTTTCTCTGGATTAAAACATTTTCTTCTTGTTATATCTTCCGTTTTTGTGTCTATGGGATTTGCTTATAATTTTATGTTCTCCTTCATCATCATTGTCATCTCTCTTTTCATATGGACATTTAGTAACAAAATGACCTACTCTACCAAAATTAATACATTTGAATGGTAGCTTACGTTTGTATTTTCTAAATCCCATTTTAAGCTTTCTAATGAATTGTGCTTCTTCTACATCTCATTCATTACCAGAATAAACACTGGTTTTGTTCGTTTGTCTTCTTTGAAACTTTCAAAGCTACTTCCTTCTTATTTGACTTATTCGATTATGCGCTAGAGTGAGGTTATCTTTGAAGAGTTGTAGAACTTTTTGTTGATGCTCGATGTGATCTTCCAGTGCTTGAACCATATAAATTTCTCTTAAAGATGATGTGATGGATGGTGGATGATATCCATAAAGTGCCATAAATAGGGTCATTTTTGCTGCAGTATGGAAGGAAGTGTTATACCGCCATTCAGCTAGAGGTAACCAATTGACTGATTATGTTTTTTATCAGATACAAAGCAACGAAGATATTCTTCCAAACATTTGTTCACTATCTTAGTTTGCCTGTCAGATTGAGGATGATAAGATGAGCTATGAGCTAATTGAGTACCAAGACAAGAAAATAATTCCATCCAAAAATTTCCAGTGAAAATTGGATCTCTGTCACTTACAATAATCTTTGGGTTTCCATGTAGCTTTTGAATTGTTTCCATAAATGCAGAAGCAAATTTACTAACTTTAAAATAATGAGTTAATGCACAATAGTGTGCATACTTGGTAAGTCTATCAACTACCACCATGATGACACTCTTTCCTTCAGACTTGGGTAAACTTATGATAAAATCCATTGAGACCTCCTCTCAACATTGTCTTGGAATGGATAAAGGTTGTAATAGACCCGAGTTCTTAATTGTCTCAACTTTATTTTGTTGGCAAACCAAACATTCTACCATGAAATTCTGAATATCAGATTTAAGGCCATGACCATGTGGTAAGTTTTTAAAATCCCGAGTGCTCTCCTAAGGGGGAGGTGTGCAATTCCAAAATAATCTTTTGCTCGATTTGGGAATTATTACAAAAATATAAGCAATCTTTGTACCATAATGAATCATTTTTCCAACTAAATGTATCATGGCGAAAATGTGAAGTTGGGTTACACTTTTTGCTCTTTTTGAGAAAAAAATCATTTTTTATGTTCTTCAACTTTCTGCAAGCCAAAGAAATTTTTCTGTTTAGACTTCCATTTTACGATAAAAATAAAACTTGTCAGAAATTTTATTAGCTTTCTATTACTTATTTTTTTGAATTTTTTTATTCACACTTAATATGTCAACTTAACATTTTTTCGAGTGTGTGTTCCTTAACAATCAAAAGATTCATAAAAAGTCATGTTCAAACGCGTTGGTATATTATTTGAAAACTGAGTTTTTGAGAAAAAAAGTGTGTTACAACAATCTAGATAGAGTCTACTTCGGTATCGTTATATTTACGAAACCAACTGATGCATATCATAATTACTAGAATTTTTTGAATTGATCCAATATGAAAAACTGCATATTTTGAATATGTTTCGGCTCCCGCGACGTTTCTCAGCATATTAGTTATAAAATAAAAATATAAAAACTACCTATTACAGATGGCGAACCAATGTCATGCACCATAACTTTTTCAATTTTTTTTACATTGTATTTTGGAAGATATATAATTTTGATTTCACTGAATCATTATGACCTTCAGAATTTGTTTGCACTCATTTTATTACAAAATTAATTAAAATTAGTAAATATTTGTGGAATTCCATAAAAGTTATATTTCTTGAAAGTAGATTGAATTTTGCAAATGCTTGCCTTGGTTCCGACAGTTAATTCATAAAGTTTGATGGAGTTTAATCATTCCAAAGTTGAAGAAATGTGTTCAGAGCTGAGCTGCTGCGTAGTTGCAGACGTGTTAGTTCGACCAAACTTTTAAAATAGTTCGGCTGAATTGTTTTTTGCCGCGTCGGCCTATTAATTCTAACGACAAAAAAGTTTGGCCAAACTTTTGTTCGCAAATTACATCGGCCCGAAATTTCAATGAAGCCCACATATATATATATATATATATCGCAGCTATATAAATAGCCGAAAACGGAATCATTATTTTCGCATATTTTCAGATATTTCTTCATTTGGGCTGATTTTGCAAAGGATTTTTTTTTGGTTTAATTTTCAAACGACTCTTTTTGGGCTTAATATTCAAAGGACATTTTTTTGAAGTATTTTTTAAAGTGACATTTTTTAGAGGTTTTTTGGGCTTAATTTTCAAAGGACATTTTTTGGAGGTATTTTGTTTAAGTGACATTTTTTTAGAGGTTTTTTAGGCTTAATTTTCAAAGGACATTTTTTGGAGGTATTTTTTAAAGTGACATTTTTTAAGAGGCTGGGCTTAATTTTCAATAAGCATTTTTTGGAGGCCTTTTTTAAAGTAATATTTTTTTAGAGTAAGTGTTTTGGGTTGAAGTAAATATTTTATAATGATTTTTTAAAGTGAGTTTTTGTCTAAATTTTTAAATGATTTTTTTTTTTGCAGGACTTGGAAGGAAATATTCTGAGCTTCATTTCATTTTTAAAAGACATTTTTTTTGATGAGTATGTCTTTTGTGCAAAATTTTTAAAATGAGTTTTTAAAAAATTAAATCTTTTGTAATGTTTATTTTAATTGAGTTTTTGTCTAAATTTTGATGTAGCGAGCTTTTTTTACATGATTTTGAAGGAATTTTTTTGAGCTTCATACTAAATTATCATGGTAAATCGAAAGTATTGCAAGAGAAAGTATGATCGAACAAGAGACCCTGAGGAACGTATAGAACATGGGAGAGAATATCGCAAAAACGAGAGAGAAGAACGCTCAAATATTGAAAGGGAAAATCAATCTTAGCTAGAAGTTGAAACATGTATGTAAATGTAAATATTATAAATTTGATATTTAAAATTTGACTAGTGTATTGTGAAACTTATTTTTTATTTGATGAACTAATTTGAAAAATATTTTGCAATGTAAACAGAGAGAGATATTCCTCAAAAAATTGATGATGAGATAGAAAATTTTGAAAGAGAAAGTGAGAGATATTGAATCAATGATTGAAGATGTTGAAAATGTTGAAAGAAATTCAAGTGAAGAAATCAAATCACTAGGTATGTATATATATGTTGAATGTGTATTATTGAAGTTATACATATTTGTTAATTTAATTATTTATTAAATATATAAACTTGGTATGTACATTTAATTCTAATATGTACAGATGAAATCAATATTGATGATGAGATGTTAGAAAATATTGACACTCACACATATAGAGATAAAAAAGCTGACCATGTCATACGATATCGTGTTAAGCATATTATTGATTCGTTTTTCAAAAATAAAACTGTGGAAGTTCAAGTCCAAATGTTGAAAAGTCTCTTAACATCAAAGCAATTAAAATAAGCTTTGACTTTATTGGGTATTCGAAAATCAACAAAAGAAAAAAAAATGAAGGAAAATATGATACAAAATATAAATAGTGCTGTAAATTCAATTGGAAGATCTAGAAAGAAAAGTGTTTTGGGTGCACGTAGAGAAATACAAATGGAAGTGGTTTCATCAACTGCTAAAGAGAATTTCTTGGTAAAATCTATGACACAAGCATTATGAACCTCATGAAAACTTTGCACAAACATTGAAAATTTCGATTGCAGATAGATGTAAATGATGAACTTGCTTGTTGGACAAATATTTGTAGGCAACCACACAAAGATAGACTTAGAGAAGATGTTAAAAAAATAATATATGAATATTGGATGAAAAATTCACGTGTTTCACCAAAAGCAAGGGATGTGATGCGAAGAAGAATAACACGAAATTAGTACGAAGAATATGAAAAAAATTTCTTGGACACCACTCAGATAGATTCATAGAAGAGAATCGTGAAATTAATGTCTCAATTAGTGCTTTTGTGCAACAAAAACCATGGTATGTTAAACCTATAACTGTACACGACACTTGTTGTCGTTATCATGTGGAATTTAAGTTATATTATGACACATTTCTTAATTTTGGTAAAACATTTTGGAAAGATTCACCTTCTCCTTCCAATATCCATGGTTTCATATCTCAAATTCTATGTGGAAGAGAAAGCCATGAATTATTTTACCAAAAGAAATGTGTTGGTGGTAAAAGATGCGATGATTGTGGAAATTTGACTAAATTTCAAAACGAATATGGTATTGATATAAATGATCAATCATTTTCCAACATACAAGTGAAATGGAAGAGATATGAATATACTCATACATCCATTGGTTCAAGTAGTACCACAAGTGCTAAAAGAATTTATTTACATGAAGAATAGCTTTTTGTGATAGAGTTTTTAAGAAAGTTTGAGGCAGAAATTTATAAATACACCAAGCATTCCCATAGAGATCGATGGTAGCACTTGCAATTCAAAAAAACTCGTGAAGTTTTACTACTAGGGACCATTTTGTCAATAGTTGATTTTGTAGAAAAATACACATTTATTCCACAAAAAGAAATACAGAGTGAATACTATCATTTTGACCAAGTCTTCATGCTTGTCCATATTCTATATAAACATGCTGAACAAAATGTTGATCATATAGAAAACACCAATGAAAATCGACATGTTATTAAAGAATATCACTTTTATATCAGTGACGATCGTACACATGATACATATTTTGTACAACATTGTTTTGAAAATATTTATGACTCCTTGAAAAGTCGTGAAAGAAAATTCAATGAACATATGATATGGTCATATGGATGCACAAGTCAATTCAAATCTTCACGATCATTCTTTTTGTTTTTTCGTCTTCATATGAAAACCCGCATTAAACATTGTTGGAATTTCTTCGAGACTGGTCATGGAAAAGAAGAACATGACAGTGCAGGGGCATGTATAAAACGAGCACTTCGAAGATATCAAATGGACCACTTTGCAAAACGACTTGTCTCAGCTGAACAAGTTGTTCAATGGTGCATCGCTGCACTAAGCCATGAGACTAACCGATCAAGGAAAGTACAGAGGTACATGATTTAATTTTTATTGGATTTCTAATTTTAAACATTATATATCACAATGATTATCTTTGATGGTATTTTGAATAACATATTTATATTATTGTTTGAATTTTCCATATAGTTTTATTTGGCATATTGGGGTCCAAGATGTAGATAGATCGAATGGATATGATAAAATGGACTAAAAAATTGCATTCAATTAAAACAAATCTATACAAAAATGTGTTTTCATTGGATATAAGAAAATATTCTTGTTTTTGTCATGTTTGCATAGACAACACAAAATCCAATGATGTTTGTGAAAACAAAATGTATGTAAAAGATTGACAACATATATAACTAAATACAAAGGGGAAAATGTCTATTGAAAACTTTGAAGAAATGCAATCAGAGGAGACTACAGTATCATCCGAAGGTGATCGAGTTTCTGATCTTGTTAGAGAAGGTAACATTTAAATTGCTTTCAAATGATAGAGATCTAGAAATAGATTATAAAATCAAGTACACATGTTAATTTTAAAGTCAAATTTTCATGTTAATTATGATCTAGATTTAAATGTAAGTTCGTTTTATTGTGCAGGAGATGTTTTTGTTGTAGTTGCACCTACTACCAACGATGAAAATGTGAAGTATTATTTGATGCGTTGAACTGAACGAAAGATGAAATTATTGGAACACTGCGATGATAACGGGTTTACATATGACAGAGGGTCTATTATACTAAAAGATTATTTTTTACAAGATTATTATACTAAAAGATTATTTTTTATACTCATCAAAGTCAAGATTTTGTTTAATTTCAAGACTATGAACCTGATGTCATAAGTTGTCAATATAGTCACTTGGTATGTGCAACACGCATAAAGTTGATAGAAGTTCAATCAAATAAAAAATTGAAAATAAAGAAATGAAAAATGTTAAAAGCCGATAATGAACAGATCATTGAAGATGGCATTCCATTAGAATTTTTTTGATTGAATTGCCCAACAATTTCTTCTCTTTGGATTAATATTTTAGAACTTCTAGAACTCAACTAAAAATTGAACTAGCCTTTTTTTGTGCATTCTTAAGTTTTACAATTATAATATGTATATTTTATGTTATATGTACAAGTGTTTGCACATGTACATTGTTTTGGTACATGCACACGAGTAATTTATACACATGTGTACACATACACATGTAGATTATCTGGTCTTAAACGATTTCATACATTCTCTGGTACAATTTTTCCTAATGTCATGATTGCAAAATGTACATATCTGTGTATCTAGCATAGTTGATATAATGAAAATTTTAAGTTGCACGATTTTGTTTTAGATGTATCTCTTAAGCAAATTATAATATTCATTCTTGAATGCAAAATGTTTGGTACATGTTTTGTAATTTCTAGTTTACTATCAACTGAAAGTAGCTTTTATATGTACATTAATGAAAAATGTTGTGTACTGGATATCTGTTTTAATGAAATTTTAAAATTTTATGATTGTTTGACACATCTATGAACACCTAAAATTTTACGATTTTTTATAGATATATACATCGATATGTATTGTACTTCAATCATTTTTACATATATTCAAACATGTACTTCAATCATTTTTATGTACATATATTATTGAACTTAAATATGTAAAACATATCACCTAAATAACAAATGTATCCTAAAATTATATAACATTCACACACATGTTCAAATGCATAACATGTACCAATGTATGTGTTAAATGTAATTTGAAATTTCCATCTAGATTCATTTTATATTTAACAAATAAAATAACAACTTGAGTTTTAAAAACAAAACTTTATATCACAACATGTGATCACATGCCAAATATAGTTCAACTATCCAAAATATCCACGTGTTTGTAATTTGAAATTTCCATCTAGATTCATTTTATATTTAAGAAATAAAATGACAACATGAGTTTTAAAAACAAAACATCATATCACAACATGTGATCACATACCAAATGTAGTCCAACTATCCAAATTATACACGTGTTTGTAATTTGAAATTTCCATCTAGATTCATTTTATATTTAACAAATAAAATGACAACTTGAGTTTTAAAAACAAAACCTTATATCACATGTGATCACATGCCAAATGTAGTTCAACTATCCAAAATATACACGTGTTTTGTAATTTAAAATTTCCATCTAGATTCATTTTATATTTAACAAATAAAATGACAACTTGAGTTTTAAAAACAAAACATTATATCACAATATGTGATCACATGCCAAATGTAGTTCAACTATCCAAAATATACACATACATGTTTTGTAATTTGAAATTTCCATCTATATTCATTTTATATTCAACAAATAAAATTTGACAACTTGAGTTTTAAAAACAAAACATTATATCACAACATGTTAACTATCCAAAATATAAAGATGTGTTTTGTAATTTGAAATATCCATTTAGATTCATTTTAAATTTAACAAATAAAATGACAACTTGAGTTTTAAAAACAAAACATTATATCTCATGTGATCACATGCCAAATGTAGTTCAACTATCCAAAATATACACATACATGTTTTGTAATTTGAAATTTCCATCTAGATTAATTTTATATTTAACAAATAAAATTTGACAAATTGAGTTTTAAAATCAAAACGTTATATCACAACATGTGATCGCATGCCAAATGTAGTTCAACTATCCAAAATATACACGTGTTTTGTAATTTGAAATTTCCATCTAGATTCATTTTATATTTAACAAATAAAATTTGACAACTTGAGTTTTAAATACAAAACATTATATCACAACATGTGATCACATGCCAAATGTAGTTCAACTATCCAAAATATACACGTGTTTTGTAATTTGAAATTTCTATTTAGATTCATTTTATATTTAACAAATAAAATTTGAAAACTTGAGTTTTAAAAACAAAACATTATATCACAACATGTGATCACATGCCAAATGTAGTTCAACTATCCAAAATATACACGTGTTTTGTAATTTGAAATTTATATCTAGATTTATTTTATATTTAACAAATAAAATTTGACAAATTGAGTTTTAAAAACAAAACGTTATATCACAACATGTGATCACATGCCAAATGTGACTATCCAAAATTTAAAATCATTTTTGATAAAAGTAAATGTAGTTTGAAACTATATCCAAAATGTAAAAATGTCCAAAATTTATATCACATGGACAATAAAAGTAAATATATATAATAATGTATACTGTTACAAGTATCAAGTTATATAGAAAAGTAAATACGACTGCATAAACAAGACTCTATATAGAAAAGTAAATTCAAGACTATCTATCAAATAAAATGTTGCACATGTGCATCATCAATCAAATAGAGATGGATCTAGTAGCTTTTCCAGCAGCATCCTGAGCCTCATTGTGCTATCCTCTGAAAAATGGGGAACCTGTACAAAACGTGTACAAACATTAAAATTTAATGTTTTAAAATTGAATGAGAATGTATATTTCATGTAGAAAAACAAAATGAAAAAAAACTCATGCAATACCTCATGTAGTTCCTTCTCTATTGTCTTCTGTTGATCTTCCATCAATACATCCTCCACAATAAAATGTACAATATACATGTACAAATATATATATATATATATATATATATATATATATATATATATATATATATATATATATTGTTTTTCAAATGAAAATGCATAAAATAATTTGCAATAATATTAAAAAAAATTAAGTTAGACAACTTGTTCAAATTGTGTGGATGTTCTTATCTCTATTATACACTCCAACACCAGAGTCCTTGGATAACGGAAATCATCTCCACAAACTTAAAATTCAAAAAAATTAAAAATATAAAATAACTCAAGATCTAGATCTCATTTTTTAATGAAACTTTTGAACTTCAATTTATAATTTAAACATATAAGTGAAAAATTGAATATTTGTGACGGTGGATTTGACACATCTCCTAACATGGAAGAACAAGGTGGCTCCGAATGAAAATTATCTCCACAAACTTAAAATTCAAAAAAATTAAAACTATAAAATAACTCAAGATCTAGATCTCATTTTTTAATGAAACTTTTGAACTTCAATTTATAATTTAAACATATAAGTGAAAAATTGAATATTTGTGACGGTGGATTTGACACATCTCCTAACAGGGAAGAACAAGGTGGCTTCGAACGAAAATCATCTCCACAAACCTAAAATTCAAAAATTTTAAAACTATAAAATAACTCAATATCTAAATCTCATTTTTTAATGGAACTTTTGAACTGCAATATATAACTTAAAAACGTAAGTGAAAAATGAATACTTGTGACGGTGGATTTGACACATCTCCTAACAGGGAAGAAGAGGGTGGCTCCGAACGAAATCATCTCCACAAACCTAAAATTCAACAATTTTAAAACTGTAAAATAACTCAAGGTCTAGATCTCATTTTTTAATGAAACTTTCACTTCAATTTATAACTTAAAAACATATTTAAGTGAAAAATTGTTCATACTTTTGACGGTGGATTTGGCACATCTCCTAACAGGGAAGAAGAGGGTACCTTTATTGCAAAAACATCGGACGAAATCAAAATCTGTCAACATTTAATTATATAAATGTACATGTGTACACAATTATTTATTTTAAAAAATATGTCATCATGATACCGATATAATAATAGATTAAAATAATTGTACATCAACATTATGAACACTTAAAAAACACTAACATTTTCCAACATATCATCTTGATTGTGAGAACCTGAAGCTTCGACCATGAAATTAAAATCTTCGTTCATCAAGTGTGATAACTGCAAATAGTGTTCACATGTATGATTCATTTTTGTTAGATTAACATATACAAATAAATGCATCTATATGTATTTATTAAAAATTGTACATGTTAAAATATTCACCCTAACCATAAACACATACTAATCTCAGGCCCTCTTCCTCATGAATAATTAAGTCCTGCCAACCATTGCGACAATTCTTTGCATATGTCCTGAGTTCTTCAATAATCATGTTGTGTATCTCATCATTTGTATGATACACAAAATTAGCATGTGCTTTCTCTTGTGCTCTTTGTCAATTCAGACAAACATCAATTCCACGAAGTCCACTATGAACATTGTCTATGATGAAATCCCTTGCTTCTCGACTAATTTGAGAAGTACCATCCATCTTTGACTGCAAAGTTTCCACACAAAGAAGTCGACTTACCAATGGTGGCTCAGGGCGAGGCAACTCAGTATCAAGCTTAGCGCTCCTATGGTCACATAATCGACCTTTCGTAGGACCAAAAAATTCAGAGGGAAGGTCATTATAATTGGGTTTCATTATAAAAAAGAATTCTGCATAAAATAATTTTGCAAAATAAAGAGGAACCTCGTCGTTCTATGGTAGTCTTCCATAAGCAGTAAGGTGCCCATCATACAAATGGCAAACTATATCAGGGTGCTTGAAATATTGCACCTTTAGCATCTTTCTTTTCGACCCTTCTTTGAAATTAAACATAGACTTGGCCATTTCTGTTGTAACTCTGTGTTTAACATCCTCCCATGTATTAGGACCCATCACTGTTTCCTTTATTTCCTCATCACTTCTACAAAAGTATTAGTGGTTGGACCAAGATTTTTGTACTCATCTACAAGTGTGCTTAAAGAGTGGGTAATTATTTCTAAGCTTTCTTGACTCTCAGCAGGGAGTTTCTAAGACACAAGATCTTTCTTCAATTTTGAATAAAGATGTTGAAACATTTGTAATGTGAATTGTTGGATGTTTGTTTTCCAAGGTAAATCGGAAATGTCAGAAGGATAAGTCGTGGTTGGTGTACAATCTTCTTCTTGAATAGCACCTTCTGAACTATATCTTTTTCGAACAACATTTTCACCTTCTACATCAATATATAAATTTTTTGAATAAATAAAAAAACATGTGAACAAATTTGTACAAATTTGTTTTTTAACCATAAAAAAATTATATAAATAATTTAACAAATTGATAGTTGAATGAAAATAATATTCATATTGATGGCCACCTTGAGATGGCTGAGCAGCATAATGCCCACCCTGAGATCGTTGAGAACCAGAATGACCACCGGTTGGTTGAGAACCAACATGGCCACCCATTGATTGGCCACCGGGGGAATGCATATTACCGCTCTCACACAATTGACCACCACCTATTGATTGGCCACCAGAGGAATGTGTACCACTACCACCCTCACGCGACGAGAGGGAAGCTTCATAAAAAAAATATAAATTTATAATCAATTCAAAAATACATACATACATATAAATACATGTACATATGATTGATTAAATGCGTGAAAGATACCACGATTGCGTGAATCATGGCCAAGCTCCATTGATGGAATATATACTCTTGTCCTCCTAATTCCTAAAATATAAAAAATGAAATTTATTACAAAATAATTTAACTCACAAAATTGATAAAAAATCAATTCCATATGTATACATGTATGTACATTGGGATATATATATATATATATATATATATATATATATATATATATATATTCAATAAAAAATCAATTCCACATGTATACATGTTAGTATGGAGATAAGATTATATATTCAAATGTCATTTAAAAACATGCAGAATTAATATATATACCATGAACATCCCTCGATCCATGATTCCATTCTCTTGTAGAGGCATGGGATTCTATTGATGTTCGCCTTTCATCCTCCATGATATATATATATATATATATATATATATATATATATATATATATCTACAGTGGACATTTAAAATTATTTTTAAAATTACTATTTAAAATAAATTCCTAAAATTACTATTTAAAATAAATTCAAAAGATTTCAAAAATTTAATGTAATTTAGTACACAAATGTTGAGCACAAACACAAATGATGTAAAACACAACTTTCAAAGCACAAATTAACGTGTGAAACTCATTTTAAACAGAAATTTGTTGAAGTCCTGCACATTTTAATTTTATAAAACATGAATTTCACCAAGTTGTGTTTACATGGTGGGAACACACTTGGTATATAATTAAAAAAAACACATGGTCATTAAAAATGACGCATTTATAAGTAAAAAATACACACATATAAAAAATATGTTACAATGTCCATCAACAAATTTTGGAGAACATCTCAACACTAATTCATCTTTGAGATATGAATCTTGAATTGGCATTGTCCTACACAATATATCACGAGACATCTTATTAACATTTGCACAATGTCTTATACTAAAAAATTGAAATTGTCTAGCAATATTGTTTGCTTTTCCATGCAGTTGTTTTAGCCTCTCCTTCTTGACTTGGTACACACCTTTCATCTGGTTGCACACAAGTTCAGAATTGGTGAAAATTACAATTCCATTTGATCCATACTCCCTAGCTTTTCCCTAGCCTTCTATCAATGCAATATAATATGCTTCATTGTTTGTTGTTCTTCCCGATATATTCATTTTCCTTTGGAGGACCTTGTTAGTCAGAATATTGCAAAACACATATGTAATCACTAATTTCCCTAGATTGGGATATAAAGAAAAATCTATGCATAATGTCCATTTTTCAACCATGTTTTGTGGGCTTTTTGATCCCCGAAAAAAAAAAAAAACAATTTCAATAAAATACATTAAATGAACATTTGTTGCAAATGCATGGGAGAAATGACATGTATATGGTTTTCCTTAAACTTTATGGGTGAAATGACATGTACATGGTTCCAAAAACACTAGAAAATGCCCTAAAGTTTAAGGGAGAAATGACATGTACATGGTTCTCAAAAACACTAACAAATGCCTTAAAGTTTATGGGAGAAATGACATGTACATGGTTTCCAAAAAAACTAGCATTTTCCTTACTGCAAATCCCTTAAAGTTTATGGGAGAAATGAAATGTACATGGTTGAGAGAAATGACATGTACATGGTTCCCAAAAACATTAGAAAATGCCAAGTTTATGGGAGAAATGACATGTACATGGTTTCCAAAAACACTAGAAAATTCCTTAAAATTTATGGGAGAAATGACATGTACATGGTTTTCAAAAACACTAGCATTTTCCTTAAAAATACATTAAATGAACATTTATTGCAAATTGATTAAATTTTATTGCAAATTCCTTAAATTTTATGGGATAAATGGCATATACATGGTTTTCCTTAAAGTTTATGGGAGAAATGACATGTACATGGTTCCCAAAAACACTACAAAATGCCAAGTTTATGGGAGAAAAGACATGTACATGGTTTTCAAAAACATGTAAAATTCATTACAAACAGATTAAATTAAAGTTTATGGGAGAAATGTCATATACATAGTTTTACTTAAAGTTTATGGGAGAAATGACATGTACATGGTTAACCTTAAAGTTTATCTTAAGTTTATGGGAGAAATGACATGTATATGGTTTGCTTTGAAGTTTATGAGAGAAATGACATGTACATGGTTTGCCTTAAATTTTATGGAGAAATGACATGTACATGTTTTGCCTTAAACAATAGCATTTTCCTTATAAATATATTAAATTAAAGTTTATGGGAGAAATGACATGTACATGGTTTTCCTTAAAGTTTATGGGATATATAGAAATGACATGTACATGGTTCCAAAAACACTAGTAAATGCCTTAAAGTTTATGGGATAAATGTACAAAGTTTATGGGAGAAATGACATGTACAATGAGTGTTGGTAATAACTCACTGTTAACACATAAATCTAAACATATAATTTCCATTTCTAAGCATTTTGATCTTGCTAATTGTCATTGTCTATATTGGCACATTACCTCATGTTTTTGGTGTCAATGGTATTTGAAAAATGGTTTTCTGCCACATGTTTTGTGTTGATATTGATAATTTGCCAAATCCATCCATATAAATCATAAAATAGTATTTGAAAAATGGTTTTCTGCCACACGTTTTGTTAGGTCCCTATAATACTAGTGTATCCCCTTATTTTTTTTGTTGTTGACAGAAACGGTTATGTGATATTAATATTCATCTTGGCCTGAATGCTAGAAATCTGATTACATTGAGGATGTCTAAATCCTGATGCATCTTACTGCTAATATTGAAAATGCAGCCGAAGCTTGCAAACTTCTTCCATGACAGACAATCTAAAAATTCGATTTCAGAGATTTTCCCTAACTTAAAGATACAAACAAATTTATTTAAGAGCCAACAGTAAAACATGACCACGGACAACTTATGGGATAGGTTCCCAAGATTCTTCCTCGTCTTTCATCTTGACCCCGACAGAGAGGAGGGTAGCTTTATTGGCTTCAATTTCCACCTGTTTATTGTGAGTTCTCAGCACATGATAGTAATTCAGCTTTTGAAAAGCGTTTTCCATACCCTTAATTCTGGATATCAGCCTTGCTAGTTTGAGATCCGAGGCTAGGGAGTTGGAAACCATTGCGTTTATAATGATCTGGGAATCCCCTATGACATTAGCTTCACTTATATTTAAATCTTTGAGGATCTTGAGGCCTTGGTAGAGGGCCAAAGCTTCAGCTTGAACGCTGGATGAGAATCCAAGCCCCCAAGCGAAGGTATGGATTTTTTCCCCAATTGGACTTACAACAACACCTCCAGCACCAGCTTTGTCGGGATTGCCCTTTTCTGCCCCATCAAAAAAGAGAGAGTGCCTTGAATGTGAATTGAGCCAGTCTTGAAGGTCAGTTTCAGACTTCCTTATTTGCCAGTCTTTGAGAGGAGGGACGTTTCTAACTGCTGATTGAAATTGCAAGTCAAGGGAAGATCCCCAAGCAATGTCCTGCTGGCTGAGATTGGAATCATCTTTTATATCAGTCAAGCACTCCTTTAGATGACATTTAATCTTGATTTCTAAGACCTTGTGATTCTGTTTAATATTTCTGAAGATTCTTCTGTTTCTTTCTAGCCAGATCTGCCAACAAATAACCTTAGGAAGGACAGCGCATGCGGATTTAATTAGCTGATTTTTAGAAGGGGGGCCAGGATATCTGATTGCCCAATTAGAAAAGAGATCAGCAGTGGAACGAGGGAGCAAAAAGTTGGGATCCAAATTGTGAATGAAGGAGGACCAGATCTGCTTAGAGAACTTGCATTCGAGGACTAGGTGGGCAGCAGTCTCTGCATTTTCATTGCACAGCGAGCAGATCGAGGGACCATAGAACCCTTTTTTCTGCAAGATTTCATACGTAAGGATCCTGCTGTGGCAAAGGAGCCAAGCAAAGAAGTCGACTTTGGGCCATGAAGGAAAGTGCCAGACCCCCTGCCAAGGTGCAGGGTCAGGAGGGACGTAAGGCCTCTCTTTCAGCTTGTCATATCCCATGGAGACAGTGTAACCTTTGGCATTCGGCCCCCAACCTTTCACATCTTTTTTCCTCATGCGCGTGGGTGCCAAGCCATGGAGGAGGTCCAACAGCGTGGACCATTCGAGTGTCAGGTGAGCCGGCACCTCAATTCGTTTCCACCCTACCCAGGCAGAGTCTTTCCAAAGAGAAATATCCCACAACGAACACAACCCCTCTCTATCCATCCAGCAACGCAGCACTCTAATGGAGGCTCTGTCTTCAATTGGGTCCTTATTCATAATTTTATCAGCCCAGATATTGATCTTTTTGCCATTTCCTGGAATCCAATAGGAGTGCGCTTTGATTAAGGGAGCAGCTTTAACATATAGTTTGAGAAAAGACGAATAAGGCAAATGGATTACATTGTCTAAACAGGAGGAACGAGGACCCCTGAAATACTTTTTCCAGAGAGCCAATTGGGCCCAGCCAGGCTTGGGCGCTATGATCCTCCAAATAATCTTAGCTTCCATAGCCACGTTTTGCTGACAGAGATTTTTGAAATTTAACCCACCCTCCCTCAGAGGCTTGGAGATGGTTTCCCAACTGATAAGGGGAATCTTGTTTTCATTTTGTTTACCTCCCTTCCAGAAAAACCTCCGCATGAATTCTTCCATTTTTTTTAATATACTTGCCGGAGCGAGAAGCACAGCGAATTGAAATAGGGGAAGATTGGAGAGCACAGATTTAATAAGGACAAATTTGCCAGCAGTGTTAAGCCAGGAGAAGCCCCAGGCTTGGATCCTAGACTTGAATTTTTCCAGCTGAGGGAGCCAGTCTTTGCTTGTAGATCTCTTATGGAAAACAGGAAGGCCCAAGTATTTAAAGGAGATCCAATTGGAGGAGGCAGCAAAACCCAAACATCTAGAAATAGCGGAGAGAAATCTGGGCGAGGTGTTCCAGCTGTAGATATGACATTTGTTCTTATTTACAACGCTGCCAGAGACTTCACTGAAATCATCCAAAACTGCTTTAAATTTAGAGGCGGAGGAGAGAGAGGTAGCTCCCAAAAACAGAGTGTCGTCCGCAAATAGGGCGTGGTTTATATTTTTTACCCCTCTAGCAATACACAGTCCGTTGATATCTTGATCTTGCATCTTTTTGTCTAACAGGTAGCTGAGGACAGAGGCTTGGATGACAAAAAGCGGAGGGGAAAGAGGACACCCCTGCCTTAGCCCTCGTGAAGCTTTGAAGAAATCAGTGGCTCTTCCATTTACAAGAGGAGTGATCCATGGCTCCGAGATGCATGCCCGGATCCATTTGATGAAATTTGCTCCAAAACCAAACTTGCTCATTACTTTTAAAAGAAAGCTATGATTTACTCGATCAAAAGCATTTGCTAAATCAAGTTTAATCACCATACCTTGTTCTTTTCGAAGAAGACTTGAGTGGATTGCTTCTTGAACAAGGGTGAAGTTGTCCACGATTTGCCTTCCTTGAATGAAGCCTCCTTGGTTCTCCAGAATTATTTTGGGAAGAATGAGCTTCAGTCTATTTGCAATAACTTTAGTGATAATCTTGTACCCAGTATTGCATAAGGAAATCGGGCGGAATCTGCTGAAGTTGTTGGCACCTTTTTCCTTTGGTATTAGGGCTAGGAAAGCGGAGTTTGTGCTTCCTCCTATTTTTTGAGCATTTTGAGACTTCTGAACCATTTTGAGCAGATCCTTTTCAACAATCGGCCAACAAACTTGAAGGAACCTGGCGGAAAAGCCATCCGGCCCGGGGGCCTTATCCGGATCCATATCAAAGAGGGCCTTTTTGACTTCGTCTTTGGTGACTTTGGCCTCAAGGATCTCATTCATACGAGGAGAAATTGCAGCAGGAATGATGTCAAGCAGATCTGAGTATTGGTCCGAGTCCTTATCCTCACTATACAAGTTTTGAAAGTGAGAGAAGGCTGATTTTTTAATGTCTTCAAAATCCTTGAAGGTGGCGTTATCCTCCTTAATCTCAGAAATAGTGTTGAAGCTTTTCCTGACTTGGGTTTGTTTGTGGAAAAAGGCAGAGTTCCTATCCCCTGCTTTGAGCCAGAGATTTCGAGATTTTAATCTCCAGTATTCTTCTTCAGCTAGGCAGGCCTTATGATAGCATTGTTGCAAATGAGCCTCTTGGTCTAGGATCTCCTCTGTGACAATAGCGTGCTCCATATGAGATTGATGAGAGGCGAGAGAGACTTTGATGGCTTTTCTTTCTGTAGCCGGGTTGGACAGGGTTTTTTCCCATCGTTTTAGATCGCCCTTTACCCTTCTGAGTTTTTCCTCCCAGATATAGAAGGGAGAACCATTGACAGGCTGACTCCAACAATCTTTGACAATTTGCATGAAGTTTGATTCTTTGACCCAGAGAGGACTAAAACGGAATGGAATAGGGCCCAGGTCTGGATGGGCCAGGAGTTCAAGCTTTATAGGCTTATGGTTCGATACGCTGTTAGCAAGGATGTGCATTCTGGGTTCTAATCCTAGTAACAGAAAGGAGCTTTGTATGAAAAATCTATCTAATCTGGCAGCGATATGACCAGGGCCCACTCTTTTGTTAGACCAAGAGAACTTACCGGAAGAGGGTTTGATATCTAGCAAGTCCCAGTCCTGCAGAAGATCTTCTGCCCATTCCCTTGCCGGATCACGAACAGCGCTACCTCCTCTTTTTTCAGACGAGTGGAGCGTGAGATT
Source organism: Pinus albicaulis (assembly GCA_034641835.2). Classification (NCBI taxonomy): domain Eukaryota; kingdom Viridiplantae; phylum Streptophyta; class Pinopsida; order Pinales; family Pinaceae; genus Pinus; species Pinus albicaulis. Next base: position 1,578,752,793 of record CM076579.1, read on the forward strand.
AAGATCTCCAGCAATAATTATATTTTCCAGATTTGCCAGGTCTGCTTGTTGCCTTATAGTATCCCAACATTCCTTTTTTTCCCCAACATTGACCGAAGAATAAACATTGAAGAGGCAAAGTATTTCCTTGGTATCCAGATTTTGCATTTTCAGCAGCAACCAGTGAGTATTTCTAGCCTCAAAGGTGACTACAAATTTGTTAGGGTTCCATAGAGTGCCAATCCCTCCCGAAGCTCCCTGGGCAGAGATTGCTCTTGCTTCACTTTTGAACCAAAGTTTCTTGAATACTTGCAGGAAGACTACGTCTTCCAACTTAGTCTCTTGGACGAGAAGTATGTCTGGAATTTCTGTTCTTATTAAGCTTCTCATGGCTTCTTCCTTGACTTTACTCCCCATACCTCTACAATTCCAGGAGATGATCTTCATTATTTATGTTTCTGGTGGGCCCCCTTGGAGCCATGGGTCTGATTTTTCAACATCCTTGGCTTTGAGGCAAGCAACTTTTCCAGAGTTGGTTGACTGCCCTGTAACTTATCTTTGTAAGTCTCCTGCTCTCTTTTTTCCCTGTCAGATTTACGGCCTCTTGTAGATCTTCATACCGAGGTTTGGGATTCTCCTATTTCTCCTTCCTCCTCTGACTCGTCCATTTCTTGCTCTTCTTCCTCATCATCTGAGGGCATACCATTGGGATCTTCGACACTTGTTCCTTTGAGGGAGGCTGAGGGAGTATCTTTGCTAGGAGAAACTGGATCTTGTGTCTCGTTCTCCTGAGAATCTTCTGTCTGCTGGCTTAGAGGGTCAAATTTGTTTCCTTGCGCCTTTTTGGGAGGGGGGCGTTGAACATTAGCCTGTTGAGAGCCTTTTCCAGAGGGTCCTCCCGGTTTTTTCCCTTTGTGATTGGTTTTTACTCGTTTGACTTGGTTCTAACCCTCTTCAATCCCTTTCTCCGGCTCAGCGTTGGACGGACAGTTTCTAGCAAAATGTCCATGAACGTGGCATTTCCTACATTTGAACGACAGTTGCTCATAGTCCAAGATCTGAACATGAGACCAGCTTCCGACTTTGATTTTTATAGCCTCTGGAAGACCAACCTCTAGATCTACTTCCACGCAGATCCTGGCACAGTCGTACTGGTCCTTATTGTTTGCCCGATCTATGAATTTCTCGAGAGTGTTGCCAATGTGTCTCAAGGAACTCCAGTTCCAGCAGTGAATTGGTAGGTTTGGAAGGTGAACCCACACTGGGACAGCCTTGGGAACATCGACAGCCGGATCAAAGTCCAAAGTCCATTTGTTCAGATAGAGGCCCTGAGAACCCATGAAATACGACCCATTTTGAAAGATCAAGTCTTTGTCTTCTTTGGAGGAGAATTCGAAGAGGAAGTACCCTTTTCCCAGAAAGTAAGAGGTAACCTTTTCCTTAATCAAAGGAGCCCAGTTCCTGCTAACCCATTGCTCAGTAGTTTTCGGAGATGGCCACAGACCCGTGAACTGGCCGATGAGACCTCGATCCGCCAAAGATAAAGCTACTTGAATGGGGGCCTCCAGAGGCAAAGAGATCTCAGGAATTTCATCGAGCTTCTTAACAAATTTGGATGCTTCGCTTCTTTTCTTCTGAGGCAACCCGGCAAGAAGCTGTTTGAAGGCGTCGAAGGCGGGAGTAGAATGAGAATCCGTAGCAGCACCCAGCGTCTCCATAGGGAGGGCCTGAGGCCGGCCTCCGCAGGGGCAGCCACGCAGCAGAAACCCTAGCAGAGCTCAGGATGCGCAGGGAGAGCCTCCGGATCCCAGCCTAGACATTGACCCAACACAGCAGAGGCAGCAGGAGGCAGCAGGAACAACAGGCCGCAACAGGAGCAACAGGCCCTGCGAGGGCATGCGCAGCGCAGGGGCACTCGCAAACGAAGCAAAGTCTTGAAGGATCCAACCAAGCAGCGGCAGAAGCAGGAGGCCCTGCCAGAGCAGGCGCAGCCGCAGAGGCTGCAGCGCGCAGGGAGAGCAACTAGGGTTTGCAGGGGCTGCAGCGCGCAGGGACTAGTGTATCCCCTTATTGTTGTTAGTGCAGCTCCCTTATTATTATTGTTGTACCCCTGTAACTCCCATATTTTTATTATTGTGCCCTTACATTATTATTTTTAGGTTGGCTAGGATTATATTGTGACCCCATGGACTCCTGTATATAGAAAGGATGTTTTATCATTTGTATCATCCAAGAATTGTTCATTTATGTAATGTAAAGGAGGTTTCCCCCTCGAAGTAACTTATTTATAAGGCGTTGATCCCTCTTTTCTTCCATTTTTGGAGCTGGTTTCCTAACATTTGGTATCAGAGCTTTGGGTTCTAGGGTTTTTCTGCTCCAAACAGCTCATCGTGGGATTTTCGCTATAATTTTTTTCTACGAAGGTTCAGAAGCTGAAATTTTTACCACGAGAAGCAAGAATCCTGAGAAACTTCGTGTAAAACTTTCATATTTTGTTTCACAATATTTTTGAAGATATGATCTGTGGAAGTTAGGGTTTTTGCAGGCTCCATAATTTAATCTAAAAGAGGTGACCTTGGTAAAATAGTCATAGCTCTCTCTTTGAGCATTAGATTGGAACTTAGTAAAAAGTGATCGAAACTACATAGAATGTAGTTTCATGTGTATCAATTTCAGAGCCGAAGGAGGAAACAGTGAAACGTGGCACACCATATAAGTTCGCTCTACTGAATCAACCCATAATTAGGTCATTGTGGGATATTGGGCATAAATTTTTCTTGAAATATCTAAATTAGGTCAGACCCGTGGCATTCGAAAGAATATTTAGAGGGCTACTACAAAATCGAACTTTAGATATTGAAGATCTGAAATCACAGAGATAATTCAATTTTAATATCGACCTCCTAAAAATCAAGAAAAAGTTGTGTATTTATTTTTTAAAATTGCATAACATTTGTTTGAAAAACCAGTTTGAAGTGATTCCAAGGGAATATTGAAGCATTTTTATCAGTTTTGGGTTCTATAATGCCTCCTAAAAACTATTGCACACCCATTTAGACCTCAAAAATCTCTACTATGATGGATGAAGAGAAAGGATTGCAGTATGATATATCAAAATTACGGTACCAAGTGTAACAAATTTCGATCTTATAAAGAGAAATCAAATATGGCATAGATGATTTAAAAGAAAAAATGGAGGCTAAGTTGGACAAGTTGAAGGATAAAATGAAAGCTAATATGGATGATAAAGTAGTGGAAGATCACATCGAGCATCAACAACGAGTTCTCCAACTCTCAAAGGATAGCCTAAATTTGATGAAAAATCGAATCAAACAACAGGAAGATCAACATCATAGCGAAAGAAGTTCTGAAGCAGTCACAGAAGCAAGAATTCGACACCTACCAAATTGATAAATTTCAGAGTATCTCATCAAGTGGAAGAAGTTACCCATTGAATATTCCACATGGGAGGATGAGAATTTTATACATAAGCATCCATAAATAATCAAACATTGAGGGAAACACTTATTTCAAGGAGAGGGGCATGTTAGGTCCCTACAATACTAGTGTATCCCCTTATTGTTGTTAGTGTAGCTCCCTTATTGTTATTGTTGCACCCTTGTAACCCCTATATTATTATTATTGTGCCCTTACATTATTATTGTTAGGTCGGCTAGGATTATATTGTGACCCCATGGACTTACATATATAGAAAGGAGAATTTATCATTTGTATCATCCAAGAATTGTTCATTTATGTAATGTAAAGGAGGTCTCCCCCTCGAAGTGGCTTATTTATAAGGCTTTGATATCTCTTTTCTTATATTTTTGGAGCTGGTTTCATAACACGTCTTGTGTTGGTATTGATAATTTTCCAAACCCATCCATATAAATCATAAAACTTGGAATAAAAGGAAACGATTGTAGTAAAATGTATAGAAATGATTTTAGTAAAATGTATAGAGACAAGAAAACACAAACTGTGGACAAATTCCAAGGGAGAGAATTAATAGCATTGCATCAACTGAAAATTAAATTTAAAAAATAAAAAAAACCATAAAAAAACAGATCATAAATCATAACACCTTCTCACCTTCGCTTTCTCCCCTCCTCACCCCTGCAACAACGAGGCAACAACATAGCAGCGAGACAGAAACAGAGTAGCGCAACGGCGAGACAACAACAGAGCGAGACATCAACATAATAGAGCAGCGAGACATAAACATAGCCACATGTTTTGTGTTGATATTGATAATTTTCAAAACCCATCCATATAAATCATAAAACTTGGACTAAAAGGAAACGATTGTAGTAAAATGTATAGAGACAAGCAAACACAAAGTGTGGAAAACTTCCAAGGGAGATAATTAATAACATTGCATCAAATGAATAAGTTAAATTATAATAGAACTTCATACATAGATCAATATGCCAAGGACTTCAAAAAGAATGACTGAATCACGAAATAACTTCAAAAAGGATGACAGGGCTTCCGACATAAGAGAACATTAGGACAACCCTGAAAAATATTACACACAACATAAAGGGGAACCTTGTTAAAGCTGACATATATTCAAATAACATGCCCACAACACCAATTTGATGGGAAGACTTTACCAATTGAAAATCCCTATCTAAAAAGAAGGTTGTCATATAATTGGCAATGATTTCATCTCCTGAGATTAGAAATTACCCAAGGATGGGATAATGGTAAATGTGTGAGGGTTAATGGTATATAAAAACTATGTTTTCATCTTTTATTGTTTATTATTCGATACAAAGCATATTATAGAAGATAATAAGAAAACCATATATATATATATATATATATATATATATATATATATATATATATATATATATATATATATATATATATATTGTTGCATGAACATAGAACAATATAGGGATATTACTCTCAGAAGGATGGAACTGATAAAATAAAATAACTGTGCTTGCTTCTGTCACTGCCATTGGTCGGTGCAACACTGTCCTTGCCAAGGGACTGCTATAAGTATTTATGGATTCAGCCCATAGTAAGGCTAATGACTATGGCTCCTATATGTATCCTTACAATTGATCCTAATGGATTTCCGAACCAAGGAGAGAAGGATGATATTACCGAACATGATGGATTGACCAAACCTTGCTGGTCAAGGAGATAAGAAAAGACACGGGAGGGACTGCTACTTGACTGATGGAAAGATATGTATTTCCCAACCAAAGAGAAAGCCAAGGAAAAAGGAGAAGAGATAGGGACATAATGAAGTATCCCGCTCCGTTCTAACCAAAGTGTACGATCTGGGAAAGAGGGATTTGATCCAACCACTTAAAATGTCTAAGATTTCTTTAAGGAAGGTGTGATAAAGGGAGTTTTTTAATATCCCATAGCATGGATCTGATCGTACATGGGTAAAGCCACTACTTGGATTCTTGGAGAAGTGTAGGTCTGTTGGGATTGGTCAAATCTACGTATTAAGGGTAGATCTATTTATTGGGTGCTTAGATATGGTGTAGATCGTTTGGAGAATGGAAAAGTAACTGTTGCAAGTCTGCAAATTAAGTGAATAATTTGCTGGCGAAGACTATTCAAAATATACTCGATGTGGCATGGAGATTGGCTACTGATCATGCATGGTTTATATTAAGCATGGAATTACCAGTTGTATGAAGTTAGTTATCTAATGGCTTGTACAAAAAACTATGGAAGAGTAAGGTTAGGATTGATTTACATGAGGGTGCTTAGCATGCTTGTGTTGTTTTCACGTGAGGGGATTGTGTAAATAATTCCAACATTTGAAGGATTTTGAGCATATTGGATCATCTGTTCATGCTTCATACATATTTGGAATTGTTGGAGAGTGAATTTATATCTTAAGTTGTGGCCTATTTCTATCGTTCATTCGTTGTCAGGTCCCTATATTACTTGTGTAGTCCCTTATTGTTGTTAGTGTAGCCCCCTTATTTTTATTGTTGTACCCTTGTAACCCCCATATTGTTATTATTGTGCCCTTACATTATTATTGTTAGGTCAACTAAGATTATATTATGACCCCATAGACTCCTATATATAGAAAGGATGTTTTGTCATTTGTATCATCCAAGAGTTGTCTATTTATGTAATGTAAAGGAGGTTTACCCCCTCAAAGTGGCTGAATTCTAAGGCATTGATCTCTCTTTTCTTCTATTTTTGGAGCTGGTTTCATAAAATTTGGTATCAGAGCTTTGGATTCTAGGTTTTGGCTGCACTAAACAGATCATCGTGGAATTTTCGCTATAACTTTGTTTCTACGAAGGTTCATAAGCTGACATTTTTTCCACGCAAATCCAAAATCCTGAGGCACTTTGTGTAAAATTATCATATCTTGGTTCACAATATTTTCAGAGATATGATCTGTGGAAGTTAGGGGTTTTTCTGGCTCCCAAATTTCATCTAAAATAGGTGACCTTGGGAAAATTGTCATAACTCTCTCTCTGAGCATCAGATTGGAATTATGTAAAAAGTTCTGAATGTACACAGACTGTAGTTTCATGTGTATCAATTTCATAGCCGAAGGAGGAAAAAGTGACACGTGGCATGCCCTACAAGTGTGCTCTACTGAACTAGTCCATAATTAGGTCATTGTGGGAGATTGGCCATAAGTTTGCTTTGAAGCATCCAAATCAGGTCAGACCTATGGCATTCAAAAGAAGCTTCAAAGGGCTACCGCAGGACTGAATTTCAAATATTGAAGATCCAAAATCACAATATAATTCAGTTTCAATATCGAGCTCCTCAAAAGCAAGAAAAATGTGTGTACTTTTTTTTCAAATTGCATAAGTCTTGTTTGAAAAATCAATTTGAAGTGATTCCAAGGGCATATTGAAGCATAGATATCATTATTGGGTTCTAAGATTCCCCCTAAAAATAATTTGACACCCATTAAGCCCTCAAAATACTGTACTATGACTCATGAAGATGAAGAAGTGCAACATGATACATCAAAATTACAAGAGCAAGTGCACCAAATTTTTCTCTCGTAAAGAGAAACAAAAAATAAAATGGAAGATTTGAAGAAAGGCGTGGAAGCTAAGATGGATGGTTTGAAGAATGGAATGGAAGCTAAGATGGATGACATGGAAGCTAATATGGATGGTTTGAAGAATGGCATAGAAGCTAAGATGGATGACATGGAAGCTAAGATAGATGAAAAAATGAAAGACAACATGGAAGACATGAAGAGTGATCTAAAATTAGACATGGAAGGTTTGACAAAATTGATACAAGAAATGATTCCTAATGGTGAAAAGGTAGTATAGGAAACTCACGAAGATAACAAAATAAATGTTGATCGTGATTTCATAAAATATAATGTTGGATTGAAGACCCACCATATTCCAAAGATAGATATGAGTAATTTTGATGGCAAGGATCCCGTAACATGGATACTATAGATGGAGAAATATTTTGATCTCAATAATGTGCAAAACACACAAAAGGTACGCCTTGCAACTTTATATTTAGAACAAAATATATTTGCATGGTATCATGACTTTTCTCCCGTAAAAAAATTGTCACTTAGTCAATTTTTACAGAGGAAATGATAACACATTATGAGGATACAAGGAGAAACACCTTCTTTAGCCAATTGATAAATCTCAAACAGAAGGGTTTAGTAATGGAGCACATTGAGGACTTCCAAAAATTGAATATAAGGGTAGTTTATATTCCAGAGGAACACAAGATTGATGTCTTCATAGGGAATTTAAAGGATAACATTCAACATGAGGTTCATATTTGGGAACCTGATTCAATGGAGAAGGCATTCAGGTTGGCAAGAAAAATTGAATGTAAAATTATGACGACAAGGAAGCCTACCACTCACATCTATAAAGATGGAAGTGTTACTACTCCTAGACTTCCAAAACCTACAAGGTTGACACCACAACAATTGGAAGAAAAAAGAGCAAAAGGGTTTTGCTATAGTTTTGATAGCAAATACACTAAAGGTCATAAGTGTGCTGAGAAGAAATTATTTTACATAGGTTGTGAAGAGGAGGAAGAAAATGAACAAGAAACTTCAAAAGAAGAGGATATACACCAGGAAAAACCCCTAGATAAAGAAGAAATGAGTCCAACCATATCATGTAATGCATTGGCAGGAATTACCACTTCTCAAACTCTCAAGATAGAAGGACATATCAAGAAGAAAAAGGTAATAGTGTTGATTGACTCGGGTAGTACCCATAATTTTATTCATTGTAAGGTAGCGAAGGAATTGAATTGCTTCCCATACTCGACAACAGAATGTCAAGTGATGGTTGAAAATGGAGGAACTATAAATTTCTCTGGAAAATTCCATAATATCAAGCTAACCATGGGGGAATGTATTTAATAGTCCAATGTTTTCCATTCCAATGGGAGGTGCTGATGTTGTACTAGGAGTACAATGGTTACAATATTTGGGGACAATAGATTTTAATTTTCAAGAAATTTTCTTGAATTTTTTTTTTCGGAAGGAAAAGAAGTTGAATTACGGGGTATCAAAGGGAAGCCGAGAAAGATAATAAGCTCTAATGTCATGAAAAAGCTCATGAATAAAGAACAACGAGGTGTAATTTTACAATTATGATCACTATAATTTCCTAGATAAAAATCATATATTTCTTCAGATCTCCAAAAGGTCTTGGACAATCACTCCAAGGTGTTTGAAACTCCCAAAGGACTCGCACCTATTCGTGATCAGGATCATGCTATTCATTTGATTCCAGGAAGTGTTCCTCCAAGCATCAGGCCTTACATATATCCTTATGTCCAAAAGAGCGAAATTGAACGTACGATTGCAGAAATGTTAGAGGCTGGTATAATTCAACCAAGTTAAAGTTCTTTCTCTGCTCCAATAGTATTGGTGCACAAGAAGGATGGATCATGGCGCATGTGTCTAGATTATAGGCTCACTATTAAAGATAAATTTACCATTCCCGTGATTGATGAATTACATGGAGCAATTTCTTTTACCAAGTTGGATCTTTGTTCAGGATATCATCAAATTAGAATGAAGACTGAAGATATTTCGAAAACAACATTTCAAACTCATGAGGGTCATTATGACTTTTTGGTCATGCCTTTTGGCCTTACCAATGCACCTTCTACATTTCAAGGGTTGATGAATTCCATTTTCAATCCCTTCCTTCGAAAATTTGTGTTAGTATTTTTTTGATGATATACTAATCTACAATAGGTCTTGGAAGGATCATGTTCAACATGTTGATAGGGTGCTCAAACTATTGGAGGAGAAACAATTATACGAAAAAACCTCCAAATGTTTCTTTGGAGTACAAGAGGTGGAATATCTGGGTCATAGTATGTCACGAGGGTGTTAAGGTAGACCCTAACAAAAATAAATCTATTAAGGAATGGAAAGTCCCCACAACCATAAAGCAATTGTGAGGATTTCTCAGGTTAACAGGGTATTATCGAAAGTTTGTTAAGAATTATGGGAGAATAGCAACACATCTAACAACATTATTGAGAAAGATGAATTTTCATGGAATCCTAAAGTAACTATAGCCTTTGAACATCTTAAAGAGGCAATGTGCCTAGCACCAGTATTAGCTATGCCAGACTTTACAAAAACCTTTATTGTGGAATGTGATGCCTCATGAAATGGAATTGGTGTTGTTTTAATGCAAGAAGGAAGACCCATTGCTTTTGAAAGTCATCCAATCAAAGGAAAGTATTTAAAGAAATCTATTTGTGAGAAGGAAATGTTGGCAATACTACATGCACTAAATAAATGGTGACCTTACCTAATGGGAAGACACTTCAAGGTAAAAAATGATCATGATTGTCTTAAATACTTTTTGGAACAAAGATTATCTTCAGAAGAGCAACAAAAATGGGTCACAAATATGTTGGGTTGTGACTTTGAAATCATCTACAAAAAAAGGGAAGATAAATTTTGTTGCATATGCACTCTCAATAAAGGATGAAGAGGTGGAAGCATTGATTTGTGCCATTTATATTATCCAACCAGACTGGATAACTGAAGCAAGGGATGAATGGAAGGAGGATGAAGAAGTGTGGACACTAACTCAAAAGTTGCAGCAATATCCTAGTACATCTGATACATTTAGTTGGAAAAATGATTCCTTATGGTACAAAGATCGCTTATATATTTGTAATAATTCCCAACTAAAACAAAGGATTCTTTTGGAATTGCACACTTCTCCCTTAGGAGGACACTCAATATTTTAAAAAACTTACCACAAGGTGAAGAAATATTTTTTTTGGGATGGCCTTAAATCTGATATTCAAAAGTTTGTGGTGGAATGTTTGGTTTTCCAAAAAAATAAAGTTGAGACAATTAAGACCCTAGGTCTTCTACAAACTTTATCCATTCCAAGTCAAGGTTGGGAGGATATTTCCATGGATTTTATCACAGGTTTACCTAAATCCGAAGGAAAAAGTGTCATCATGGTTGTAATTGATAGACTTACCAAGTATACACACTTTTGTCCATTATTTGGGTATTTTTACGGCTACAACCATACAAACAAATGTCCCTCAAGAAAACTAAGAAGGATAATAAATTATCGCCAAAGTACTATGGTATTTACAAGGTGTAGTAGAAGATTGGTACTATGGCATACACATTGGAGCTTCATGTTTCTTCTTGAGTGAATCCATTTTTCCATGTTTCATGCTTAAAGAAGGTTATAGGTGACAAAATTCCAGTTCAAACCATATTGCTAGAACTTGATAAGGAAGGAAAAATTATATTGGAACCTGAAGCAGTCACGGAAACAAGAACTCGACAGCTATGAAATCAATCAATTTCAGAGTATCTCATCAAGTGGAAGAACTTATCCACTGAAGATTCTACATGGGAGGATGATAATTTTATACAGAAGGATCCAAAGCTACTCAAGTGTTGAGGACAATGCTTTTTTGAAGGAGAGGGGCATGTTAGGTCCCTATATTACTAGTTTAGTCTCTTATTGTTGTTAGTGTAGCCCCCTTATTTTTATTTTTTAGGTCGGCTATGATTATGTTGTGACCCCATCGAATCCTATATATAGAAAGGAGGTTTTTTCATTTGTATCATCCAATAATCGTTCATTTATGTAATGTAAAGGAGGTTTCCCCCTCGAAGTGGTTGAATTATAAGGCGTTGATCTCTCTTTTATTTTATTTTTGGAGCTGGTTTCACAACATTCGTCCATGTTTGTGTAGAGTTTGTGGATCTGAAATCATGATTGACGAGGCAACAACATAGTGAAAAAAAGTATTTTTATATGTGAAGACTAGAGCTATCTTGTAGATGTGGACACTTAGGTCATTAAAGATAGTGGGTTCAACGAATTATATCAGTGAGCATAATGCTTATAGAATTCTCTATGGAATCAGATTGACCTATCGTCTAAACCCATCAGTGCATACATAGTGAATTTTCATCTTATCCTAAGCATAGTTTACTTTACAGATAGGTCACTCTATTGATTGTGTTTATTATTATATGCTAAAGTTGGAGTCATTTACAGATAACGATGAAAAGAAAGAATCTACTCATGCACCTTTACTTGAGTAGGAATCACATAATGAACCTTCTATTAACAGAGGATAATGACTAAACAACAAATAATAATGAGATAATGACTAATAACAAAGAATATAAATGAAAATAAGAATACAACATATATTTTGAATTGCACCATATCAAACATCAGAATTGAAATAAATTCTTGATTTTTTTTTTTAAAGGAAAATGAATTTAAGAAATATTTATTTTCTTATAGATCATGAAATTTCAATTTGGAGAAATACCTAGAAATTCGAATACAACGAAAGCGCGCAGGGTGAGCATACTGCGCGAGCGTGGAAAACGAGCAGACAACAAGACAACTAGACGACGAGGCCGCATATCGCCAAAGACGCAGATTGGAGAAAACGTGCAAAAAAAAACACCTTCATACCTTCTCTTGCTCCCCTCCTCGCCCCTACAATGTGAGACAACAATAGAGCAGCGAGACAGAAACAAAGGAGCACAACGACGAGAAATCAACAGAGCGAGACAAAAATAGAACAGATTAGCGACAGAGAAACACAACAACCCAACGGCGAGATAGCAATAGAACAAAGAAGTGAGACGGTAACGAAAATTTGTTGTGGTCTGGGGGCCGATATATTTACAACAAAAAGTTTGGCCGAAATATTTTAAAAAGTTAGGCCGAACTATTAGTTTGGAAAAATTGTTGTTGCCGATTTTCTCATCTTCAGCCAAAAATTTGTTTAGCCACACCGTCAATGTTATCGACAAAAACAGTTCGACCAAACTTTCTAAAAATTCGGCCAAACTGTGGCGAAAATGAAATTTCCGAACGCGTTCCTCACGAAAGTGTAACCCACCTTCGCATTTTTACCCACTACGATCTTGATACAAATTTTGAATGAGTGTCCACACCTCTTCATCATTATTCCATTTATCCCTTGCTTTGGTTATCCAATCAGGGTGGATAATAGAAATGGCACAAATCAATGCTTCCACATCCTCATCCTTTCTTGAGAGTGAATCTGCAACAACATTTTGCTTCCCTTTTTTGTAGATGCTTTCAAAGTCATAACCCAACATCTTTTTGACCCATTTTTGCTGCTCTTAAGAAGATAATCTTTGTTCTAAAATGTATTTAAGACTATCATGATCTATTTTTACCTTGAAGTGTCTTCCGATTAGGTAAGGTCTCCATTTCTTTAGTGCATGTAGTATTGCCAACATTTCCTTTTCATAAATAGGTTTGTGTAAATAATTTATTTTGATTGGACGACTTTCAAAAGTAATGGGTCTTCCTTCTTGCATTAAAACAACACCAATTCCATTTCCCGAGGCATCAGATTCCATAATAAAGGTTTTTGTGAAATCTGGCATAACTAAGACTGGTGCTTGGCACATTTCCTTTTTTAAGATGTTCAAATGCCTTAGTTGCTTTTGGAGTCCAAGAAAATGCATCTTTATTTAGTAATGTTGTTATAGGTGATGATATTCTCCCATAATTCTTAACAAACTTGCGATAATACGTTGTCAACTCGAGAAATCCTCAAAGATGCTTTATGGTTGTGGGGATTTTCCAATCCTTAATGGATTCAATTTTTCTAGGGTATACCTTAACACCCTCATGAGATAAAATATGACCCAAATATTCCACCTCATCTACTCCAAAGAAACATTTGGAGGTTTTTCAATATAATTTTTTCTCCTCCAATAGTTTGAGCACCCTGTCAACATGTTGAACAAGATCCTTCCAAGACTTGCTATAGATTAGTATATCATGAAAAATACTAACACAAATTTTCTAAGGAAGGGTTTCAAAATGGAATTCATCAAACCTTGAAATGTGGAAGGTGCATTAGTAAGGGCAAAAGGCATGACCAAAAATTCATAATGACACTCATGAGTTTTGAATGTTGTTTTTAGAATTTCTTCAATATTAATTCTATTTTGATGATATCCTGAACAAAGATACAACTTGGGGAAGTAAATTTCTCCATGTAATTCATGCAATAATTCACAAATGACAAGAATGCAAAATTTATCTTTAATAGTGAGCCTGTTGAGCTCCCTATAATCCAGACACATATGCCATGGTTCATCCTTCTTGTGCACCAATACTATTGGAGTAGATAAATAACTTTGACTGGGTTGAATTATACGAGTCTCTAGAATTTTCGCAACCATATGTTGAATTTCACTCTTTTGGGCATATGGATATATGAAAGGTATAATGTTTGGAGAACAATTCCTGGAATCAAATGAATTTAATGATCATGATCACGAATATGTGGGAGGCCTTTGGGAGTATCAAATACCTAGGAATGATTGTCCAATACTTTTTGGATATATGGAGAAATAGATGATTTCGATGTTTGAACCTATAGTGAGCATAATTATGCAATTATGCCTTGTTGTTCTTTCTTTAGAAGATTTTTTCATGCCGTTACAGCCAATTATCTTTCCTGGTTTCCATGCGATACCCCTTAATTCAACTTCCTTTCCTTCCCAATTTTTTTTTCAACGAAAGTCCTTGAAAATTAAAAGCTATCGTCCCAAAGATTGTAACCATTGGAATCCTAGTACAACATAAACACCACCCATTGTAATGAAAAGCATTGGACTATTCAATACATATTCCCCCATGGTTAACTTGATATTAGGGCACTTTCCTGAGAAATTTATAATTCCTCCATTTGTAACCATCACTTGACACTCCAGTGTTGGATATAGAAATAAATTCAATTCATTGACTATCTTACAATGAAAAAAATTATGGGTACTACCCGATTCAATCGAAATATTACCTTTTTATTCTTGATATATCCTTCTATCTTGAGAGTTTTAGGAGTGGTAATTCATGCTAATGCAGTACAAGGTATAGTCAGATTCATTTCTTCTTTCTTTGGGGTTGGTTCCTGGTGTATATCCTCCTCTTTTTATGTTTCTTGTTCCTTTTTATTCCTCCTCTTCACAATCTATGTAGAATAATTTCTTCTTATCACACTTATGGCTATCTCAATGATATATCTATGGTGTGGATATCATCAATGGTGAAAATTATGGTCTACCTGTAGTGCAAATTATACTACAAGACTCTCGTCTTTTCCTTTCTGTAACTGCATGTGGACTCTTGCATCATTGTGATGATTATGAAATTGTGTCTATGCATTATAACCCTCTACATTAAGGTTCCTTGCGATATTGTTGACATTGTCTTTGGAATATTATCAACATCAATTCACAATGTTGTATATGACACCAATGTATTGGATCTTTGCATTATGCTTGGAATTTTGGTTGGCGTTCTATGGTTGCGATATTTGTGGCATGATTGGAATTTTATGGTTGTCATCTCAGTGTTATCAATACACAATTATAACATGGCATTAATGATACAAAATACATTCCTTAATATATCTCGATATAGATATGTATAGCATCGATATATGGCATTACAGAACAACACTGGTAAGATTTATCTGTTGACAAGGAACTTGCTCTGGTCCTATGATATTTATTTGGGTCTCGTCTTCTATACTTGGTCCTATTCATTCCTGCTATATGCACTAAATGTTTCATATGGTTGCCTTTGCTCAGTAATCTCTAGTATGTTTTAGCCTAGTTAATGATTTCTGTTTGAATATGGTTTCCTCGACACAATGTAGACTCATGGGGGTATCCATGTGTGTTATTGTATAACATCTCTTTATTCACAATAAAATAGTAGTTTGGAAGAGCAACATTGTTATTATATGTATAGTGTAAATCACATCATTGACATCACATTTCATTGGTATTACACTTTTGTGGTATATCTGTGATGTTAATGACATCCCAGTTCAATATATGGAAATTCATCACCAGTCCAGTTATGAGAGGCACTATGATATGTAAGGCATCTCAACATGTATGGTATGTCTTATAATACTCAAAATTATTTAGGGTTACTTTTAACTTCAACATTAAGTATGATATCATTACAATCCAATAGCAGTGGTGATATGTTACAACACTTACGTCAATATGGAAATCTATTGATGGCAATGTCATAGTCTTGTTAAAAAACGAAGTTGTGAACAAGAAAGATATAGAATTTGGATAGCTTGATGTATTATATATTAGGATATTTTGTTCCTTATACCACTTTGTTAAACTATTCAATGAAAATAAAATAGAAGAAGAATAATTTGGAAGGGTTTTGTTATGAAACCAGCTCCCAAAATAGAAGAAATGAGAGATCAAGGCCTTAGAAATCAACCACTTCGAAGGGATACCTCTTTACATTACATAAGTGGAAAATTATTGGATGATACAAATGAAAAAACCTACTTTCTATATATAGGAGTCCATGGGGTCACAATATAATCCTAGCAGACCTCACAATAATAATGTAAGGGCACAAAAATAACAATAGTGGTCTTTTATGGGGCACAATAATAACAATATGGGGAGTACAAGGGTACAACAATAACAATAAGGGGGCTTCACTAACAACAATAAGGTACTACACAAGTAATATAAGGACCTAACATGCCCCTCTTCTTCAAAAAAGTGTTGTCCTCAACGCTTGAGTAGTTCTGGATGCTTATGTATAAACTTCTCATCCTCCCTTATGGAATCGTCAGTGGGTAAGTTCTTCCACTTGATGAGGTACTCTGAAATTGATCGATTTCGTAGCTGTTGAGTTCTTGTTTCCGTGAATGCTTCAGGTTCCAATATGATTTTTACTTCCTCATCAAGTTCTGGAAATATTGTTTGAACTTGAAGTTTGTCACCTATAACCTTATTTAAGCATGAAACATGGAAAACTGGGTACACTCGGGAATAAACAAGAAGCTCCAATTTGTATGTATAGTACCAATCTTTTGCAACACCTTGTAAGGGCCATATTACTTTGGCGATAATTTATTATCCTTCTTAGCTTGCTTGAGGGACATTTGTTTGTATGGTTGTAGCCATAAAAATGCCTAGTCCCCTAAATCAAAATTCCTCTCATTGCGATGTTGATTTTCCCGTTGTTTCGTTCGATTTTGTGCCAAATTTAGGTTATCCTTTAAGAGTTGGAGAACTTGTTGTTGATGCTTGATGTGATATTCCACTGCTTGAACCTTATAATTTTCTCTTAAAGATGATGTGATGGACAATGAATGATCTCCATAAAGTGCCATAAATGGGGTCATTTTTGCTGCAGTATGGAAGGAAGTGTTATACCACCATTCAACGAGAGGTAACCACTTGACCCATTGTGTTTGTTTATCATATACAAAACAATGAATATATGCTTCCAAAAATTTGTTCACTATCTCAATTTTCCCTTCAGATTGAGGATGATAAGATGATATATGAGCTAGTTGAGTACCCAAACAAGAAAATAATTCCGTCAAAAAATTTCCAGTGAAAATGGGATCTCTGTCGCTTACAATAATCTTTGGGTTTCCATGTAGCTTTTAAATTGTTTCTACAAATGTAGTAACAACTGTACTTGATTTAAACGGATGAGATAATGAAAAAAAGTGTGCATACTTGGTAAGTCTATAAAATACCACCATGATGACACTCTTTCCTTAAGACTTAGGTAAACTTGTGATAAAATCCATTGAAACCCCCTCCCAACGTTGACTTGGAATGGATAAAGGCTGTAGCAGACCTGGGGTCTTAATTGTCTCAAACTTATTTTGCTAGAAAACCAAACATTTTGCCAAAAAACTTTTGAATATCAGATTTAAGTCCATCCCAAAAAATTCTTTCTTCACCCTGTGATAAGTTTTCAAAAATTATGAGTGTCCTCCTAAGGGAGAGGTGTGAAATTCTAAGAGAATATTTTGTTTTAGTTGGGAATTATTACAAATATATAAGCGATATTTGTACCATAAGGAATAATTTTTCCAACTAAATGTATCAGATGTACTAGGATCTTGCTGCAACTTTTGAATGAGTGTCCACACTTCTTCTTCATTCTTCCATTCCTCCCTTGCTTCAGTTATCCAATCTAGTTGGCTAATAGAAATGACACAAAGAAATGCTTCCACCTCCTCATCTTTTCTTGAGAGTACATCTGAAACAACATTTAGCTTCCCTTTTTTGTAGATGATTTCAAAGTCATAACCCAATATATTTGTGACCCATTTTTTCTACTCTTTGTTCCAAAAAATATTTAAGACTGTCATGATCAATTTTTACCTTGAAGTGTCTTCCCATTAGGTAAGGTCGCCATTTCTTTAGTGCATGCAGTATTGCCAAAATTTCCTTCTCATAAAGAGATTTATGTAAATAATTTCCTTTGATTGGATGAATTTCAAAATCAATGGGTCTTCCTTCCTGCATTAAAACAACACCAATTCCATTTCCCGATGCATCACATTCCATAATAAAGGTTTTTGTGAAGTCTGGCGTAACTAAGACTGGGACTTGGCACATTGCCTCTTTAAGATGTTCAAAGGCCTTAGTTGCGTCAGGAGTCCATGAAAATGCATATTTCTTCAATGATGTTGTTATAGGTGTTTCTATTCTCCCATAATTCTTAACAAACTTGCGATAATACCTTGTTAACCTTAGAAATCGTCACAACTGCTTTATGGTTGTGGGGAATTTCCATTCCTTAATGGCTTTAATTTTTTTAGGGTCTACCTTAACACCCTCATGAGATACAATATGACCCAAATATTCCACCTCTTGTACTCCAAAGAAACATTTTGAGGTTTTTACATATAATTGTTTCTCCTTTAATAGTTTGAGAACCTTATCAACATGTTGAACATGATCCTTCCAAGTCCTGCTGTAGATTAGTATATCATCAAAAAATACTAACACAAATTTTCTAAGGGTGGGTTTGAAAACGGAATTCATCAACCCTTGAAATGTAAAAGGTGCATTGGTAAGGCCAAAAGGTATGACCAAAAATTCATAATTACCCTCATGAGTTCGAAATGCTGTTTTTTGGATATCCTCAGTCTTCATTCTAGTTTGATGATATCCTTAATGAAGATCCAACTTGGAAAAATAAATTTCTCCATGTAATTTATCCAATAATTCATCAATCACAGGAATGTGAAATTTATATTTAATATTTAGCTTATTGAGCTCTCTATAATCCAAACACAAGTGCCATGATCCATCCTTATTGTGCACTAATACTACTGGAGCAGAGAAAGAATTTTGACTAGGTTGAATTATACCAGTCTTTAACATTTCTGCAATCACACGTTCAAATTCTCTCTTTTGGACATAAGGATTTATGTAAGGCCTGATGTTTGGAGGAGAACTTCACGGAATCAAATGAATATCATGATCATGATCATGAATTGGTGGGAGTCCTTTGGGAGTTTTAAACACATTGGAATGATTGTCCAAGACTTTTTGGAGATATGGAGAAATAAATGATTTTGATGTTGGAACTTATGGTGAGCATAATTTCACAATTATGCCTCGTTGTTATTTCTTCAGAAGCTTTGTCATGACATTAGAGCTTATTATATTTCCTGACTTCCCTGCGATACCCCGTATTTCAAATTTCTTTCCTTTCATTTTTTTTTTCAAAAAAAATTCTTGAAAATTAAAAGCTACCATCCCCAAAGATTGTAGCCATTGTACTCCTAGTACAACATAATCACATCCCTTTGGAATGGAAATCATTGGACTATTCAATAAATATTCCCCCATGGTTATCTTGATATTATGGCAC
Source organism: Pinus albicaulis (assembly GCA_034641835.2). NCBI lineage: Eukaryota > Viridiplantae > Streptophyta > Pinopsida > Pinales > Pinaceae > Pinus > Pinus albicaulis. The sequence goes on from CM076579.1 coordinate 1,578,771,980, forward strand.
TTTCCAGGGAAATTTATAGTTCCTCCATTTGCAACCATCACTTTACACTTTGGTGCTGGGTATAGGAATCAATTCAATTCATTGCCTACCTTACAATGAATAAAATTATGGGTACTACTTGAATCAATCAACACTATTAAATTTTTCTTCTTGATATGTACTTCTATCTTGAGAGTTTTAGGAGTGGTAATCCCTGCCAATGCATTACAGGATATGGTCGAACTCATTTCTTCTTTCTCTAGGGTTGGTTCCTAGTGTATAGTTCCTTGTTCATTTTCTTCCTCCTCTTGAAAATATATGTAAAATAATTTCTTCTCAGCACACTTATGACCTTTAGTGTATTTTATATCACAACTGTAGAAAATCCCTTTTTCTCTCTTTTTTCTTTCAATTTTTGTGGTGTCAACCTTGTAGGTTGTGGAAGTCTAAGAGTAGCAACACTTCCATCTTTATAAGTGTGAGTAGTAGGCTTCCTTGTTGCCATAATTTTACTTTCAATTTGTCTTGCTAACCTAAATTCCTTCTCCAATGAATTAGGTTCCCAAAGGTGATCCTCATGTTGAATGTTATCCTTTAAAGTCCCTATGAATACATCAATCCCGTGTTCCTCTGGAATATCTGTTGTTCAGGAAAATCCCCTCTGCGGACAGAGGCCATCCCTCTAGCCCTAGGGTGGGTCTAGCAACTACAGGAACATACTAACATCTACCTTCCTAGATTGTAAACAAAATTCAGAGCAAGGAAGATGAACTACCTGGTTTTGATTCTATGTTGTCGTCTTTCGTCGAAGCTTCTTGATATTTCTTTCTCGTCAAGCTCGATACATGCTGCTACCAACGTTCGATTACCTGTATAGACAATCAAGACACCACGACAAGCGTAAAATCACGACAAACATAAAACAATTACAACCTATCTAACTGATCAAGGAATGCTAGAAATATCAATATAAATGTAAATAAGAGTGGAAGATAAACATTAGTTGCATTTTATTATGATAAAGACAAAGGGGAGTTTACAACTAAGCCTTGATGTTGAGGCTCTCCTTTGGCAAGTTCGTATCCAAGCACGTTTGCAACACCCTCATACACAAAGGTCCAAGATCTCACTATGTTCCTAACACAAAAATAATCGCACTCTGCTCTATTCTCCCGAAGCTATAATTGCTTCTCTTCTCTATGATTTCTACTTCTAACTAGCTAGGGTAGCAGAGGTGAAAAAGGTATCTTTATATAACAATGGAGGAGGAGGATTTGGGCCCTCAAATAATGGGAAAAAAATCTTATCCTTTGGAGTAGTTACTATTTTATGGGAACAAGAAGCCCAAAGGGGAATTCCTCGACCATATCCTCAAATTAAACTTCTAGTTCTCTGCTTCGCGAAGCTTCTATTCATGGAAAATTCGTTTCTATTTATAAAAAATTCCAAAAGAGGATTAGCGCGGGTCAGAAATTAAGACAGAGCGCTGATCGGCGTGGGTCTCAGTGAAAATCTCTGCTATCGGTGCGGGTCAGACACTGAGACAAAGTGACGACCTTGAAAACCAAGTTTTTATAGGGGTTTTCCAGAAAAGTTGTAAAGGGGGATGAATTGGCAGACAAAGTGTGGTTCAGGGGTATGTATTCCATGCTTGGAAAGTACACAAGGGTCACTGTATGGGTCCTCCAGGATCAATGAACGGGGAGTATAAGGACGGTGACAAATTAATGTGTAACAATATCAGCTACCCTTATACTCAATTTTTGGAAGTCCTCAATGTGCTCCACCATTGAACCCTTTTGTTTGAGATTTATCTGTAGTAACCATGTTATGGGATCCTTGCCATAAAAATTCTTCATATTGATATTTGGAATATGGTGGACCTTAAATCCAACATTATATTCTATGAAATCATGATTGACATTTTTTTTCATCATGATTTTATCTACTACCTTTTAGCCATTAGGAAGCTTTTCCTGTAGAAAATTTGCCAAAAATTCCTTCAAAAATTCCATTTCTTTCTTCAAATCTTCCATGTTTCCTTCTATCCATCGATCTTAGCTTCCATGCCATCCATCTTAGTTTCCACGCCATCCATATTAGCTTCCATGCTATCCATTTTAGCTTCCACACCATCCATCTTAGCTTCCATGCCATTGTTCAAACCATCCATATTAGCTTCCACACATTTATTCAAACCATCCATCTTAGCTTCCACGCCTTTCTTCAAACTGTCCATTTCATTTTTTGTTATGCTTTGCGAGAGCGAAATTTGGTGCACTTGGTCTTGTAATTTTGATATATCATGTTGCACTTCTTCCTCTTCATGAGTCATAGTAGATCCTTTTGTGGGATTAGTGGGTGTTGAATTATTTTTAGGGGGAAATTTTATAACCCAATCCTAATATCTATGATTCAATATGCCCTTGGAATCACTTCAAACTGATTTTTCAAACAAGACTTATACAATTTTTAAAAAACATACACACCTTTTTCTTGATTTTGAAGATCTCGATATTGAAACTGATGTATATTTGTAATTTAGGATCCACAATATTTGATATTTTGTGTTGTAGTAGCCCTATAAGTCCTCTTTCCAATGCCACAAGTCAAACCTAATTTAGATACTTCAAGATAAAGTTATGCCCGATCTCCCACGGTGATCTAATTAAGGACTGGTTCAGTAGATCGAACTTGTACGACATGCCATGTGTCATTGTTTCCTCCTTCGGTTCTAAAATTGATATACGGGAAAATAAAATCCATTTGATTTTAGTGAATTCTTACATAATTCCAATCTGATGCTCAGAGAAAGAGTTATGACCATTTTACCGAGGTCACCTATTTGAGTTGAAATCTGGGATCGTGTAAAAACCCTTAATTCTATAGATCATATATCCGAAAATATTGCGAACCAAGATTTGAATTTTTTACACGAATTTCCTCAGGATATCTTTGAAAATGGGTTTTTTTAATCATCTGAACCTTCGTAAAAAAATAAGTTATATTGAAAATTTCAGGATGACCTGTTTAAAGCAGCGAAACCCTAGAATCCAAAGCTCTGATACCAAATGTTATGAAACCAGCTCCCAAAATAGAAGAAAAGAGAGATCGACGCCTTATAAATCAGTGACTTCAAGGGGGAAAACTCCTTTACATTAAATAAATGAAAAATTCTTGGATGATACAAATGAAAATACCTCCTTTCTATATATAGGAGTCCATGGGGTCACAATATAATCCTAACCGAACTAACAATAATAATGTAAGGGCACAACAATAACAATAGTGGGATTTTATGGGGCACAATAAGAACAATATGGGGACTACAAGGGTACAACAATAAAAATAAGGGGGCTACACTAACAACTATAAGGGACTACACTAGTAATATAGGGACCTAATAGGTTTCCCCCCTTATGGGGTTTTTCCTTGGCCTCTTACCAAATCTTGGTGTTCTATTTGTGCATGCTTTTCTTCTTGTGATATTTTATATTATGCTGCTATGATGATGTCATTGTATTTTCTATATAATTTCTAATGATGTTTAAATGCTATGGGGTGAACGTAACATGAAAATGAAGAAATGCAATTATCTAAAGCAAAGAAAAATGTAGCCCTATGAAAATTAACAAATTGTACATTTTTATACCATTGTGAGTATGATTGGAGCTTTGACTATACATTTAATTTTTACTATGATATTTTCATTTTCACTATTATTTTTTATCTCAACCTTAATTTTCATATATTGTACACTTTTTCCATGGCCTAGGAGTTCTACACCATTGGTGTGTATATACGAAGCTTACTCCTAACTTGCCTAATCTAAAGAAAATAAATGATAGAAATCCATTAGTTCATATTTGTGTACCATGAGGAAAAGAGAGGTCCAATTTATAGATCTCAATACATGCAATATAATGTAAACTTTCTAGTTGAAGGAAGCGCCATGCCTTGTATGAACAAAATTTTACTTGATGTTGTAGATGGATCCTCAATGAATCATCTTGTCCTTGTAGTTTTAAAATGATGTGAAGAAGTTGCGTGGAAGCCATTGTGCTTGGATTTGGCCTATAGTTGTTGTACACTATCATCATAAAGGGCTAACCACTTAAGGAAGGTATCCTCGAGAGGTTATATATATATATACATTGTGTTGGGTGTATCATACATTGGTTAGACAAAACTAAACTTAATCGTCACTCCCTTAATTGATAAGTAGGAAGCATACATTATTTTATAACATTTTAGATATTTAATGTGCACCCTCTAAGAGATATATTTTCCATCTAAAATTGTCCTCTAACATGATAATTTCTTAGAAAGGTTATGATATGAAATCTTTGAGATGTAAAGTTCATGACTTAGAGTTAATCACAATAGGTTTACTAGAAATAAGTACACACCTAATTGTTGGCAAGAAAGCACAAAATATGACTTGACATGCCTAATTTTTGACATGAAAAAAGAAGTTCAAAGTATAAGGCTAATTTTTGACAAGAAAAAAGAACTTTAAAGCACAAGCCTAATTGTCGATAAGAAAGAAAAAAAGAGGCCTTCACAAGCTTAATTTTGTCAAAGAAATCTAAAAGAAGACTTCAAACAATAAAATGTTATTTAGGTTCAACGCTTGAAAAATTTAATCTGGTGGTTTTGGATTTTCTTATATAATCTTCTCAACCACTTCATTATTAAAGGATTTTTTGTTGGGCTAGAATGTATTGCTAACAGCTAGGGGGTCTCCCTGGTGTGAATTCCCAATTAGACTTCACACTGTTTGGGACTGGAGCCCCATCCAATAACTAGGTCTGGAAAACATCATGTTGTTTTGATTTTGGTTGTCAAATATGGAGTTGTTAAAGCGAGAGTAAGAAATAAATGCTTGGACAATGGAAATGAGGTCAACCCCATAGTTTTAAAAACTAGAAATGAGTTTTTAACTGACTACCTATGTAATCGTCATTCGAACCAGAATTGGGTCAAATTGGATCGAACCAGATTCAATAAACCAAAATTGGAAAAAATACATAAAATAATTAATTTTAACGAAAAAATATTTTTAAGATTACAAACCATGATTCCAAACCATTACAGATAAAATATGGAAAGTCTTATAATATATATACCATAAAAGGTTTCATATATCAAAATGGGATCGAGTGCAATACATATCAATAATATGATTGAAAAAATACATAACCAACGATGCTCTAAATGGCCTTTAGAATCCCAAAACAATGCTACAATGAGTCTCTAAATGGTCTCTTGAGTCCAAAAACAATGCTACAACTCAGGCTACTAAGCCACTATCATACTAAAAATCACTGATCGACATGATAACTCATCAAAATCATGAGTCATCACCACTACTTCACAAGGGATCATCATGAAAAGCTAAAACACCTCTGCAGCCTCAATAGTAGTACTAGTAGTAACATGAGCAACATGAATAGGCCTAGTATAACTAGAAGAAAAAAATTGTTGAGTTACATGACTATTTCTTCCCTCATGAGTCACCATGTGCAACGCTTGGTCAAGTTGGTTCACTTCCTTCAGCTCTTGGTTCAATGACCATATTTGCATTGTGATCAACACCCCTAACTTAGACAACTACAAACTATCTCCAAGATGACAAAGAACCTCCAAACTTTTTGTTGCTTCTCCAAAACGCAATGTTGTTGTAGAATTTTCCAATCTCTCATATGCACACAAACACTAGAAATTAAATGTTTGAGGAAAATAGTAGCTTACACATCCTTTTATAAGCTTGGGGGGGGGGGGTGGCAGATTTAGAAGCAAACCTACTATGGTTTGTTAAAACCACCTATAAAAACCACTTGGGAATCCCATAAACATGCCCAACCATGTGGCTTCCTAACAGACCGATTGTTTTACAAAAAAAATTCCATTCAGGTACAAAACCAGCTGACTTGGTACCCAATCGTTCATGACCAACAACCCAATCAGATTTGTTGGACTGATTTGATATCTCAGGGATCCAACTAATTAGTTTAATTGATTTTCGGTTTGACCAGAACGATTTTTAAAACTAGGGTCAACCCGCATTTGATAACCTACAAAAAATATAAAGAAACAAGAAGAAGCATGCCATAAGAAGGATTAGTAAAATAAAACCATCTTAGACATACATGTGTTAGCACTACAATTTTTCAAAGTCTGGTCATCATTGCAAGTTGTGTCTTTGATCCTATCTTGTCTCTTAACCTATGGTTGAAGGTCTGGAGGGTTAAAATGCATTAGTTTTTATCATTTTTTAACCAAAATCTAAAATAATTTTGAGTCCAATAGTTTGTTTGTGTCATAGAGTTATTAGGGTAAATTTTCTTTTAATAAGTCTTTTAAGTGCTTTAAGTAGTTAAGGTCATGGGTTTAGATTGGGAAGTATTATTCATTCACCATGATATTTCTATCCAAGGTTAAAGACAAAATTTCATATTCATCAGTTGTGTTAGGAATAACATAGGAATAACTATCTTTCCAAGAGAGGCAACTATTTTCTTCAGAAAATATGGTTTTACAAGCAACACAGAAATAACTGCCTTTTTCAAAAATGTAGCTATTACCTAAAAAATTTGTACAAGGAGATAAAAGAAGCATTACTTAGGTGAAACAAACACTTCTATTTGAATATTGAAGGTCTGCTAAAACAAGAGGTGTTACTCACCTAAAATGTGGTTATTTCTCACTGGAGGATTCATTAAAAAGGTTGGCTATTTATTTGCTAAGACTAGTCAAATTTAATGCTACTCATTAAAGTGAAATGTATTAAGGTTGAAGTACGAGTAGTTATTAGTTAATAAAGTGACGGAGTGAAAGTTTTGGTGGGATGAGTTGGTAGTAGAATTTAAATCATTTTTTTTCGTGTCATTCCCTCTTACCATGATTTAGGGCATGCAACGCTACATCAAACTGTTTACCCTCGTGAAAGCTACATCAAACCGTTGTTATCTTCCAACAAAATAGTTTATTACCTTGTGCTAGAAGTTAGGGATTCATGGAGGGTTGTTTTTCCTTCTATTATAGTTGTGCATTAGTGGTTAGGTTAACTGTTACCAAGATGGGCAAGGTTGGTAAGGTGAACCGTTCAGAACCAACCAATACCCATTTTGTTGACCATCGTGCTAAGCCTTAGTTCCAAGCAGTAGGGTGGTATCAATTTTTAAATAAGTTTTTAGGTGAAAATGTGGCAGTGGCTCAGGAATTTGTTGAGACATTCGATGGAGAACAAGTCAAGTTGGGGTCTCGGACCTTCAGGATGACATAGACTATCATTGCAAGGGCTACCCAAACATGAGCTACAGGTGAGTCATGGCACAAGAAAAAAACTTTGCTTAAAGCTGATTTGAATTCATATCTAAAGCTTGGACATGAAAATATTGGTTGGATCCCTATTATTCATATTTCGTATTTTAGGCTCGAGTGGCAAGATGTTATCACCACTGTCCAACAATATATAGCTTGTGGGGGTAGTTTTTCTACTATGCATAAATACCAGATGAGGTTTCTAGCTCACATATCAGGCTCTAAGTCTATGAATCTACCATTTTTCCTTTATTAATCTATGTTGTGAATTTCCCAAAAAATACAGAGAACCCAAAACTATTCTCTTCACAATCTCTATCACAGGGGTTTGATCAAAATACTGGTGGTTTATCATCTGAGAAAGAAGGGAACCACATGGGAAAATTTCTTAGCAGATGAGGGATTTAGCAGTATTAATTAAAGGATAAGGGTAGGAAGGCCTAGAAGGCTAAAGAATCAAGAGCAACAATCAAACCCTACACCTACATCGAACCCTTCACAAGCTGGTCCATATTCTACACCATCTAGCAGACAGACAAGGAACTTAAATAGGATATCTAGAGTTCAAACCACTATTCCTATACCAACCATCACTCCTATACCAACAGTGAAACCAACCAAGGAAGTTTACACCAGAATACCACCTAATAAGCCACAGACCTTGGGGTCTTTCAGACTGGAGCATGCAAGCAAACTCGAACAAAACACTACCCTGCCTGACAAAAATACTATGTCCAAGAGCAAGGAAGAGGTAGCTTCCTTTTCAAACAGTAAACATAGGAGAAAATGTATTTTGATAGAGGGAACTTCAGTGGAATTCAGCCCTGAAACCTTGACACCAAGCCTTGTTATAGAGGCTACACAAGAGAATCAAGAAAACAATGCCACTCCAGCACTAGAGGAGCCTACACTTGCACAAGTTTTTTCCTCACTCAAAAAGGGGAAAATCAAAGTTTCAGAGACCACTACAGTAGAAGAACCTACTATAGCTCAGATTTAATCATCTATCAATTCTTTATCCAAAGGGAAGAATAAAGCTATAATCCACTCATATTCATCTTTTGAGGAGGATAGAAGTGAAACAAAGTTCAGTGAGTCAGAGTTTGAGGAAGGACAGTCAAGCAGAGTTATACATGGGAGAAGGAGGCCTTCATATATTCCAAATCCATATAGTCAAAGGCCTCGCACTAGACTAAAGAACAAGCTCAAACTAGCAAGTAAACTCATAGCCAACCCCGCTCTCAAGGATGAAATAGTAAACATAGATGAAAGCCCAGAAAATGAACCATTGAAGAAGAAGACTCAGAGGAAAAAGCAATTACAGAAGAGAAAGTTAAGCAAAAGGGTCACCAAGGTAGAAGCTATTAGGATTTTTGCTTCTATACTAGATCTGTGATGATTGAATGTACAAAACGATGAAAATTTGAATAATCATGTCATTTTTGGCTTATACACAATATTTTCAGAAATAGCTGCGTTTTTCAGACTCAATAGCTATTATTTTCAGAATATGTATAAGAAGGTGAAAAGGTTGCTTTTTGGTTATGGTTTCAAAATAATGACACTAAATGATGATAAAATGAATGCAACCTCAATGGTAATGCTTTTTTTCCAAGTGTCATCCAATCAAGCTATCTTCCAAATGTAATTTCAGTTGGTTACTCCTACACTTTTGCAGATAAGCATCTAGGTGTCCTTTTTAGTTGGCAGTTTCACTTTGTGTGGAGGAAGTTTTTTCAGGAAACGAGGAGCACTCAGCCACCTCAACTCATCCATTTCGAGCTCCATACTTTCATGCTCTGTTTTCAGTTGTATTTAAGTTTACTTTTTTGTTATGTTTAAGATAAAATCTACTATATGTAGAGGATTGTAATAAAGTCTCTAAAACATAATTTTACTTTTTATGGAGGCTTTAACATAACTCCTTTTTAATATATTTAATATGTGATGTAAAGAAGAAAGTGTTCGTTGGTTGTCTATTTCATTGCATATTGTGTTGTACATTTTTGGACATATAATATATCCAGAGGCACTCTTGAGAACTCACAAATTGTATGGTGTGTGTATTGTTTATCTCTTTATGTGTTTCCATAATTTTAGTTTCATTCCAAATTATGATTTACATAGTTCTATCTCATGTTTTTATAAGTATTATGAACCTTCATTAAATATTAATATGTTTTTGTAAGTCTTGTTTTATCAAGCATTCCTGATTAATGAGGTCGGGTTAGTTGGAAGCATTCTATGTAATAGGATTCTTAAAATATAGAGTGAGACTCTTGTAAGTCTTTTAAAAAATTCTTTCACTATACATTTCAAGTCTAGAATTTGTGTCACTTTTTCCTATTAGCAGTGAGATTATGTTTTACATATCAATTTTTTATCTTTTATTGTGGGCTACTAACCCAACCTTGCTTCCACATTATGCACCAATGCCCTCATATGTGTGAGATATTTTTAGTTGTTCAAAATCCCTTTCAGTGTGTGTGATTTCCAACCACTTTCCAAAAACTCAATCAAGTTATAAAAAAATTCCTTGAGCTTAAGATGTGTCTGGTCAGGCTGGTTTCTTAGGCACTTGGTGCATCTGCTAGGAGACGAAGATTCTGAACTTAGTATTCTCCCAACGTTTATTGCATGAATGTCTAGTACTATTTTTTAAAGGTGAATAAAAAATAGTCATTTTTTTTATTGTAATTGGTTCACCTCGCGACTCTACAAAGAGGATGAGGGGTTTCAAGACTACCCACCACAACAAGAAATCAAAGATCACCTCCCGTGATTCCAGTTTCTGACCCAGAGAAGATCATAAAGGATGCAATAGGGAAACATAAATCAGCTGAAGCTACATCACATTTGGTGAAACAAGTGCATTTAAAGTACATTCCAAAAAGAAAAGGTACCATCATCTATCTCAGAACTTAAAGAGGTTTCAGTTTCAAAAGAATCTCCTGAAATATTTCAAGTTGAAACTGCTTCCATAAAAGGCATAGTAGATGATGTTAGCCTAGATTCAACCGAAAGTATATCTCATTCATCATTTAGTAAATCAGAAACAAGTATTATTCCAGTGAAATAAGAAAAGTAAGAAGCTTTAAGTGTTAGTGAAGAAAACCAAAAGTAAGAAGCATTTGTGTTGACAGAATGGGAATTAGAACAAGTATTGGAAATTTCACCTTTCCTAGATAGGGCTATTTTAACTTAAGAAGATATTAAAACAACTCTAAGATTTCTTCAAACTCATCCTGAACATAAATCCTCTTTTAGCCCACAATAGGATTATTTTCCTTCATCTCAAAACCCAGCTATTGGCTCATCCTCTTCTCATCAAGAAGAAGGTAACCTTCTTAAAAAATTTACTTTTGATCTCTATGACTTTTTAGCTCAGCAGAAAAAATTTGAAGCTACACCAATCCTTCAAGAATCTACATATGAATCTGATTCTCCTAGAGAGGTGGAAATAAAGCCTTTTGTTGTCCATTTATTTAAAAATCCATTTTTTTTCAGCTCCAAATCCTGAGAAACTAGCCCAATAATTTCAATCTTCTGCAATTCCAAAACAAGTACAATCTCCACAAATGGTAATGCCTAGCATTCAAACATATGTATCAGCAAGTTTTCCACTATTTGTACGTCAGCAAGTCATGGCCCAGCCTCCTCCTACAAGGATGCAACAGATTGTTGCTGCAAGATATGCACCACTACCTCTTCCTCAACCTTTGCATCCTCTTCCTCAAGGGGATTATCAGAAATATTTTCCCAAATACACAGGGGAGGGAGAAAGAGTATTTGCTAAAGAACACCTAGTTTCCTTTTACAGTTATGCAGATGACCAAAACATTGAACATGAAGATGTCTGGCAAAGACTCTTTGTTCAGAGCTTAGATGGAGAAGCTCATAACTGGTTTAGAAATTTGCCACCAAATTCAATAACAAGAATAGATGCTTTGGATGAAGTGTTCGTAAAACAATGGGGTGACTGTAAGGATTACTTGCATTACCTTACAGAGTTTGGAGCTTTAAAGAAGAATACTGATGAATCATTGGCAGATTTTACAAATAGATTCAATAAAGTGTATCAAAATATTCCTGTAGAAGTTAAACCTCCTGAAACCATAGCCATGATAACCTTGGTCAATGCCTTAGACTCCAATTTCACACTGCGGTTGAGAGCTAAGAAGCCACAAACATTGGTAGGTATGCAGGAGGCTGCTATTGGAGTGCAGTCTAATCTCATGGCCTCGAACAAGATGAAAATTGAAGAGGGGAAGGGGGAAAGGATAAAAATAAAATGAAAGAGGAGAAACCATATTCCTCCTCTAAAAATTTCACAGCTGAAGAAAATCTTGATCAAATGTCTAATTTGATTAAAGACATTGCTTCCAAAATGACAAAACTGGAGTTAGAAAACATCTGCTGTTAGGCCCATTCAAAATGTAGGAAACAAAAATCAGGCTCCTTTTAGGAGACCTTTTTAGCCTCAACAAATCTTACAATGCCCAAGAAGAAATCCTGATGATCAAAATGTTTAGCCTCCACTAAATAATCTTGCTGAAGAAAATCAACAAGAACAAGAAGAGGAAGATGAAGATATAAATCTTGTTGGGGAGACATCATAGTCAACTTGTTTGAATTTGCAAGAGTATGAAGGTCAGTCTAGGATAAATATATTTTTAGATGATGAAGATGCTCATATTCATGTTCAAAATGAGAAAAATTAGCTTGAAAATCAAACAAGAAACTATCCTTTGCGGTTAAAAGGGGTTGTACAACAACCTAAAAAAAAACAAGATGCTGAAAAACATGCTGCCAAAAAAAAGGCAAAGGTTAATGATGTTCCTCCATCACCTAACCTTGCCCCAATCATTAAAACTGCTACAAAAAATAAAGATTTGACTCCACTCAATTTCAGTTTCAAGTCAGAATTAAATAAAATCACGATTCTGGTTCCACTCCTTGAATTGTTGAAAAATCCAGCCTACAGAGAGTCATTTAAAAGTCTGTTAGAACCATCTCTTGCTCCTGATTCAGTCAAATTAGAGTATGAACATCCTACCATTTACTTGAGCAGCCATTTTCAAGATCAAAATGATGATAATTCTCCACCTTTCTATCTTTCACTCAACATTCATAACAAATTGCTGCATAACTGTCTATTAGGTTCTGGGGCCTCTCACAATCTGATGCCTAAGAAAGTGATGGATGAATTAGGATTGGAAATCACTTAACAATATTATTACCTCTACACTTCTGAATCCAAAAGGGTCAAGGTTTAGGAGTGATCAAAGACTTGGTAATTTCTCTTACCCAACTCCCCATGAAAAGTGTAGTGATGGAAATAGTAGTTGCCCACATACCTTCTAGATTTGGAATGCTTCTTTCCAAATCTTGGTCCAAGAAGCTGGGAGGAAATCTTTAAATGGATATGACATGCACCACTATCCAAATATTTGGAGGAGAATTTGGAGATTATAGAGGGAAACACAGATGGCTTATATGATAAGTGATCAACAAAATCCCTCAAATCATCCTATATATGTTGAGGAGAAGGAGATAGGGTCATCCATTTTGCACCTTGATGTGGATGACAACAATTTTAAGCTCGAAATCAGTAAAAAAAAACATTTGCAAGTCACAAAAGAGTAGAATTTAGAAGTAGGGCAGATCTAGAAATTGTATTTTGATGGAGCCTCATCAAGAGAGGGATCAGGGGCTGGTGTAGTTCTTATTTCTCCCACTCAGTAGATAGTTACTTTATCATAAAAATTACAAATTGTTTGAGTATGATGCACTTATCTTGGCAATGAAGGCAGTAAAAAATTTGGGAGATGAACAATTGATTTTTTTTGGTGATTCAGAGTTGGTGGTACAACATGTGAGAGATAATTATCAAGTTAAAAATTCAAAATTGAATAATTACAGAAATGAAGTGTGGGATCTAATTGAGCATTATTTTTCAGCATTCAATTTGAATTTTGTTTCCAGAGAATAAAATGAAATGGCCGATTCACTGGCCATTGATGCTAGTAATTTTAAGGTTCCTCTTGATGTTAAAGCAACATATGGTGTTCTGATTAAAAGAAAACCTTCAATTCCTAACAATAAAAAATACTGGCGAGTATTTGAAGATGATAAGGAAATTCATAAATTCTTGGAATGTGTAGAGGAATTTGTAGACATCCAAATTGATAATGAGCAAGACACAGTTGAAAGTCAGAACAACAAGCCATTCAAAAAGATTATAACTGGAAAAGACATTATTGATCTAAAAAAAACTTCCTTCCTAAAGGCTTGGTTCCTTTGGAGAGGTTGTTTGACAATAATGATGTCTTTTTAAAGCCCGATAGTAAAAAAAATGAAGAGAGTACAATTGACTGCAATATTGGTACTGAAAATCAACCTAGATATGTTAAAGTTTCTAAATTTCTTCCTCAAGAAACTAGAACTAAATATGACAAGTTGCTGAAGCAATATGTTGACATCTTTGCTTGGTCCTATAGTGATTTGAAAACATATGATATAAGTATAATGGAGCATAAAATCCCTCTTAAACTAGAAGCAAAGCCTGTGGCACAGAAGATAATCAAAGAAAAAGAAATCAGATAAATTTGGGAAGCCAAAATAATTCTGCCTTTAAGATTTTCCAATTGGGTAGCTAATACAGTCCAGGTTCAAAAGAATAATGGAGAAATTAGAATTTGTGTTGATTTTCGCAATTTGAACCAGTGTTCGCTGAAGTATAAATATCCTTTAACCAAAATGGATCATATTTTATAGAAGGTTTTAGGCTCAAAGAGGTTGTCAATGATCGATGGATTTTCAGGATACAATCAAATTTCAGTTGACAAAAAAGATAGCGAGAAAACAACCTTTACTACACCCTGGGAACTTTTATGTACAATAAGATTCCTTTCTGTTTAATGAATGCAGGTGAAAAATTTCAGTGGGAAATGGACATTGCCTTTGTAGGAGAAAATGACAGATTTGTAGTCATTTATTTGGATGACATAACAGTCTTTTCAAAATATGATCATGATCATTTAAAACATTTGCAACAAGTGTTTGATAAGTGCAGAAAATTTGGTTTGTCTTTAAACCCAAATAAATCATGCTTTGTTGTTCAAGAAGGAAAACCATTGGGGCATATAGTAACATAAAATGGAATTTGCATTGACCCAAGCAGAGTTGAAGCTATACAAAAAATTGGTTTACCCAAAAATAAGAAAGAGTTACAATCATTTTCGGGTAAAATCAATTTTTTGAGGCATTTTGTTCCAAAATTTGCAGAAGTAATTAAACATACAAATGTCTTGTTGAAGAAAGATGCAGAGTTCAGGTGGCAATATGAAGCAAAAAACTCTTTCTTAGCAATCAAATCTGCCTTTATTGAAGCCGCAGTGTTATTCAGTCCTAATTTTGAAGGATTTTTTGACTTTTTTGATATGATTTTGAGGAAACTATTGTAGCAGATTTACTTCGAAAGAACAAGGAAGGCTTGGAGCAGCCAATTTCCTTTTTCAACCATGCATTAAGAGATGTTGATTTAAAGTACAACTTGGTTGAAAAATAGACATATGCATTGGTAAAGGCTTTGAAGTTTTTTCGAGTTTATGTTCTGCATTATAAAGTCATTGCTTTTGTGCCAAATATTGTTGTCAAGGATGTAATGTTGTAGCTAGACACAGATGGCAGGAGGGGAATATGGTTAAAAAATATTTTGGAATTTGACATTGAAATCAAACCTACTTGGTTGATAAAGGGATAGGGCTTAGCCCGCTTGATGGCGGAATCAAATTGCAAAGATATAAATCTGAACATGGAGGTAGCTGAAGAAACAGATAAAGAAGGTATATATGATTATCCTAAACTCTTTTATTCCAACCGGTATAAGGATATAGTGTACTTTTTATTAAATCTCAGTTGTCCTCCAGAAATGGAAAAATCTAAAAGAAGGGATTTTAAACTGAAGGCTGTCAAGTATTGCATAATGGAAAATCATCTTTATTGGAAAGACCCTATAGGAGTTTTTTTGAGATGTGTAGATGAAGCTGAAGCTAAAAAAGTTATGTCAGAGATACATGCAAGGGTGTGTGGTGGAAATTTATATTGGAAAGTTATGAAAAATACAATTCTAAGAGCTGGCTAATATTGGCCAACTCATTTCTCTAATGTTTTTGCTAAAGTCAGACCTTGCAATGAGTGTAAAAAGTTTGCTGGTAAGCAAAAGCTGCTCCTACTACCTCTCATTCCCATTTCAGCAGATGCTCCTTTCTAGCAGTGGGGGATAGACTTCATTGGTGAAATTCATCCGCCATCATCAGGACAACACAAGTGGATTCTTACAGCCACAAACTATTTTACCAAGTGGATTGAGGCCATTCTAACCATAAATTCCACTGACACGATAATAATTAAATTTCTGTTGGAAAATATAATGCCTAGATTTTCCTACCCTCAAAATTTGGTAATTGACAATGCAATGGATTTTAAATCGTCCAAGATAAAAAAATTTGTTAGAAGTATAACATTGATTTGACTCATTCTACACATGATTGCCCCCAAGGTAATGGGTTAGCTGAGTCATCAAACAAAATCTTGTTAAGAATAAGATGATGAGATAAAATAAAAGAAATTGGGATACTCAGCTAGTTCATGCTCTTTAGGAAAATAAGGTGCGTAGTAAAAGATCAATTGGAGTTTGTCCCTTTCAACTTGTTTATGGTGCTGATGTTGTGATGAAATTATGATTGGCCCTCCCTGTTATGAAGTTTTTACAAGATGAAACTAATAATTCAAATACCATTCAGAGAAGGACGCTGCAACTGATAGAAGCTCATCAAATTCGGGAATCCCTAATGGAAAAAGCATAGAAGTATAAAGCCAAAGTAAAAGTTGTCTTTGAAAAAAGAGAAAAACAACACATATTCCAAGAAGATGATTTGGTATTGCGCTGAGATGCAAGAAGAGAAGATCATGCAAAGCATGGTAAGTTTGACAACTTGTGGTTTGGGCCATTGAAAATTGCTCAAGTTATGGAAAATAAAACTTTTTTGCTAAAGCATTTAGATGAGGATAAATTAGTTGGAGGTCAAGTCAATGGTCATTGTCTCAAAATTTTCTTTGTTTTTTGAGTGAGTCAGTCTTTTCATTATAAGTATTTGGAGCGTTATTCCAATAAAACTCCATGCCCAATGGTATTTGTGTTTGTAAATAGAGTCAGTTTTTAGTTCAATCAATAAAAGTCAGTTCCTATCATTAGCTTCTGAAATTTAAAATTCCTGATAGTTTAAGGTACTGAATCTACAGTCCTTGAAGTCTCACAGGGAAGACTTCATCCCTAATAGGAGCCACTATTAGCATTGCAATTTTTCAAAAAATTTCAAACTCTGGTCATCATTGTAAGTTGTGTCTTTGATCCTCTATTGTCTCTTAACCTATGGTTGAAGGCCCTAGAGGGTTTAAATGTATTATTTTTTATCATTTTTTAACCAAAATCCAAAAGAATTTTGAATCCAATAGTTTGTTTGTGTCATAGAGTTATTAGGGCAAATTTTCTTTTAATAAGTCTTTTAACTGCTTTGAGTAGTTAAGATCATGGGTTTAGCTTGAGAGTTCTTATTCATTCACCACGATATTTCTATCCAAGGTTAAAGACAAAATGTCAGAGTCATTAGTTGTGTTAGGAATAACACAGGAATAGCTATATTTCCTAGAGAGACAACTATTTTCTTCAGAAAATCCGGTTTTACAAGCAACACAAAAATAACTGCCTTTTTAAAAAAAGTAGCTATTACCTGCAAAATTTGTACAAGGAGAAAAAAGAAGCATTACTCAGGTCAAACAAACACTGCTCTTTGAATATTGAAGTTCTGTTAAAACAAGAGGTGTTACTCACCTGAAAGATGGTTATTTCTCATTGGAAGATTTGTTAAAAAGGTTGGATATTTATTTGGTAAGACTAGTCAAATATAATGCTACTGATTAAAGTGAAATGTATTAAGGTTGAAGTACGAGTAGCTATTAGTTAAAAATTTTATGGAATGAAAGTTTTGGTGGGATGAGTTGGCAACATAATTTAAATAATTTTTTTTTCTTGTCATTCCCTCTCACTGTGATTTAGGGCATGCAGAGCTACAAAAAATCGTTTACCCTCGTGAAAGCTACATCAAACCGTTGTTATCTTCCAGTAAAAAAAATTATTACCTTGTGCCAACAGTTAGGGCTTCGTGGAGGGTTGTTGTTCCTTGTCTTACATTTGTGAATTAGTGGTTAGGTTAACGGTTAACAAGATGGGCAAGGGTGGTAAGGTGAACCGTTGGAACTGGTCAATACCCATTTTGTTGAGCATCATGCTAAGCCTCAGTTCCAAGCAGCAGGGTGGTATCATTTTTTAAATAAGTTTTCAAGTGAAAATGTGGCAGTGGCTCAGGCATCTGCCGAGACATTCAATGGAGAATAGGTCAAGCTGGGGTCTCAGACCTTTAGGATCACAAAGAATGTCATTGCAAGGGCTACCCAAACATCAACTGCAAGTGAGTCCTGGCACATGAACAAAAATCTGCTTAAAGCTGATTCGAATTCAAATCTAAAGCCTGAACATGAAAATATTGTTTGGACCCCTACTATTCATATTTTGTATTTTAGGCCACAGTGGCAAGATGTTATCACCACTATGAAACGTTATATAACCTGTGAGGGCAGGTTTTCTACTATGCATAAATACCAGATGAGGTTTCTAGCTCACATCTCGGGCACTAAACCTATGAATATACCATTTTTCCTTTATAAATCTCTGTTTCCAATGTCCCAAAAAATACATAGAACCCCAGACTATTCTCTTCACAATCTCTATCACAGGGGTTTGATCAAAACACTAGTGGTTTATCATTTGAGAAATAATGGAACCACATGGGAAAATTTCTTAGCATATGAGGGATTTAACAGTATTAATTCAAGGAGAAGGCTAGGAAGGCCTAGAAGGCTAATGAATCTAGAGAAGCAGTCAAAGACTACACCTACATCAACCCCTTCACAAGCTGGTCCATCTTCTGCACCATCTAGCAAAAAGACAAGGAACTCAACCATGAGAGCTAGAGTTCAAACCACTACTCCTACACCAACCATCACTCCTATACCAACAGTGCAAACAACCAAGGAATTTTACACTAGAATACCACCTAAGGAGCCACAGACCTTGGGGTCTTTCAGGCAGGAGCATGCAAGCAAACAAAAAGCTACCCTGCCTGACAAAAATACTATGTCCAAGAGAAATGAAGAGGTAACTTCCTCTTCAAAGAGTAAACACAAGAGAAAACTTATTTTGAAAGAGGGAACTTCAGTGGAGGTCAGCCCTAAAACCTTGAAACCAAGCCATGTTATAGAGGTTAGATAGGAGAATCAAGAAAACAATGCCACTCCAACACTAGAGGAGCCTGCACTTGCACAAGTCTTTTCCTCACTCAAAAAGGGGAAAAGAAAAGTTTCAAAGACCACTATAGTAGAAGAACCTACTATAGTTCAGCTTTACTCATTTATTAGTCCTTCAACCAAAGGGAAGAAGAAAGCTATAATCGACTCATATTCATATTTTGAGGACGATAGCAGTGAAATAGAGTTCAGTGGGTCAGATTTTGAAGAAGGAGAGTTAAGCAGAGTTATACATGGGAGAAAAAGGCCTTCATACATTCCAAATCCATATAGTCAAAGGCCTCACACCAAACCAAAGAAAAAGCTCAGACTAGCAAGTAAACTCATAGCCAACCCTGCTCTCAGGGATGATAGAATAAACATATATGAAAGCCTAGAAAACAAACCATTGAAGAAGAAGAATCAGAGGAAAAGGCAAGTACAGAAGAGAAAGCCAAAGAAAAGGGTCACCAAGGCATAAGCTATTAGGAGTTTTGCTTCCATACTAGATCTCTGATGATTGAATGTACAAAGCCATGAAAATTTGAAGAATCATGTCATTTTTGGCTTATACACAATATTTTTAGAAATAACTTCTTTTTTTTTTCAGAAAAGTAGCTATTATTTTCAGAATATGTATAAGAAGGTGAAAATGTTGCTTTTTGATTTTGGTTTCAAAATAATGACACTAAATGATGATAAAGTGAATGCAACCTCAATGGTAATGGTTTTTTTCCAAGTGTCATCCAATCAAGCTATCTTCCAGATGTCATTTCAGTTGGTTACTCCTACACTTTTGCAGATAAGCATCCGAGTCTCATTTTCAGTTGGAAGTTGCACATTTTGTGGAGGCAGTTTTTCCAGGAAATGAGGAGCACTCAGCCACCTCAACTCATCCATTTCGAGCTACATACTGTCATGTTGTCTTCAGTTGTATTTTAGTTTACATTTTTTTTATGTTTAATATAAACTCTACTATATGTAGAGGATTGTAATAAAGTCTCTAATAATTAATTTCACTTTTTATGGAGGCTTTAACAAAAATCCTTTTTTGTATATTTACTATGTAAAGAAAGGAAGAGAGGTTTTGTTGGTTGTATATTTCATTGCATACCGTGTTGTACATTTTTGGATATATAATATATCCAGAGGCACACTTTAGGACTCACAAATTGTATGGTGTGTGTATTTTTTATCTCTTTATGTGTTTCCATAATTTACATTTTCATTCCAAATTATGATTTACATAGTTCTATCTCATGTTTTTATCAGTATTGTGAAACTTCATGACATATTAATTTGTTTTTGTAAGTCTTGTTTTAGCGAGTATTCCTGATTCAGTATGAATTGAAGATAGTTCATAAGAATTCCTTGAGTTTGAATTAAATTCTGTCTCGTACTCTTATAAGTATTTTGATCTAGCATACCTGATTAATCTGTTTTTTTTTTTTCAGTCTTGATTTATCAAGCATTCTCAATTGATGAGGTCATGTTAATTGGAAGCATTCTATGTAATGGGATTCTTAAAATGTAGAGTGAGACTCTTGTAAGTCTTTTAAAGCATTATTTCACTATACATTTAAGGTCTAGAATTTGTGTCGCTCTTTCCTCTTAGCAGTGGGCTTATATTTTACATATCCACTGTTTATCTTCTATTCTTCTAACCATTAAGCTACAAACCCAACTTTGCTACCACATTATGCACCAGTGCCCTCATATGTGTGGCTGATTTTTATTTGTTCAAAATCCTTTTTAGTGTGTGTGATTTCCAACCACTTTCCAAAAACTCCATCAAGTTATAAGAAAATCCCTTGAGCTTAATATGTGTCTGGTCAGGCGCTTGTCACAATCCAAGTGTTGATTCCAGCGCTAACAACATGAACATGAACATTCCAAAGGTTAATTACAAATACGTTCACAATAAGTTACCAACATGGCATGGAATATGAAAGGAAACATTCAAAGTGGGCATGAAATTCATAAGCTAAGAGTGAGTTCATTAACATATGCTCACATGAAAGCACACATACAGACATGATGGAAATATAGGAAAGTCAATACAACCAACATAAAGATGCACAAGAATCCATGCCAAAAGAGAAGAACTTCTCATTATCAATGCTGAATATCCAAGTACATATTAAAAATGTCCATCAAGGCCTAGTAGTGGAGCATGGGTTGTTCATACCATCATCCAAAGAAAAATCCTAGCCTCGCCACAAATCACACTACTAGTTGCCAACAGTTGAGTGCCTCTAGCTCCTAAAGCACATAAAAAGTACCTCCCTATAAATTTTTGTGTTCCTTGTGGTCACAATCACACTTCCTAGTCATAGTTGCCCTTGTAATCGCAATCACAATTTATAGTGGCAACATGGTTTCAAAGTGGGACTTGCCTTTGTCACATGTGATGAGAATAGTCTTAGTTGCAATTCCCATTTGTAGAGGGCAGTGAGTAAGTTGCAAATATTATCAGCAGAGGCTAGTGAGAAATCACATCGACAGAGGCTAGTTGCATCTTCAAGTCACAATGTTGGTTGCATTTCCTCTTCATAGTGTTGGTCGCATTTCCTCTTCACAGTGTAGGTCACATTTCCTCTTCATAGTATTTGTCACATATTCAAGTCACAATGTTGGACACATTTCTTCTTCACAGCATTGGTCACATTTCCTCTTCACAGTGTTGGTCGCATTTCCTCTTCACAGTGCTGGTCGTTTTTCCTCTTCATAGTGTTGGTCACATTTCCTCTTCATATTTTTGGTCGCATCTTTAAGTCACAGTGTGTTGAAAATCAACAATAAAAAGTGTGTTTTTCCCTTAAATAAATTAGACAATAAATTGTAATCTTATCTCATAACAACTTGTATTAGTTAACTAAGTGAGATAGATTTAGTTAGCTCAAGAATTTCGAGTTGAGGGTCAATGGTGAGGAATGTAGAGTGATTCTATTATTTTGGGGGTCCAGTTGTAGTTAATGCACTAGTGTAGTGTGAGTTTAATTAGTTAACTCAAAATAATTGAGTTAAAATTAGTTTAACTAGTTCTAACTGAGTGATGAGCTAGTGAGAGGTAAAGTGAATTAAATTAGATTTAATTCAAAAGTAGCAATCTATCAAGTAACTGATTATTTTCTATTATTAGCTGCATGCATGTCAAATTTGATGAAGACCCAAGTTGAGACAAATCTTAAAGGGAAGATAACTATCAGTTGTATTATTAGCGAACTACCCAGGTGTAGTTATAAAGCCACGGGATACCCATGATGTATTGCACAGTCAAGGAAGGTACGAATTCCTATTTAATAGGGATTTATTTTGCTTCAGGATTGCGTGAGAAAGGCAGGATGTGTATAAATTTGAATAATAGCTGAATTATTCACCGAGATTATCCTGATTACACACTATTTAAGCTTCATGCATAATACATAACCTCTTCTATAATTGATCATCAATATGCGGAAATAGAAGCGGTCGCATGCGCACATTAAAACATAATCAAGCACACATATAACACAGTATGTAATGAGGAAAGCATACAGCTGAAAACCCCCAACTATCTGTATATTATAATGACAGAGAACATGTAACAATACATAGCACAAAGCTCCTCACAGCTCTCAGCACTATCTCACATGCTACACACAAACTGGCACGGAAGATGAAAAAGTCACAGGTTCAAATCTCCTCCACAAGTCTGCCTGCCTCTACTGCGCAATCCAAGATGAGAATGAATGAGATCCA
Source organism: Pinus albicaulis (assembly GCA_034641835.2). Classification (NCBI taxonomy): domain Eukaryota; kingdom Viridiplantae; phylum Streptophyta; class Pinopsida; order Pinales; family Pinaceae; genus Pinus; species Pinus albicaulis. The sequence continues at coordinate 1,578,794,432 of CM076579.1, forward strand.
AGTTCGAATCCCATTGGATTGTGCTACGCAATCCTCATTGGCAATCTCAATCAATGTGTGTGCAAATCTCATGCACAGCTATAGTCACAACTGATAGTAGAATCACCCTTTCACCCACCTCTAACACTGGTCTCCACTGAACTGTCCATGCATTGCAGTTAACTGATGTATTCTTTAGTTGATTTATGAGTTAATAATTAGTGAATTAATTAATAATTAATTCACACCACTCATCACTAGTGTATTTATCAGTCAGACTAAATACAACTAGTTCAACTAAGTTAAACCGAACACAACTCCACCAACTGTCTCATCAACTCCACCAAACTCTGCCACATGAGTTCTAACTGAAGTCAACCATGCAATAGCTCAACTAACCCTTAGAAAAAGCGTATTTCCTTCTGTCAGCTGCATGTGCCACATCCAAGCATCAAACTGAAGTGCTCCAAGAGGAAAAGATAATGTTTATAGTCTAAATATTATTAAGGGTTAATAATATTTGACTGTTCTATTTTTAGCCCGGCAGTCTAAAAATAGATTCCGCCCAATGTCTAAAAATAGAGGTCCATATATTTTTACCAACTTGACCAATCATACATAAATAGCATCCTGCAACTCATAGACCATGATCCATCTGTCTAAAAATAGACATAGTCTAAAAAATAGACTTTGCGCCAAAAATAGCCTGTGGGCCCACTTAGTGAAGGCGACTTCATTTCACTAAGCTCCATCATCTTGTTGCATTTTCAACACTCCCTCTCAACAAGATATGGATTATCTGCAACCCCTATCCTGCCTTTGTGGTATTCGAATTTTCTCCTGGTGAGCGCCTTCGTCAAGATATCAGCATCCTGATCCTCCGTGGGAATATATGAAAGTAACATGATTCTCCGCTGCACACAATCTCTGATATGATGGTACCTGATGTCGATGTGTTTGGATCTATCATGAAATACTGGATTAGCTGAGAGTTTAATGCAACTATGGTTATCACAATAAATCACAGTAGGCTCCAAGTGTGACCCGAAAAACCCGACCAGGATCTTCCTCATCCATATGGCCTTGCATGCAGCCAAGCTCGCTGCCATATACTCAGCCTCTGCTGAACTGAGTGCCACGGATCTCTGCTTCCTGCTGTACCAAGAAACTACTGTCGACCCGATACTAAAGATCCCTCTAGATGTGCTCTTTCTGTCCGTTGGGCTCCCTGCCCAATCTGCATCCGTGAAGCCACATAGCTTCACCCCATCCTCCTGTCTATACCACAAGCCATATCCCGATGTGCCTCTAAGATAACGCAATACATGCTTGCCTGCCTTTCAGAAGAGCTTGGTAGGCTTAACCATAGCTTGCGAAAGCTGGTTAACAGCATAGCATATATCGGGTCGTGTATTGACCAGATACATAAGCGACCCCACCAACTGTCGATAAACAGTGGCATCCACTACCTTCGCTGAAGTAGCATCCTCCTTCCTCCAACCTCCAGGAAGAGGAGTATCAACAGGCTTGCAGCCATGCATGTTGAACTTCTCCAGTATCTCCCAGGCATAATTACCCTGAGAAACAAATAGTCCATCACTGCGTTGCCAAATTTCCAATCCCAGGAAATAATGAAGGAGGCACAATTCCTTCATCTCAAACTCTCTAGCAAGATCCTCCTTGCATGAAAGTATCAACAGCTCATCACCCGTCAAAATAAAATCATCTACATAAAGTACAATGATCAGTAACTTACCCTCCACCACAATCTGGTACAGGTTAGGATCCACCTCACTCTTGGAGATTCCAAGTCCGGTGAAATAACTGTCTATCCGTGTGTACCAAGCACGAGGTGCTTGTTTCAACCCATACAGTGCTCTCTTGAGTCTCCACACATGTGACTCACTGCTGAAGATCTCGAAACCTTCAGGCTGCTCTATGTACACCTCCTCCTCAATGAATCACTGAGGAATCCAGCCTTTCACATCCATCCGATGGATGCCACCCCATCCGCGCCGAGAGAGCCAGATCGTCCGTATAGAAGAATACCTTGCGACAGGTAGGTCTCCTACAATCGATCCACTCTATCCGTGAGAAGCCATGGGCAACAAATCTTGCCTTGTACTTCTCCACACTCCCGTCAGCCGCCTGCTTCACTTTGTAGATCCATCGTGAACCCACCACTGATTTCCCTTCCAGTCGCGGGACAATCTCCCATGCACTGTTTCTGACAATCGAATCATACTCTTCCACCATGGCATCTACCCATGCGGGATCCTCCACAACTTCCTCGAAAGAGGATGGCTCTATCACGACACATTTTCTCATAAGAGCCATGTATCCAGTGTACCGGTCCGGTGAATATCTCTGTCTGCGCTGTGCTGTAGGTGGTCCTACAACCTTCTCTGCATCTCGAGCCAGTCGCTCAGCTTCTGTAGTGCGCTTGCGCCCTTTGATGGTTGGCGCTGCATGAGTGGTCTCTTCCACTCCATGAACTTCATTTTTTGGCTGATCCACATCTGGAAGCTCATCCTTAGGAACTAATAGCTCCTCATATGCATGCAAGTGTGGCTCCCTCTCAAGCGAACACTGCATGGCTTTCTCCTCCTGAAATTTGATATCCCGTCACACAACAGTCTTGCGACTGTCTAGAAAATACACATGATAGTTGTGGGGCGTATCAGTGTACCCCACAAATAATCCAACCTCTGCGGTCGGATCCAGCTTCTTTCTGGCATCCTTCGTCACATGCATGTAGACAGGTGAGCCAAAAATCCTCAAATGGGAAATATCGTGCTCTACCAAAAAACGCCTCCTCGGGTGTACTCATGCCAAGTATCTTGTGAGGACAACTTGCCGCACATACATCGCAGCATTGCAGTGCCTCCACCCACAAGTGAATGGGTAGGCTCCCGATCATGCAACATCGCCCGTGCAAAGACCCACGATCGTTCTTTTTCGCCCTCGCCAACCCCGTTCGTTGTGGGTTATGAGGTGCTATGGGCTCTCTTCGAATTCCTTCTGCGCTGCAAAATTCCTTGAATTCACCATAGATGAATTCACCACCATTGTCGCTCCTAAGAGCCTTCACCTACTTCCCTAATTCCTTCTCAATCGGTGCCTTGAACTCACAGAACTTTGAGTATGTCTCGCTCTTCTTCTGCATGAAGAAGATCCAGCACTTATGAGAAAAATCATTAGCAAATATCACATAGTACCTGTGCTTTGCTGTCGATGCTACTGAGAAAGGTCCACACACGTCCGTGTGAATTCTCTCAAGGATCGTCGTGGCGCGACTATCCTTATTGTGAAAGGTGGCTTTCACAAATTTTCTCAAGGTACATCCCTTGCACTGATATGACTACGCAAGAGTACCCTTAGGAAGCCCAGTAGAAATCTACTGCAGCATCTTCAAAGCTCCATGGTGAAGGTGGCCCAATCTCCGGTGCCACAACTTGCCATCATCCCGGCTCACCACCTTTCCCCGCTTTTGTATGCCATTGCTACGTAGCCATCTACTTGCAACTGATAAAGGTTCTTGACTCAAACCCCTATCTTCCGGGTCTCTCCAGTTGTCTTACTGCGCAGGAAAGCCTTTCCCTTGCTGAAGACCACATCGTACCCCTTGTCTTCCAACATCGCCACAGAGATCAGATTCTTCATCAATCCTGGAACATGCAATACTTCCTTCAATACAAAGGATTTACCAGACTCCCTCTCAAAGGAAATGGTACTGATACCAGTCGCACTGTATCTACCATCATCGCCCGTCTCGATGTGCACTCCAAGATCCTTTTCATCTAGATCACTAAACAAATCTTTGTCTCTGATCATATGGAAGGACGCACCACTGTCAATAAACCACACTGATCCCATCACACTTGAAACCAAGCATGCGACTGAAAAACTACCAAACTCGGCGAGGTTGCCCTCTCATCGCGTATCCAAAGCACTCGCTATTTTTCTTCTTCTGCGGACAATTTGTGGCATAATGTCCGTGTTGGTGACAGTGAAAGCACTTCACCTTGGACATGTCTTGCTTCTTGCCTTTCGCACCAGACTGAGAAGCTTTCTTGCTCTTCCCCTTCTTTGCTTTGGCAACCAAAGCGCAATTTTATTCATCAGATGCCTTTGATGAAGATCCGTCCCTGGTAGTCCGCCTTATCTCCTCTTGCATGAGATCCGACCAAAGTCGCTCCCATCCCGGCCCCGACCATCGATGCACCCGATAGGAGTGAAAACACTTCGGAAGCCTAAGGAGAGCCAAGGTCACCAAGTCCTCATCATCTATAGTCACCCCCACACTTCCCAGCTCATCCCTGCATTGGATGAACTTCGTGAGGTACTTGGGCATACCGTCGCCTTTCTCCATCTTTATGTTTCTAAGTTTATCCTTGAGTGCCAACTTCCTCTGGTCACTCTTGCTTTGGAATAAATCTGTTAACGCTTTCCACATTAATTATGGAGAAGCTTTTCCATGCAGGCTGGATACAATGTGATCCTTCGGGCCCTCCAACAGAATCCTTCGACACTTTGCTATCTTCTTTTGCCAAGCCTCAACTTGAGCAACATCAGTAGGCTTTGGAACTTCATCGTCTATGAACTCCTTCAGCCCATTATCATCTAACACCACCTCCATCCTATCTTTCCATTAAATATAATTCAAGCTGCCTTCAAGAGCATACTCCAATCGCAATCCTTGATAAAACATTTTGACTTCAACACCAAGAAAACACTACTGCAAATTCGAATTCCACGAGCTCAAAACTCATTCGCTTCTGATGTAATGTGAGAAAAAAATATTTCTAGCACAGAGATTGACTGTAAGGGGAATTTACTAGATATATCACCTTGCAAAGAAAGGATGGATCTAGAGGCTACCTGGCCCGCTTACAGACTCTATCTACCGAAATAAATTGTAATCACTGTAATAGATCCGATGATCAATTTCGTCCGATACCATGTAAAATTTTGAATACGATGAATTATTTCCCTTCACCGAGATTATCCTAATTACACAATATTTAAGCTTCATGCATAATACATAACCTCTTCTACAATTGATCATCAATATGCAGAAATAGAAGCAGTCACATGCGCACATTAAAACATAATCAAGCACACATATAACATAGTATGTAATGGGGAAAGCTTACAGCTGAAAACCCCCAAATATATGTATATTATAATGATAGAGAACATGTAACAATACATAGCACAAAGCTCTCACAGCTCTCAGCACTATCTCACATGCTACACACAAACTAGCATAGAAAGTGAACAGGTCACAGGTTCAAATCTCCTCCACAAGTCTGCCTGCCTCTACTGCGCAATCCAAGATGAGAATGAATGAGATCCAAGTTTGAATCCCACTAGATTCAACTGTGCAATCCTCATTGGCAATCTCCATCAATGTGTGTGCAAATCTCATGCACAGCCATAGTCTCAACTGATAGTAGACTCACCCTTTCACCCACCTCTAACACTGGTCTCCACTGAACTGTCCATGAATTGTAGTTAACTGATGTGTTCTTTAGTTGATTTATGAGTTAATAATTAGTGAATTAATTAATAATTAATTCACACCACTCATCACGCCGTGTATTTACCTTCGCTAGACTAAATACAAACTAGTTCAACTAAGTTAAACTGAACACAACTCCATTAACTCCTCAATCAACTCCACCAAACTCTCACATGAGTTCTAACTGAAGTATCCATGCAATAGCTCCACTTAACCCTTAGGAATAGCATAATTCCTTCTGTCATATCTTGTGCCACATCTGTGCACTTAACTGAAGTGCTCCAAGAGAATAAGATAATGTTTATAGTCCAAATATTATTAAGAGCTAATAATATTCGACATATCTATTTTTAGACTGGAAATCTCAAAATAGATTCCGCCCAATATGTCTAAAAATAGAAGTCCATCTATTTTTCCAACTTGACCAACCATCCACAAATAGCATCCTGCAACCGATGACCATGATCCATATGTCTAAAAATAGACTTTTGCGCCAAAAATATTCCTCAGGCCCACTTAGTGAAGGCGACTTATTTTCACTAAGCTACATCATCTACATAGCATTTTCAACAGATGCAGGTGATGATAATTGCCATGTTACCCATGTGTTGGTCCAATTGTGCCTAGATTAGTGTGAGACGATTGGTAGAGTGTATGAGGTTCTTGTGAGCACACATGCATTATATTGTTTCATGATTCCTTAGCTTATTATACAATTAAAATAGTTGCTTTCCCCAGGAAAATGTTGTGTTGTGCGATTGGTTTACTTCTTTCTCTTGCTTGCATGTGATTGAGCGATCATGATTTATATTCCACAAATATTGTAGGAGGATTCAATATCTTGTTTTAGTACATTTCATGATCAGATTGAATCCATTGGTGTAATTTCTACATGGTATCGTAGCACCAAGAATCACAATAGTGGAGAATAAATTGAATTTGTGTTGAACAATATTCAAATGTTCACATACATTCTTTGGAGCTAGAAGCTGACCAGGATGTATTTCACAAGCTTGCAACTCGAATATGCACTCGAGGGAAATTCAAACTATAATGCATGGAAGGACAGGATAGAGGCAGTATTGGAGGATAATGTGTTGGAGTTCATTGACACTGATATTCCTAAACCCAATTAGGCTGATGCTTCGCAGCAAGAAGCATGGAGGAAGAATGTCGCAAAGGTGAGGAGGATATTATTAGAGGGAGTTCGATATCATATTGTCTCAAGTTTCCATGGAAAGGAAACTCCATATGATATGTGGAAGGCCATGACATATCTGTTTCAAAGCAGTAGTGACCACATAAAATTGGCACTCAAGGACAAGCTCAGAAAAATCAAAATGGAGAAGGGAAACACAATCCATAAATACTTGACCAATTTCACTAAATGTTGAGATCAAATTTTGAAAAATCTCTGTGTATATATGTTTTATGTTTTATGCTCTCGCTATTGTTTATTTTCTATTTTTAAGATTCATTTGTAGATAATTTGTGTACAGGGTTAAAACCTACATTTGGTATCAGAGTTGTTTCGGCTTCAAGGGGATTCCTTTACTGCTGAGGGATTTTTTTGTTGGGCCTGAGGTAGACCCTATTTAGTGGGAGATCTATGGGATCGATTCTTGCGGTGAAAGAAGATGGTGAGCAGTGGAAAGATAGAGATTGAGAAATTTAATGGTCAGAGTTTTGAGTTGTGGAAGCTCAAGATGGAGGATCTGCTGGTGGATAAAGATCAGTGGATCGCGGTAGATCCAGGTACTAAACCAATGACAATGTCAGATGAAGACTGGAAGAAACTGGATCGGAAGGCTAAGAGCACAATACGGTTGTGTGTGTCAGATTCAGTATTGTTGAATGTATCTGGGGAAGCTACGGCGAAGAATTTGTGGGAAAAACTCGGGACTTTGTACCAATCTAAGTCTCTGGTGAATAAGTTGTTCCTGCGGAAAAAGCTGTATAACCTGAGGATGAAGGATGAAGACTCGGTGACAGAGCATCTGAATGCCTTCAATACTGTGGTAAGTCAGCTGTCATCTGTTGATATTAAAATCTCAGATGAAGATAAGTGCATCAGTTTGTTGTGTTCTCTACCAGACTCGTGGGACAGTCTGGTTATTGCAATAGGTAGTAATACAACTACCTTGAATTTTGATGACATTGTCTCAGCCTTGCTGTCGGAGGAAATGAGACGGAGAAATATGGAGGGTCAGAATGGAGATGCCTTATCTATACGAGGAAGGTCCTAGAACAGAAACAAGAATAAGGTTTCGAGTGGGAGATCCAAATCTAGAGGGAGATCTAAATCTCCTGGAAAGTTTGTAAAGGTGTGCTGGAAATGCGAAAAGGAAGGGCACTACAAAAAGGACTGCAGATCTAAAGCTCCTGAGAAAGGAAAGGGATCTGATGATGCTCCTTCTGCAGAGGCAAAAACCACCTCGGATGAAGGTGGGGATGTGTATTTGGCTTCTTCTTTAAATACACATGTAGATCATGAGTCATGGTTGATTGACTCAGGTGCATCCTTTCACTTCACTCCCCATCGGGAGTGGTTCTGCGAGTATGAGAAATATGATGGTGGTGATGTCTTCCTAGGGGATGATAGGAAGGCCAAAATCATTGGACGTGGAAAGGTCAAGCTGAAGCTGCAAGGTGGAAGGATTAGAACACTTCCTGGTGTTCTACATATTCCTACATTGGCCAGAAATCTGATTTCTGTAAGCAAGATGGATGATGCAGGTGTAAAAACAGTGTTCGAGAAAGATGCCTGCAAGATGGTTCAAGGAGCACTGGTATTAATGCGGGGAGTTCGGACTGGAACTCTGTACAAGCTACAAGGTAGCACTGTTATTGATGGGTGTAAAAGTTCTATGGTTCCTGAAAGTGGAGCAGAAAGCCTAGCTGTCTCTGGAGAAAAGACCATGTTATGGCATCAAAGGCTTGGACATATTGGAGAGAAGGGCCTTCAGATACTGCACAGAAATGGTATGGTAGAAGGTATGTCTAATTGTTCTCTGGATTTCGATTTCTGTGAACATTGTGTATATGGGAAGCATAATCGGGTGAGTTTTCCTTCTGGTGCTAAGAGGGAAAACAAGATATTAGAACTTGTGCACAGTGATGTGTTTGGGCCTGTGTCAGTTCCATCACTGGGAAAGTCTGTGTACTATGTTTCATTCATAGATGAGTTCTCAAGGAATACATGGATATATTTCTTGAGGAAGAAATATGAAGTCTTTGACAAATTTAAAGAATTTAAGGCTCTGGTGGAAAACCAGACAGAGAAGAAGATAAAGGCAATGAGGACAGATAATGGTGGGGAGTTCTGCAAGAAGGAATTTGAAGAGTTCTGTAAGAAGTGTGGTATAGCACGACAGAAGACTACTCCATACACACCTCAACAAAACGGAGTTGCAGAAAGAATGAACAGAACACTGATGGAAAAGGCAAGAAGCATGCTCAGTGGTACCGGGTTAGGACAAGAATTCTGGGCAGAGGCAGTGGAGACTGCATGTTACTTAGTTAATAGATCACCTTCATCAGCGTTGGAGGATAAGACTCTACATGAGGTATGGACTGGTAAGAAACCCTCTCTTTCACATCTAAGGGTATTTGGATGTGATGCATATGTACATGTTCCAAAGGAGAAAAGGACCAAGTTGGATAATAAATCTGAAAGGTGCATCTTTATTGGGTATAAGGATGGTTTAAAAGGTTACAAGCTTTGGAACCCGGAAACAAGGAAGGTTGTGTAAAATCAAGATGTGGTGTTTATAGAGGTGAAAGATGTTGTTAAAAATGAAATCATACCAAAGGAACCTGAGAAGATAGAGTTTGAGCTAAAGGAGGATGAATCAGACTCTACAATAGAAGAAGACTCAGAAGAGGAAGAGCCACAAACTCCAGCTGTGAGAAGATCAACTCGGGAAAGAAGGCAACCAGAAAGGTATAGTCCATCTACTTTTTGTTCAGGTTTTGCCTTAACTATAACTGATGATGATCCCAGAACTGTCAGGGAGGCAGTAGATTCAGAGGATGGAAAACTCTGGAAGGAGGCCATGGTTGATGAAATGGCATCCTTGGACAAAAATGAGGCATGGGATCTGGTGGAGTTGTCGGCTGGAAGGAAGCCCATTGGGAGAAAATGGGTGTTTAAGAAGAAGATGAATGTAGAAGGCAAGGTGGATAAATACAAAGCTCGGTTGGTAGCAAAAGGTTATTCCCAGGTGTCGGGAATTGATTTTGGTGATATTTTTTCTCCTGTTGCCAAAGTTACTTCTATTAGATTACTTTTATCTATTGTTGTTGCATTTGATTTTGAGATAGAACAGATGGATGTGAAGACAACATTTCTTCACGGGGATCTAGAAGAGGAGATCTACATGAAGCAACCTGAAGGCTTTATGGTGAAGGCTAAGAAAGAACTGGTATGCAGGTTGAAGAAGTCTCTGTATGGGTTAAAACAGTCACCAAGGATGTGGTATCAGAAATTTGATACCTATATACGGGGACTTGGCTTCACCAAAAGAAAAGAGGATCACTGTGTTTATTTTAAATTAATTGGTGACCATGTTATTTATTTGGTCTTGTATGTGGATGATATGTTGCTGATTGGAAATGAAAAAAATTATCCAATATTTGAAGACCCAATTGTTCTCCAAGTTTAAATATGAAGATCTCAAGTATGTTGCAACCCAGGTATTTTGGGTATGGAATTGTGAGACCATGCAAAGAGGGAAGCTCGAAGGAACTAGAGGAAGTATGTCGAGACAATACTTCGTAAAGGTTCCGAATATGTAAAATAGTAAATCGAAGGAGATGATTCTATTCCGTAGTGGAAGCTATTTCTATCTACAAATAATGTCCCAAGACACAATAAGAAGAGGAGGATATGTCCCGTGTTCCATATGCAAGTGCAGTGGGTAGCCTGATGTATGCAATGGTTTGTACTAGACCAGACATTGCACATGTAGTGGGAGTATTGAGCAGGTTTATGTCAAACCCAGGGAAGGAGCATTGGACAGCAGTGAAGCGGGTTTTTTTATATTTTTGTGGCACTAGTGATTATGGATTATGCTACCAGGAAAGACCAGGATTGGACAGAGTTTTGGACATATGTGGTTTTGTTGATGCAGACTGGGTTGGAGATTCGGACCAAAGAAGATCTAGACGTGGGTACGTGTTTAGCATATTTGGAGGTGCAGTAAGTTAAATGATTAAAAGATAGTCTATAGTGGCTCTTTCAACTACAGAGGCAAAATACATGGCAACCACTCATGCAAGAAAGGAAGCAGTTTGGTTGCAGAGATTGTGTTCAAGTATGGGGTTGGTGCAATGATCTATAAGGATAGAATGTGATAGCTAAAGTGAAATTTTCTTAGCTAAGAACACTGCTTATCATTCAAAGACAAAGAATATTGATGTTTAATATCACTTTGTGAGAGATATGGTTGAGGATAAAAGGGTGTTGCTGGTAAAGGTGGACACATTGAAGAATGTTGCAGATGCAATGATGAAGTCTATGAGCACTCAGAAGTTCTCTTGGTGTAGAGAAAAAATGGGTGTTGCAGAGCTGGACTAATGACTAACCTCTCTTGTGGCCCCCTACGGAAAGAAAACAACAAGTGGGAGAATGTTGGTTATGTGTTATATTATTTCCAAGATTAGTCGCACACCCATGGTTTTGTGCATGGGTTTGCACATGCTTTTGGGGCATGATGGTTTTTGGCCCCTGGTATTTTGTAGATCTAGTCAAGGGAACTACGATTATGTTCTAATCCAGGTTTAATGGATTGGGGTTTATGAATTCTTCAGCATGTATATATATGTGTTGTAACACTAAAGGAAATATAGTGAAAAATCAAGCTGGTAGTCCCGATTTAGGATCCAGGGGAAAATATCCGTGTATATCTGTTTTATGTTTTATGCTCTTGCAATTGTTTATTTTCCGTTTTAATAATCGTTTGCAGATGATCTATGTATAGGGCTAAAACCTACAAGCCTTCCCAGGATCTAGCATAGTTACCAAGACTATGTGAATGGGAGAGAGAAGTTACCAGATTGGGAGTGAATATTGTCGAATTTGGCACAAGAAGAGTTTCGGTGGAATAACAGGGATGGATCCTCATCCAAGACTTATGAAGAGGAAAATTGGGCCTTGGATGGTAAGGCAAAGAAGGGGAAAGGAAAGAAGTCCTATTCCAAATCTAAGACCGACAAAGAAGGCAAGAAGCGATACATGTCAGAGGTGAAATGGCTCAATTTTCATGATCATGGACACTATGCCAAAAATTGTCCAGAAAAGAATAATAACAACAAGAAGGCTCTGGGAGTTGCAGTGGGTGAATATTTTGCCTCACAGTTTGAGTTGGAATTCTCTCTCATCGCATGCATCGTGTCAACTGTGATGGGATCTATGTGGTACTTGGATAGTGGAGCATCTTTCCACATGAATGGAAACAAAGAATTCTTTAGTAGCTTGGAGGAGAAGGATATTTAGATCCACATAGAGATGGGTGATGATGGAAGGTATAGTGCTATAGAGATTGGTACAATTACTTTCCAGAGATATTCAGGTAAACCTTTCATATTAAAATATGTCGTGCATGTACTAGGTTTGAAAAATAGTTTAGTTTCAGTTGCTATGTTGGAGGATCTTGGATATGATATGGTTTTCAGTGAAGGAAAGGCATTCCTTTGTCGCAAAGCCATAGGAGAGGTAAATAATATTTGGGTTCGTGGGAAGAAACTCTAAAAACTTGATGTAGATGGATTCACAACATTGAGCAGTAAAGAAGATGAGGTGGTGAGTGTTGGGGTTCCCATGTTTTGGCAAGGTTGGCAATACCAAAAGATGAGACAACATCAAACCACTTTCAGACCTCAGGATCTAGCCCTCCTGGGTCCAGAGAGGGATATCTCTATTTAAGAAAAGTTTTTTTGTCCTTGAAGCTCAGTGTTATGATATTAGGCTAGTTATAAGGCTCGGGGTTTGTTTGTTTGATGTATGTTTGGTTGTTGGGAATCAGGAAAGAAAGGTTCGGTATAAGACAAGAATGAGCAAAGAGGAATTTAGGAAGAGGAGAGATACTACAGGGAACATTCAAGACCATTGGGCAATGGAGTCAGGAAAGGGTTTACTTGCTATTCAATGTGCAGGCTTTCAGTTGGGCTAGTCATCTAAAGCATTGGATCTTAAAGATGATTGCGTGATATGAAATGGTAAGAGAGAAAGGTGAAAGAAGGAAACCTCCAAGGTGACCTTCAGAGGTCAAATCCAGGGACAGGACATGCCTTTGGACGCTTGTGATCTGAAAACCAAAGGCTAACTCTTCAGACAAGGAACATTAAAGATTTATAACACAAAGTTGAAGACCTGAGATCAGAGAGAGACTTTGAACTCTCAATGCTTCACCCTCTAGCTTGAGGGATCTAAGAAAGGTTCAATTAATTGAAAAGGATCCTAGTGAGACAGAGACAGAGTTCTAGACCTCCCAGTGTTCCCAATTCATTCAATTAAATCCTAACAAGAACATCTAAGAACCGATTCATTAATTCATACATCATCTAGCAGGAAATGACATCCACTACACTGGTTAAATTAACTGAAATCAACCCTTAGATAACACATTTAGTAGAAAACATTGAAGGCAAGGAGAGCAGAAACATAGGGTACCTAAAAAGAGTAAATCCTATGCCAGATTTCTGATGCAAGCCAGTAGAAATGAAACGAAATGAACTGCAAGTTAAAAACAAATACAGAGACATAAAAACATCACCGCTGCTTTAGATCAGGATCCAAAGAAATGTGCTTGTCATATTAAAGAGCAACACCAGTCAAGTACAACATTACCGATAGCTGGATATTCAATCTGAAAACATCTTCCACAACCTATCTTACAACTTTACACAGAGACTATGTCTCAAAGAAACAGCTTGTAGTTCTCTGATAACCGATCAACAACTTTACAATGTGTTTCTTCATGAATTTATAGCTCAAATGGAGCAGAGAAGGTAGGTGGAAAACTAAATGCAGCATTAAAACCCAGGAGAGGAAGAGGGCCGAGGCCCAATTATGTTTTAAATTCTGAGCATTTATCTCTGGTATTCTTTGGATGAAAAAGCGGTCTTCGTCAGGCTCCCATTTACTCCAGGTATGTATCTGATGTACTTGCTGTAACACTCAGGTGAACTAAACAAAAAGGTAGAATAATGATGCTAAGGTCTGCCATACTATGTAACAAATGCTTCTGATAGCCTAGGACCGTTGTCAGGACTGGAATTTCCTCAGGAACACGGTATAGAATGGGGATAGTATGGGCACTTCGTCCTTTGTGGAAAGGACATACTGTTGATGTGAAACCCTGATAATATTGTTTTCTGTGCACTGGGCCTTTCATGCGATCCATGATGTCTTTGAACTGGTACCTTTGCCTTCTAAATCCCTGAAAAAGGCTAAAAAATATTCTATTATGTGCCTCGAACTCTCTGCTGCTCTAGTACTGTCTTTGTTTATGCAATATGATCTTTAATGGCGCCAGAGAGGTTTTGCAGAGTTTGAACTCTGTCCTTTGATGAAATTTATGTTGTAGACACCTTTCCGGACATTTTTCTGTAATATCAGGCTCTAAATTCAGCTCCTTCTGTGCACTGCGCCTTTACAATAGTGCATATGAATCGTGGCGGTTTTCCGCCTGCCTGTAACCCTGCACAACACGAAAAAAAATTAAGAAAATCATGCATGGAGAGGGTGGTGTGGATGACCGCAAAAATGGCGACGTGGCATGGTTGACGACGATGCATGCAGAGGATACTGTGGAGGAAAACCGTGGAACGGTGGGAAATGCACTGGGCGACGTCGAGATAGAAATTCCAATGTAAAACATTAAAACTTTGACCTTGGAATGATATATATAGGAAAAGGATGAAGATGCGATGAAAACATGTGGAACGGGTGACGTGGCGGGACGCGATGATGGTGGGGCTGACTTTAAATATGGATTGTCTGATCTAAGGAGGAGATCTATGGCTAGAAACGTGTCGGAGGGCGATGGACAGTGGGCCAGGGGTATGGTTGCCTTGGTTTAACTCCCGTGCATCTTCGCGGTGCGATCACCATTGGATTGAGAGCCCTAGATCGGACGGTTGATATGCATATCGCGCCGGGGCCAACGCCGAACTTTAACGCGCGATGGGGGGGTGGTTTTCAAACAGTGCTCGGGACACGCGGCATGCGATGAATGGAATCACTGTGAAATGGAAAATACCGATCAACCTCCAAACACAGTGCGATGGATACCACCAGTTTTTAAACAGTGCGTGGTGCGGGGACCATAGGGCGGGGTGGACTTCTAACCATTGATCTAGTGGGTTAAACGGACGACTGTGATGCGATCTGAGCGGTAAACGAGGTGAACGGTGGATGTTGGGGGAATGCGACGACCGTCCGATCTATACAGATCGACGGTTTAAAATGCTCCCGGTATATATTTGCGATAAGTGCCTTCCACCTTGGCACCTGGTCCTGGCGCCGAGGTTACGTGGTGGAAATGGCTAAAGGGGGCAAGCCGAAAGGGGCTAAACCCACATACATGAAGAATATGGTTATGGCTCGTTTCCGATGTAATTTGAGGGTAGGAAAAGGTAACGATAGAGGGAAAAAGGGGGGAAATAGGCCAAACAAGGGGTGTGCATGGGATTGTAGAGGGAATTTTGGGGACAAGAGGGGGACTTTAACAAAGGGAGAAAAAGGCTAAAAATGGGGCATTCTGCAGGAACATAGGGGCAAATGTAAGCCTTTTAGAGCACAATTTTTTGAAATCGGTGAGACTTTATAATGGGAAACAACAGAGGGGGTTTCGAAGGTCAGAGGACATGAAGAGGCTTTCAAGGATGATGTGTCTTCAGGGGAGATGCATTCCTTAAAGGCTAAAAAACCATTTAGCCCCACCTTCTTGCTTGTCAAGAAATTCATAGGGGGATAACAATGGCTCCACATGGGGATGGCTTCTTCTTGAAGGAGTCAAGAATTCAGAAAATGATCTTTGGTGTAGGCCAGATGCCTGCTGCTTGAGCCACCTTTCTTCTTTGATTTTCAGCTGCCACAATTATGAAGACATCATTTAGAAGAAAACTCTCCCAAACAAGCTACCTACCCATCCTACAATCCTAGCATTTTTCTTCTAGGGTGCATTTGAGCTAGCAGACCCTTAACATCATTTTTATTTTTTACAAACCAGAAAATAAACCTATTCTATTTCTACCCTTATTGCTCCATGAGACCAGATTAAACTGTTGGCCCCACATGTTTCTCTACCTAATCTAATATCTGCTGGGATTAAACTGTCCAGCAGATTTCTTCTCTACATTCTACAACGAAAATTTAAAAACAGTTAAACTAGGATTAGACAGTCTAGTTCATTGTAGATCCAAGGCATAAAGACAGTTGCACATGGACAGACACTTGCAGAAAACTGAAAACAAAACTTCTAAGGCTTGAAATCTGAAGTTTAAAGCATCCTTCTTTCCTTTGTGACTCAAGTTTTGAGCTTGTTAGAGTCACTTTCTCTTCTTCATTTCAACTCTGGCTTTGGGCTTGTTAGAGCTGATTCTTCTTTCTTCTTTGCTGGTCCAGGTTTTGGGCATGTTTGAACCAGCTATCTTTACTTTCTTTTGCTCAGGTTTTGGTCATGTTAGACCCAATCTTTTGCACTCCAGAGGTTCATGTTTTGAGCATGTCTGAACCTCTCGTTTCTTTCTTTTTTTTGGAACATTTTCTCTTTTTCTTGAAAATAAAACACTGTAATGGTATGTACAATGGGAATGGAAACTGGAAATTGGAAATCAGCAGTAATAGTGCTTGAGCATCCTGCCATTGACAGGACCCCCAAACAGCTCTGTACCATCTATTTCTTGTAGAAAAAATGCATTTGGACCCACAATGGCTTGGATGATGTATGGACCCTGCCACAAACTGTCAAACTTGCCATGCTTTCCTTTGTCCTCTCTCCTCGAGTCCCACTTCAGAACTTTGTCTCCAATTTTGAAATTGGAAGCCTTAGTTCTTTTGTCAAACAACTTCTTTATGTCTTCCTGAACTTTCACAGCTCTGTTGTAGACCTCTTCCCTTGTTTACTGGAGATGAATTGTCTGGTTTATTCTCCTCACCATGCTATTTTCTTCTATTTGTATTTCTTGAACAAGTTTGATCACTGGTATTCCAAGGCTGGTAGGAAACACGCTTCTGTTCCATAGAAGAGTTGGTATGGTGACATGCCAATGGATTTTTTTGTTGTGATCCTGTCAGCCCACAGGGCATGCACTAACTTGTTATGCCATGACTTTTTGTTCTCTTCCAACAGCTTTTTGATGATGGTCACCAGGCTCTTGTTTGATGATTCAGCTAAGCCATTACCTTGAGGATAATAGGTAGTTGAATGACCGAGTGTTATTTTATACCTGTGACAAAAATTAGCCATTTTCTTGGATCCAAAAGTAGCAGCATTATCAGTGATTATTTTTCTTGGACAGCCAAACCGAGAGAGGATGTGGTCTTCTAGGAACCTAATGATGATAGAATCTGTGGCATTCCTAGCAGGTATGGCCTCTATCCACTTAGTGAAGTAGTCCGTGGCTGTTAAGATCCATTTGTGTTGTGCGGAAGAAGCAGGGTGAATTTCTCCTATGAAATCTAGGCCCCATTGCATAAAGGGACCTTCAACAGTGATGGGTTGTAGAGGTAAGGGGAGGAGTTTTATTTTACCTTCAAAAATCTGGCATTGGTGGCAGGCAATTACCATCTTATGGATAGCACTGAAGAGTGTGGGCCAATAGTAACCAGCTCTGAGTATTTTGTTGGCAGTGGCTTTCCAGCTCAGGTGGCCTCCACACTCTCTTGCATGGAACTCTTGTTTAATCCTTTCTGCTTCAGACTCAGGCAAACATTTAAGCAATAGGCCATTTGTACTCTTCCAGTATAAACATTCATTCATAATACAATAGCTTCTGGCCTTTAATTTTAAGAACTCAGCCTTGGTCTTTGATAGTTCAGGAGGGGCACTGAGGTGTGTAAGCACATACAGAATGTCAGAATACCAATGAGAGCTCTGAAACTTCTCCTCAACAGTGGGATCAGGAAATCCCTGCTGCTCATCCAAGGCATTTACCATGTTAATGTCAAGGGCTTGTAGATTTGATTCAGCCATTAGTTGAGCTAAGCCCTGACCTTTGATCAATTTTGTGGGTTTTATCTCAAGGTCGTACTCTAAGATCACAACAATCCATTTTCCCCTCTTCCCATCTGGGTCTTGGGACAAGATGTCTTTAACCACTATATTTGGCACATAGGCTATGGTGTGGGAATGCAGTATGTACACCCTGAAGTCTTTCAAGGCCCTTACCAGGGCATAGACCTGTTTTTCCATTATGTTGTATTTCAAGGGTGCATCCCTCAGTGCTTTGCTGAAGAAAGAAATGGGCTGTTCCATTCCCTCTGGATTTCTCTACAGCAGAACTGTAGCTACTGTATGCTTGGAGGCAAATGAAAAAATCAGGAAATCTTTTGAGAAATCTGGGCTGATTAGTACAGGAGCCTGGGTGAGTGCAAGTTTAACTAATTCAAAAGATTTCTTAGCCCCAACAGTCCACTTAACTCCTACATCTTTCTTTAACATGTTATTCATATTCCTCAGGTGTTCAGTTAAGTTGGGAATAAACCTCTTGAGGAAGTTGATTTTCCCAATGAAGGACTGTAACTCTTTGATATTTCTTGGGTGTGTGATTTGTAGTATTCCCTCAACTCTTTGTGGGTCTATCCTAATCCCCTTCTCAGATATGATGTGGCCAATAAGCTTACCTTCTTGTAGCCCAAATACAGTTTTCTTGGGATTCAATGATAGACCAAACCTTCTACATTTTTCAAACACTCTTCTAAGGTGTTCTAGGTGTTCTTCCTCAGTCTTGGAATAGACTGTTATGTCATCCAGATAGATGACAATGAAGTGTCCTATTTCATCTGAAAAAGCTATGTCCATTTCTCTTTGGAAGGTTGCACCAGTGTTCATCAGTCCAAAAGGCATCTTTACATACATAAAAGTGCCCCATGGAGTGGTAAAAGCGGTCTTGAGTTGGTCTTATGGGATTAATAAGACTTGGTTGTAACCTGAAAAACCATCTAGCAGGGAGATCCTTTTTGAGCCTACTACCTTCTGAAGAATTTGTTCCATTTTTGGAAAAGGGTAATTATCTTTGAGTGAGGCTCTATTAAGATTCCTGAAATCAATACACAGCCTGATCTCCCCTGTTTTCTTTCTCACAGCCACTAGGTTTGATACCCAATCAGAGAACCTCACAGGCACAATTATGCCTGCTTCATACATCTTCTTAATCTCTTTTTCCACTGCAGGCAACTGTTTTGGGTTTATTCTGCGAAGTTTTTCTCTGAAGGGCTTCTGATTCTCTTTCAAAGGTATTTTGTGTTGTATGATGTTCGTGTCATAGGCCTTCAGGTCCTCATAGCTCCAGGCAAACACATCAATGAATTCCTTGAATAGGTCAATGTATTTCTTTTTCATGTTTGCAGGCAGGGACCTAGCTAATTTGATCATCTTGGGTTTATCTTCAGTGCCTATGTTGCATTCCTCGACATCAGAGTCTGCATTTTCTATAGTGGGATTTTTTGCTACATCATCGAAGTAAAAAAGGTCCTCTAAAGGTGCCAGACCTCGAGGTATGTTCATATCTTTGGTCTGCAGCACCTCTACTTCTTCACTATCTGTGTTTTTACATTTTTCGTTCGGATTTCCAATCTGTTCGTTTAAAGTGTTTATCTCTATGTTACATGGTGGTTCTTCCTCATCTGAGGACTCTTCACTCAGGCGACTACTTTCAGATTTAGAATCTGAATCAGAAAATTCAAACTCGTCTCTTCCTACCAGGAAATCTTCAATCTGTTTATCGCCCTCAAAGACTTGCCAATATTTTTCATTGTCCGACACTGCAGGTCTGAATTTGGTCTGAATGATGATCTTTTGGTCACTGGGAGGTTTATGATATGAACTAGCCATGCAAGCTAATCCATTTTCAATTGCGTTCTGGCTCCTAGGGACAAACACCATCTCTTATTCTACAAAGGTTTTCAATAAATCCATAGTGTCATTCCTATATGCTCTCAGTCTAGGATGTTTCGTTGTGTATTCACCATTCACTTGTTTAATGATCAGCTCAAAGTCCCCATGCACAGTTATCCTACGGGCTCCTAACTTTCTCAACAGGTTTAAGCCTAGGATAAGAGCCTCATAATCTACAATATTGTTTGTACATTTGAAGTGCAGATTGCAGGCATGGCTCTCTGCGTAGTCACTCTCAGTGTTATGTATCCACACTCCTTCTCCAGCAGTTCTCTTGGTGCATGACCCATCAAAATTAATTTCCCATAAGGTTTCATTCTCGAGTTTATCATTGTTTCGTTCCTGTTGTGGTGTATGAACTTGTGAAGGGTGACTAATCAACTGACTGCATTCTGTTCCTGGTTCACTCTGAGTTTTTGTTTCAGCGCACTGTTCAAAGTTTTCTATATCATTCTTCTCCGAGTCTAGAGTAGCCATTATGTTAAAGTCCATGGGCTCTGTTTCCTTGTTTGTATCTTTGTTTTTGGACTCTAACCCCTCTAAGGATTCATCATTACAAAGGATGAAGGAGTCAAGGTCTGTATGTACAGAGTATAAAGGTGAGTTTTTAGGCCTTTCGGGGCTACTGACCAGGAATTTCATTTGTGCCTCTTTGTACAGTCTTCTAAGTTGGCCAAAGACTGGGATTGTGGCACAGGCCCCATCCAACTGAATTGTACCTTGCAGCTTGGCTCCCCATGATCTTGATAATAACATGCCGTACTTGGGTGGTACATCTACCACAACAACATCCATGACCATACACTTGGCTGGAATCTGGGTAAGGCTCACACATAAATCTTTGATTAGGCCAAGACACTTTACCCTGCTAGAATCAAATGAATATAAGTCTTTGTAGGGTCGGGTTATTTCTAGGCCTAACCTTTCCATAACTAATTTAGGCATCAAGTTGTGTGAGGCACCAGATTCATGCATTTCATTATGAAGGATCTTATCATGGATATTGAGACTGATATAAAAAGGTGGCACTACCCCCTCCTGAAACTTTCCTTCTATCTTTAGACCAAACAGAAGGGCCGGTTGATCATCGTTCAAATTAACAGTGTCACTATTCTCACCTAGATTTAATGCTTTCAAAATTTGGCCTTTATATACATCCTGAGTGGCCAGCTCAGAGAGTGGGACAGAGATTTTAATTTTTGCAATCTCACTTTCCAAATTGAAAGTGGACTGACTCTTTGGAATGTTCAACTCTGTTTTGTTAACCACTACCTTAGTGGCTAAATTAGTGTGATGATTCTCACTATGTACAGTGTTTGTGACAGTTTTATCAGGAGCACTAACTGTAATGCTAGTGTTGCTAGTTGGTTTACCTTGTTTATCAGTGTTTTGGTTGTCTTTTTCTTTGTTCTTTCCAGAACTCTCAGCTGCTGATTTGTTATTTTCAGTAGTCACTTTAGAAGTTTTCTCAGGCCTTTTCTTGATGGTAACCTCAGAAGCTTTTGGTTTGTTAGTTTCTAGGCTCTTTTTGCTTCTAAGTTCGTATTGTTCTCTGACCTGCATCATGGAATTTTCAAATCCTAACCTGTAATCTTCCAATTCTAACCATTCCTCATCCCAATACGAGGGTGAGGGCTGATCTTCTTCTGTGGAACAGTTGTAGATTGAGTTTTCCGCTTCAAACATGTTTATTGTGTTTCCCTCAGACTCTTTTATGATTCCCTCATCTTCACCAAGAAAGTTCTCTTGGAATGGGGGAATAACTTGCTGATCTGATTCTCTTTGTTTGTTGGGTGTGGCATTGTTTCTTCTAAAGTTTTGGTTATGGTTATGGTTTTTATTTCTGTTTTGGTTACTAACTGTGACAACCATTTTTTCCATCATTTTTTGTAGCTTTTCCATGTTTTTGGATAAACGGTCATAATTGGGATCAGATGTGGAAGCTACATTGTCATCTCTATATGTTACCCTCTTCTCAGCCCTCATTTTGGCTCTCTTCTCAATCAGGTTAGCCTCTACACTCACTGCTCCTCTTTGCATGTCTTCTAATGTGTTGTAATCCCTCTCCTTAAGCTGGTAGGCCATGTCAACATCAAATCCTTCAGGATATTTTACTAAAGCCATACCTTGGGGAGGTTTCATGTGTGGAGGAAGAGCATTGTAAACACTATTAAACCTTGTAGAGTAGTCATGGACACTCTCTCCCACATTTCTCTTAAGATTCTTGTATTTTTCTAGGGTTTGGAGAGGGTTGGCCTTAACTTCCCATTTGTTTATGAAAGTTTGATATAAAGCAGGTAGATCTTGGATACTATTAGGAGGTAGGCTCTTGAACCATTTCTTCACATCACCTCCTAAGCTCTGGGCAAAGATTCTCATTTTGATTGTATCATCATCTATCTCCATGTAGTCAAAAGAATCTTCCATCCTATCTACATGGTGTTGGGCTGTGGTAGACTCTTTTGCAGTGAAGTGTGGAATCTTTGATTGATAATCATTGGGTAAAGGCACTAGAGGCTGGGGTAAAACCAGAGGTGCATACCAGGCTGCCATGATGATGTTCTGGTGAGGTAAAGGGTTGGCTTGAGCAGCTGGTATATGGATGACAGGGATGCTAGGACCAGCAGAAGTCTGTTGAGCAAATTTAGGATGACTGAGCCCCAAGTTTTGAATGAAGTGAATGTCAGGGGGTGTAGATGGAGGGGTCTCTCTATCCCTAATGTGTTTACCACTTTGAGGTGGTGAACCAGGAAGCTCAAGGTCAGGCTGGTCTAGGACGCTAAATGACCTAGTTCTTGAAAAACTGTTTTGAGTGTCTAGGTCAAAAAATGGGTCTCAAAGAGCTGTAAAGTCTTCTGGTGTAGAGTTATCTCTATGGATGTGGCTGGAAATAGTTGGTATTTTAGGTGCAGGAGATCTCTTGAGGATGCTCTCAGGGTTATCGACTATTTCAGGTGGGTTTGGGTTAGGATAAGTTCTTGTGTGAATGATTGTTAAAGCCAGAATGTTGTTTTCCAACCAAGCAGCTTAACCCTACTTGTTACTTCTACAATGGCTGATGTTGTTATGGAGGTTGGTCTCCCAGTGGAGTCTTATGTGAACCAAGATAATCAGCAGGCCTACTGATCACCAGTGGAGTCTTTGATCTTTAAGGAGCTATGGAGTCGCCAGGTGGAAGGTTTAGGATACTTTTGGAGGATACATTGTCCACCACAGTGCTTATGAGATGTCCCTTTCTAAGGATATCTTCAAAACATAGCAAACTCTAACCAGAGATTGACTGGGAGGGCTTTTACCAGATGTGTCACCTCTGAAAGAGTGTGAGATCTGGAGGGTACCTGGCCCTTTCCAGACTCTGTCTAAGAGTGTGGAAGAAACACAACAAATGGTATATAAAGTGAATTGCAATGGAAGTGTTTCACTACCAACCTGACCAGAGTTTCTAGGTCTTCTGAGGCTCTTGTGATGTAGTAGGATGGAAATACTCAGAAAGTCCCCTGTGGAGTTGCCATTATGTTGGTGACGACAATGGGAGACATACCAATGTTATCAGTTATAGACTCTCAGATATCCCCAGTGGAGTCGCCATTATGTTGGGGTTCCCATGTTTTGGCAAGGTTGGCAATACCAAAAGATGAGAAAACATCAAACCACTTTCATACCTCAGGATCTAGCCCTCCTGTGTCCAGAGAGGGATCTCTCTATTTAAGCAAAGGTTTTATGTCCTTGAAGCTCAGTGTTATGATATTAGGCTAGTTATAAGGCTCGGGGTTTGTTTGTTTGATGTATGTTTAGTTGTTGGGAATCAGGAAAGAAAGGTTCGGTATAAGACAAGAATGAGAAAAGAGGAATTTAGGCAGAGGAGAGATACTCTAGGGAACATTCAAGACCATTGGGCAATGGAGTCAGGAAAGGGTTTACTTGCTATTCAATGTGCAGGCTTTCAGTTGGGCTAGTCATCTAAAGCATTGGATCTTAAAGATGATTGCGTGATATGAAATGGTAAGAGAGAAAGGTGAAAGCAGGAAACCTCCAAGGTGACCTTCAGAGGTCAGATCCAGGGACAGGACATGCCTTTGGATGCCTGTGATCTGAAAACCAAAGGCTAACTCTTCAGACAAGGAACATTAAAGATTTATAACACAAAGTTGAAGACCTGAGATCAGAGAGAGACTTTGAACTCTCAATGCTTCGGCCTCCAGCTTGAGGGATCTAAGAAAGGTTCAATTAATTGAAAAGGATCCTAGTGAGACAGAGACAGAGTTCTAGACCTCCCAGTGTTCCCAATTCATTCAATTAAATCCTAACAAGAACATCTAAGAACCGATTCATTAATTCATACATCAGCTAGCAGGCAATGACATCCACTACACTGGTTAAATTAACTGAAATCAACCCTTAGATAACACATTTAGTAGAAAACATTGAAGGCAAGGAGAGAAGAAACATAGGGTACCTAAAAAGGGTAAATCCTATGCTAGATTTCTGATGCAAGCCAGTAGAAATGAAACGAAATGAACTGCAAGTTAAAAACAAATACATAGACATAAAAACATCACCGCTGCTTTAGATCGTGATCCAAAGAAATGTGCTTGTCATATTAAAGAGCAACACCAGTCAAGTACAACATTACCAATAGCTGGATATTCAGTCTGAAAACATCTTCCACAGCCTATATTACAACTTTACACAGAGACTATGTATCAAAGAAACAACTTGTAATTCTTTGATAACCGATCAACAACTTTACAATTAGTTTCTTCATGAATTTATAGCTCAAATGGAGCAGAGAAGGTAGGTGGAAAACTAAATGCAGCATTAAAACTCAGGAGAGGAAGAGGGTCGAGGCCCAATTCTGTTTTAAATTCTGAGCATTTATCTCTGGTATTCTTTGGATGAAAAAGCGGTCTTTGTCAGGCTCCCATTTACTCCAGGTATGTCTCTGATGTACTTGCTATAACACTCAGGTGAACTAAACAAAAAGGTAGAATAATGATGCTAAGGTCTGCCATACTATGTAACAAATGCTTCTGATAGCCTAGGACCGTTGTCAGGGCTGGAATTTCCTCAGGAACATGGTATAGAATGGGGATAGTATGGGCACTTCGTCCTTTGTGGAAAGGACATAATGCTGATGTGAAACCCTGATAGTATTTTTTTCTGCACGCTGGGCCTTTCATGCGATCCATGATGTCTTTGAACTGGTACCTTTGCCTTCTAAATCCCTGAAAAAGGCTAAAAAATATTCTATTACGTGCCTCGAACTCTCTGCGGCTCCATTACTGTCTTTGTTTATGCAATCAGAGCTTTAATGGCGTCGGAGAGGTTTTGCAGAGTTTGAACTCTGTCCTTTGATGAAATTTATGTTGCAGACACCTTTCCGGACATTTTTCTGTAATATCAGGCTCTAAATTCAGCTCCTTCTGTGCATTGTGCCTTTACAATAGTGCATATGAATCATGGTAGTTTTCCGCCTGCCTGTAACCCTGCACAACACGAAAAAAAATTAGGAAAACCATGCATGGAGAGGGTGGTGTGGATGACCGCAAAAATGGCGACGTGGCATGGTTGACGACGATGCATGCAGAGGATACTATGGAGGAAAACCGTGGAACGGTGGGAAATGCACTGGGCGACATCGAGATAGATATTACAATGTAAAACATTAAAACTTTGACCTTGGAATGAAATATATAGGAAAAGGACGAAGATGCGACGAAAATACGTGGAACGGGTGACGTGGCGGGATGCGGTGATGGTGGGGCTGACTTTAAATCTGGACCGTCTGATCTCAGGAGGATAGCGACGGATGGAAACGCATCGTAGGGAAATGGACAGTGGGCCAGGGGTACGATTTCCCTCATTTAACTCCCATGCATCTTCGCGGCACGATCACCGTTGGATTGAGTGCCCCAAATCGGACGGTTGATATGCATATTGCGCCGGGGCCAACGCCGAACTTTAACGCGCGATGGGGGGGGGGGGTGGTTTTCAAACATTTCTCGGAACACGCAGCATGCAATGAATAGAATCACTGTGAAATGGAAAATACCGCTCAACCTCCAAACGCAGTGCGATGGATACCACTGATTTTTGAACGGTGCGCAGAGCGGCAACCATAGGGCGGGGTGGACTTCTGACCGTTGATCTAGCGGGTTAAACGGATGGCTGTGATGCGATCTGAGTGGTAAACGGGGTGAACGGTGGACGCTGGGGGAATGCAACGACCGTCTGATCTATACAGATCGACGGTTTAAAATGCTCTCGATATATATTTGCGATAAGCGCCTTCCACCTTGGCGCCTGGTCTTGGCGCCGAGGTTACGTGGTGGAAAAGGCTAAAGGGGGCCGGCTGAAAGGGGCTAAACCCACATACATGAAGAATATGGTTATGGCTCGTTTTCGATGTAATTTTAGGGTAGGAAACAGTAATGATAGAGGGAAAAAGGGGGGAAATAGGCCAAAGAAGGGGTGTGTGTGGGATTGTAGAGGGAATTTTGGGGATAAGAGTGGGGCTTTAACAGAGGCAGAAAAAGGCTAAAAATGGGGCATTCTGCAGGAACATAGGGGAAAATGTAAGCCTTTTGGAGCACAATTTTTTGAAATCGGTGAGACTTTATAATGGGAAACAACAGAGGGGGTTTCAAAGGTCAGAGGACATGAAGAGGCTTTCAAGGATGATGTGTCTTCAGGGGAGATGCATTCCTTGAAGGCTCAAAAAACATTTAGCCCCCCTGCTTGCTTATTAAGAAATTCATAGGGGGCTAACAGTGAGCTAGGACACTGGTTAGTTATGGCACATCAAGTTGGGTCATCTACACCATAGTGCTTTGAGGATCATGTAGAAGATTTCTATAGGTTTTCCAAAGGGTACACTTGCACATATAGACACATGCAAGGGATGTATCGTGGGGAAGTATACAAAGGCCACCTTTCATGAGAAGGATAACCAAGCAACGAAAATCCTTGAGAGAGTTCATTCAGATTTGTGTGGACCATTCTCAATAGCTTCCACAACAAATCACAGGCATTATGTGATTTTTGTTGATTATTTTTCTAGAAAGTGTTGGATCTTCTTTCTATAGAAGAAAGATCAGACGTTCTCCAAGTTTTGTGAGTTCAAAGCACTGGTAGAGAAAGATACAGGGAAGAAGGTGAAGGCTCTAAGAAGAGACAATGGTGGTGAGTATATCTCTAATGAATTCAAGAACTTTTGCGCTAAAGAAGGACTTCAGAGAGAATTGATTGCACCTCATAACCCACAACATAATGTGGTTGCATAAATAAAGAAAATAAAAGAACAATTGTGGGAGCATCACGAGCTATGTTACATGATCAGGGCCTAACATTGCATCCGTAGGCAGAGCCATGCAACACAACGGTATTTGTGCAGAACCGTAGTCCTCATTGGATACTTGGCATGAGTACACCAGAGGAGGCTTTTTCAGGTAAGAAACCAGATGTTTCATATTTTAAAATTTTTGGCTCATCTATTTATTTCGATGTGACCAAACATGCCAGGAAGAAGTTAGAACCAACAAAAGAGGTTGGGATATTTGTGGGGTACACTGATACTCCCCACAACTATCGGGTGTATTTTGTGGCTAACAAGATGACAATTGATGAGGATAAAGGTGAAATGGTTCTGTTCTCATTTCATATTTGATGTGTAACTGGAAAAAGTAGTGGCTAAAGCTGTAAAGTTATCGAAATAAGCTCATGGTAATTCAATGTACCACTTCGCAGCCAGAACAGTAAGAATTCGCTGGAAAAGACGCAATCTAACATAATCATCATTTAAGGAATTAGATGAAAACCATAAATGATAATTCATGACATACATAGACGGGTCTTCTCCATAATTTCAATTGAATTTTGGAATGTCTGAGGGTAATTTATGAGGAATCACTGGCCACCAAGGTAAATAATGAATTACATCATTGGTGAGCCGGTTTAAATCAGGTAACTCTAAAGTTGCAATAAATGGAAACTATCAATTTAGGTCAGGTTGAGCATAACCAGGATAAGATGGAATCGCTTGGGAAATAGGCCATTGTGTACCAACAAATGGATTATGTTGTTGGTAACCCATATAAGGGTAGGCTTGCTAACCCGGTCTTGGATAAGCCCGATACTGTGGGAATGGTTGTTGCGGCTACCATGGTAACTGATAAAATGGTTTCCCTCCAGGATAATTCGGACCTGGTTGTGAATATACAGGGCCAACACAAACCTGTGAAAAAGGTAAACTAGCCTGTGGTTGCGAAATTCCCGATACATATGGTTGTTGAATAACAACCTGGGAAGACTCAGTCTGTAGACTCAAAACTCGAGGGTTAGGGGTGGAAGGAACCACTTGTGAAGACTAAGCAACAACCATAGAAGAAATGACAGGTGTAGTAGGCGCAAATGCGAAAGGTTGAGCTGGTTGATATTGATACACAACCTTTTCTAGCTGAATATGCAAGGTAGGTTTCCATTGGCAAACATGAATTCCAGCATATGATGGACCTAAATACGACGGAGTACTACCATATGGAGCGAACATCTATGGCCCCCCATCATATGGAGTATAGCGATATTGCACATACTTAATTTCATATGAAGGGTATCCAACAGATACTAGATAATATGGACGGTAATTACACGAACCAGCCTGATATTGAGTGTCAGGTTGTTCAGTACTCATGATAGATGAACCAGAGATAATTCCAAATGATTACATGGGTGAAGTCCATGGATTGGAGGAGACATCAGAGTAGGTTCCATTTAAAGCTTGGTAACCATGTGGGACGAACGGACCATCATACAAATGTTCCTCGGGTGTCGTTGAAAACATCAAAGACGAAATGAAAATAGATGATGCCACAACCGTAATAAACATTATAGTCTTAGATGTTGTCTTTTTCATGGTTAAATAACCCAGAAAAAAAATCTAACGAATCTACGAGAACTTGAAAGTAAAAAAGATCAACGTAAGTAGAGTCATTAAAACGAGGAAAAGACTGACATAAATGAAGCTCCGACCTAAAATGAGCGGGGGTCGAAGGGGTTGGATCTTCGTGAAGTTCTTCCTCTATCGAAATAAAACCAAGTGGAAGCACTTCACCGTCAAGCCCGATATAAATTTCAGGCGGTAAACTCTGCGGTAAAGAGGAAGACTCGATGGTTATGGATGGCTGAGGATCAGACGGCTGCACCGAAACAAATTCTTGTTGTTTGAATTCAGGATCAACTACTGGATCGAATTCCAGTTGAACAAGCTCGGGTTCAGGATTCACCGTTTCACTGGATTGAATTTCAGTGTCCTCAAGTAACTCTAAGATTTTTGTCTCGACAGTTGCAGGTAAACTAAGATCAGTCTAAACGACTCAAGATTCGGTACTCAAAGAATCGGATGTCTCTGGTATATCAAATGATGTAGCACCAAGAGATCCAGAGGTACCAGAGTCGGTAGGGTGAGTGCGCCTTTGTGTACTAGGAGTAGCTTTTGGCGGTAACGAAGGTTTAGTCATTGTCATTCTGTTACGGACAAAGCTACCCTAAGGTCTGGGCTGAGGGACCTAACAAAGCGAAAGGCATATCATCACAAGAAACACTCAAATTACAAGTCCTAATGATTGAACTAGAAAATGGAGGATAGACAACCTTACCTGTGTGTCCTACGTTTGGGGTCGATCCCGTAGGGTGCAAAACCTCTGCTACTCCTCGTGCTTCATAACTTCCAAATCAATCAAGAAAAAACACACAAACTAGTTTCACAACATATATATCCTAGATGTCAGCATGTTAGATCATATAATCTCGTAAAAATAACATGAAATAAACCATTACAAGATCATTCAACATGTATAGGAGATATATAACACAAAGACATCAGGAACTAGACAGAGCTTCTTTTATTAATAACATGTAAAGATAAAGTAGAGAAATCACCTAAGATCTGCCACAGATCTAAGAAAAACCGTCCTTCGGATCTATCTAGCCCTAGCCTCACAAAGATTTTTCTATAAAGGGTGCACAAAGGATGTCACATAAAGAGGGGGTGAACATCACAAGGAAACAAGGGTTTCCTGAACCTGGGAAGTGTAGGAA
The DNA here is from genome assembly GCA_034641835.2 of Pinus albicaulis. Classification (NCBI taxonomy): domain Eukaryota; kingdom Viridiplantae; phylum Streptophyta; class Pinopsida; order Pinales; family Pinaceae; genus Pinus; species Pinus albicaulis. The sequence continues at coordinate 1,578,824,153 of CM076579.1, forward strand.
GCAACGGGAAATATCAGAATTGACCAGGGCTATAACAGGCTATAATATCAATAACATTCTCTCTCCTCCCTTATGCCATTCCCTTGAGGTGTATCTATACTTCCTCGAATCAGTTTTTTCAGTTGGGAAACAGTTTGGCAACGAGTTGAGGTAGTTAAGTTACAATAAAAGCCCGTAAACCCTGCCTAAGTAATAGGGAGTTTATTATTTTTTTAATAGTTTAAATAGTATACATGGGTTAGATATGGGTGGACCCACATCTGCATACGAAAAAGTCTGGGCAGAGTCACTTATGGAATTCAAAATACTATTTTTTAAGAAGTTTGACCAAGTCTGAATGGAAGGGTTGCCCAAGGCCAATGCATAAGCAATCAAGTATATAGAGGTGATAAATGATTCTATAACAGATTATCCCTAATATATGAGGTCAGAACGGGTACATGATGGTCCAAATGTATTATGTGCATAAGAGAGTATCTTGCAAGGAATAGAGATGACTTCACCAGATTCCAGCCTACCAAAAACCAGTGAAATAAATAAGAAATAAAGCTCATGTATGAGGTGGGCATACCCATGCTTAGTGAAAGAAAAGCATGTCTGAATATCAAGTATGGAGCGGATCCAATATGTATACAAGTGTTACTGAACTGTAAAGTACATAGTGAATCATCTGTATCACATATAAAATACTGATCAATGATACTGCAAATATATCTGATCACTGAAGTTGGAACTGAATCTCCAAGTACCAAATCATAAGTGGTGGAACAAATGGTACTACATGCATCTTGGGTGCCAACATATAAGGGTGGATGGTGTCACTGGCAAAAAACTGAAGGATTTGTCAAAGTGAACCAAAACATGTTGATGCAAAACCGAGGTCTTCACTGATCACCATGGCACAATTATACACAATGGGAATTAATGAGTTGAGGTCGACCATGTGAAAAATCGTTTGATTACCGGTCATTGATGTATACCATTAACAAATGCGAGACAACTCACTGATAATGATGATGAGAGTCAAGGTACCCCTATACAGTATAACAAGTGCGAATAAATGAGTTGAAGTCTAACACTTAAGAGAATCTACCAATTAGGAGACATTGATGTATTCTCATTTTCGATAGCAAAGGAGTCTCTCACTGATGACTGCAAACCCTAAGGTATTGAAAAAATGACTCTAGACCTTATTCCCAAAGAAATGAGTCGGAGTTGATGGGAAAATATATGCTTGAAGGAAGGAATTAAGGCATCCCACATCAATTTGGAAGGAATTAGACGAAGAAAAGTGAAGTAACCAACCCGAAGTACATTTCCGACATGCATAAAATGTAGCTAGTGAATGAAAGAAACCCTCTAAACCATCAATAATAAAAGCTGGCAAAGAGGCAAGGAATCCACCGATAGGGTCAAATGGAAACCAATGAAGACCAATGGTGTTTATAAAATGTTGAGCACAAGGTCACCTATCAATGATTTAAATAGGGCCAGGGTGCGGCTCTAGGTTAACTCTCAGAGAAATTTGTTGAAGTTGATAAGAGACAAACTCGCCAACAAGAAGTCATTGGAGACCTTCTCAAACCAGCATGAGCAAAGGACCAAATAGCTGATGTGTTAGAACAAGACTCTAACAGATTGGGATGGCCAACTGAAAAATGAGTCAAGAGACACCGTAGAAAGGCCGACTCAGGTTTACTTCCCTTGAACAAAAGGGGTCCCATACACCCATAGGAGAAATCACTCGATCAACTGCTGTGATAAAATCTGGAGAAGAGAAATAATAATTCAAAGGATCCTTCTCAAAAGCATTTGAGGATTGAGGATATAACGCCACATAGTTTACCCATGGTAGGGCAGAGTCAACTTGAACACTTGGAACATACCAAGGGGAATGTTGAACTAAGTTCGAATTAGGATGGTAATTATCATATGAAAGTTGGTAAATCATGACAATACTTCCATTGTGAGGAAAATACATGACTTGAAAGAGTGAAGATACAAAAACATTCATAGCATAGACATAATTATGCCCAAGTAGCATATTAAAGTCTAAATAGCAATCAACCACAATTAAATCAACTAAGACAGTCTTCTGACCTAAAGTGATAGGCAATTGAGGAAGAACACCCATAGATTTACCAAATCTTCTATCACAAGCTAGAAATTGACAGTCAGTTTCCAACAACTTTGGAGAACCCAAAGCTTTCAAAGTTGAGGAGGATATAATACTTGTAGAGGATCCTTCATCCACTTCAAATTGATAGAAATTTGTGGAATTAACTCTAACATTATTTGGAAAGGTGCAGCCGAAGGAAGACGAGGCTCAACAAGACTATCCCAATCAAAGGAAACACTCCTAGAACTTGGAGGGGGTACATTCAAAGAGACCAACATGCGCCCCAGACCAAAAGACTGTGAACTAGAAATCAAAAAGACCCTGTTCTTAGACACTTCACCCCCCAAAAAAAGAGTGGGATCGGCTAGAGATTGCACTCCCTCGACCACTTCGTCTGTGAATGGTTCATAGGTTTGTTGAGAAACCATAACAGGTTCAGGAGTAGAAGAACCTATGGACTCAGACCACAACCTTTGTACCATAGAAATCTCAGGGCACAAATGAGTAATATGATCTCCCTTACAAATATTACAAGGGAAATTGGGTTTAAATATTTTACGCTTATGTTTCTGATCAACATTAATGCCCCCATCATGACTAGTAGTGGCTAGTGCAAAATTTCCAACATGACTTCACGAGGTTGATGGAATATCTCCAATATGACTTGCAGAGGTTAGTGACTCTTTTCCACGTGAGATAGGACTTATGCCCCCGGCACGACTCATAGAAGTATGTGAGTCATCATCAGCATTACTGATAGAGGTCAATAAATCATTGCTAGCATCACTTGCAGTGACTTGAATTATGCCCCAAGCATGACTTGCAGCGACTGAAGGCTTATCTCCAACATGACTAACAGAAGTCGATGATGATGCATGGAGGGAACTCTTGTTCTCCTTATTCTTCCTCTTTCTCTTCTTTTTAGATTTCTTATTGCAAGATAGAGGAGAAAGAGGAAGCCTAGATTTTTTTGGTGAAGATGTTGAATAATTAACACCCATTCTATGCTCTTAAAGTAAATCATTCATCTAGGAAGCTTCAAGGATATTTGGAACATTCAGAGTGGACCACAATCAAACGGGTAGTCCAACATTTAATCCAGGAATACTCAAAGTGGCCATCAAGGGGGAACCAACATTTCTAAAGAAAGAAAAAACACAAGGATCCCCTTGTGGAAGGGTTCCTTGGTTGGCATTGATAGGAATATGGGCTATACCCAACTAACATGCGGATCCTTCCCTTACGGGATAGTTCAAATGAATTTTCAAGGAAAAGAGATGCACAAGACAAAATTCACCCTTAAGGAGGAAACTCCAAAAAAACAAAGATAAAGAGCCTTTCAAAACCGATGGAGTGGTTTCGTGAAAGAAATCAATATAAAACCTAGCTACATGAAAATGCAACTCATTTTATTTAATGAAAAGTGATTTCTGCAAAGGTTCTATGAGAAACCTAATAAAGCGAAACATTTTTTTATCAATTTTGCATTCAAATATTCAAAAACTATCAAAAAGACTAAATGTTAAAAATGCATCTATCTTAATGCATACTAGAATGCTTTAAAATGAAAGATCCTATGGATTGCTCACAAAGGGAATCAAATGATTTTTTCAATAAGATTGGTTTGATCACTTTGACAGAAAAGTAAATACAAGCCCCAACATGAACTTCTTTGCACAAAACAATGCCAAAATAATCTTGATATACAAGAGCCAAATCCAAGCAAGGACTCCTCTCAGAACCAAGCAAACAGGCCTAAAATGAGAAACCAACAGATTGCTCCAAAAAGGATGAAAACCATGAAAAGAAAAACAAATAAAAAGCAACAGAAAACACAATTTTTTTTTAGCTTTTCGCTTTTTAAGGAAGCAAGAAAATTTCATTGAGAGAAGCAAAAAACTACCAAAGGTCTCAAATCAAGAAATTCAGCCAACAAGGCAACTTCCAATTCCTCAAGCCAACTATGCCACTTTCGTGGAGGGACTCAAACAAACAAAAAAGAAGTAACCAACTCAAGAAACTGAGTCAAATCAGTAGCAAAAACTTCCAGCAAACAAAAACTTCAAGAAATCGATGAAAGGCAACTTCAAGATTCACTAGAAAGTTGATCTCAAGAAACAAGAAAACCAAGAAAGTCAAGAAGGAAAAAACCAAGAAGTGAAGCAATTCACAAGGAAAACATGAGAAAACTGACAATGGCTCATTGTTGTAAAATGTCAAAACAACCAAGAACTTCAGAATGAAGTCCTGGTGCTATAGTCGCAACTGAAACTTCACCGAAAAGGTAAAACCCTAGATTGACTAGGTTTTATTATAAAAGGGAGAGAAATTGACACACAACAAGAAGAAACACTGTCTAAACACCTAGGAGGTTCCACAAGGATGACCAAAAATAGGCAAGAAAGACTTACAGGGTCCCAAAATTCAAATTTTTAAATTTTACTGGGCATACATGGATCCACTGCGTGAAACACACGTGTATATGTGATTGTACCTTAAGAAACTCGCTTATACACGGGTCAATTTGGAAAAAACATAAGGTATGTACGTGACTGTGTACACACCAAATAGCATATATAAATTGTAATAAAGAAAAAGTAAAAACTCAAGCCTGATCTAGAAGATCGGGACTTTTGCCTGGATGGGAAAAGAACCTACTAGATTGAAAACATGATCAAACTGTGAGGCAACCCAAAATATAGAGAAAAACAACCCAAACTAGGAATTACACGGATGTAATCCCCAGCGGAGTCACCATTTCTGTTATGGGAAAAGGTACCCTAAGGTCTGGGTTGAGGGACCTATAGAACAAAAGGCATATCTTCACAAGAAACGCTCAAATTACAATTCCTAATGCTTGAACTAGAAAAGGGAGGATAGACGACCTTACCCATGTGTCCTATGTATGGGTTCAATCCCGTAGGGTGAAAAACATCTGCTACTCCTCATGCTTCAGAACCTGCAAATCAATCAAGACAAATCACACAAACTATTTGCACAACATATATATCCTAGATGTCAGCATGTTAGATCATATAATCTCATAAAAATAACATGAATTAAACCATTACAAGATCATTCAACATGGATAGGAGATATATAACACAAAGACATTAGGAATAGGACAAAGCTTCTTTTATTGATAATATGTAAAGATAAAGTGGAGAAATCACGTGAGAGCTTCCACGGCTCCAAGTGAAACCGTCCTCCGAATCCGTCCAACCCTAGCCTCACAATGCTTCTTCCATAAAGGGTGCACAAAGGATGTCACATAAAGAGGAGGTGAACATAACAAGGAAACAAGGGTGTCTTGAACCTGGGAAGTGCAAGAGGCACAGGGAAATATAAGACTTGATCAGGGCTATAACAGGCTATAATATAAATAGAATTCTCTCTCATCCCTTAGGCCATTCCCTTGAGGTGTTTCTATACTTCCTCAAATCAGTTTTTTCAGTTGGGAAACAGTTTGGCCACAGGTTGAGGTAGTTAATCTACATGAAAAACTCATAAACCCCACCCAATTAATAAGAGAGTTTATTATTTTTTAATATTTTAAATAATATACATGGGTTAGATATGGGTGGACTCACGTTTGCACGTGAAAAAGTCTGGACGGAGTCACGTATGGAATTCAAAATACTATTTTTTAAGAAGTTTGACCAAGTCTGAATGGAAGGGCTCCCCAAGTCCAATACATAATTCATAAAGTATATATAGGTGATAAATGATGCTATAAAACCTACACAAATTATAGCGAAGGGTTGGATCTTCTTCCACGATTTTTGATTGATTTTAAAAAAATAAACAAAAAGAGGGTGATACTAGGCAAAAGGTTAAGCAAGCAACTGTGAATTGAAATATACTGCCTCAGTAAACCAAGGACTTATTATAAGTGCAGAAAATCTCGCCAAATGTTGTGTTCGGTGTATCACAGGTACAAGGCGGCCGAATCAGTTACCTATGTATGGTAATAAACGTATATTTGTCCTCCCAAATATACACGAAGGTACTTGGAGGCCCAATCCATGTTAGCATTGTCTAATGCGAAACCGCATATTGAGAGCATCGCTTTATACTTTTCATACTAGAACACTGCCTGATATACCCGAAAGTATGTGGACTAGCTCTGATATACTTACGTACGTGGAATGAGGTATCACACTCAGAATATATCACAGATAATTAGCGACAGCTGCTATGTTTAACGATGCCGGAACACGTCTCTAGCCTAGACCTCTAAATGTTATCGTTAATGTTACAATGCTTCCTTAGGTAAATTCAAAGAAATTTTATGTTGATCTTGATTATCATTTTTTCTTTCAATTTTACCACAAGATAGTATTGAACATTCCTAGAATTTAATTAGAATGATAAGCATTCGTTTTGAATTGGTTTTCGACAATGAAAAACTAGCTAGTAGGGATAGAGAAATCAGATAATTTTCAATCATCATTGGGCACATCTAAATGAAAATTTTCCCTAAAATATTCCTGAAGTAGCATTCACAATCCCTAAATGAAACTTGATGTTTTTATTTTCAGTTTCCTTTAAGTTTATATAACGAAAAAGAAACTAATGCACAAACAATCACTCAAAACTTTCAAGAGAAACAAAAACAACAATTACTCTTTTCTAAAATAATGAAATGATTAAATGTAAAATTTAACTTGGAACTATTCACAATGATAAAGAAAACATAAAGAAACATTGATAATAAAAAATAACAAAATAAAATCGTGAGGCAAGAAGAGGAAAGGAAAAATTGTCTCTAGAGGTATTCAGTCACTCAAAACTTCAGCAAGCAAACACAGACATGAAATGGAAAAAGAAAAAATAGATAGATTTTGGTTGGACACAGGGGCAACGCAACCCTGAGTAGGAGACAGTGTGTTGCAGAGCACTGTCCCTAAGCCAGCAGTGCTATGCAGAGCACTGTGTCAAGACCAACAGTGCATTGGTGCCAGAGGACTCTCTGAAAAAGCAATCAATCACACTACTTTTGCTAAGACACATTCAAATAACTGAAAATAGGCAGGTAAATTCTACTAGATGTTGATGGACAAGGACCAAACCACCAAAGACGATCTGTAGGTACCCAGTATGGTCATCAATTTTTTTTACAGAAATACAAACCTACAGATAAGTATGATTTTCCTAAGTGGGTGATTCACTTAGAACAACAAAAATAAATATATCTGATATTCAAATTAAACAAATTGAATCGATTAAACTCATTAATACACATATAACATCATTGACACGTGCATTAGGAATTGAACAATTGTCTTTATTATGAAGTAGAAGGAAGAGTACAACCAGTTGATCGATTCGTCTTCACTCATCCAGCTTGAGTCCCATCCTCATCACATCCAGCATCAACAATCCAGCAGCATCACAGTACATGCACACACCTTCAAGAGTTGATATCCAACCATCATAACTCTACTTAACACAAATTATTTCTCTCTTGTCCACTATGTTGAGTGCTCTATTTATAAGTATATGAAGGTTGTTTGAAATAAATGAATCATGGAATGGCTTTCCTAAAAATGGATGAAGAGGTTTTCTTGTTCATGGGAATAGGAGGATAAGAGGTTTAATGACTTTATGGGTTCCAAATTCGAGGCTATAAGATGAAAGGAGAGCTGGAACAACTTCTATAAGTCAGGGAGATTCCTAGAATCCAATGAACAATTAGCTCATAGTCGACCAACACACTCCAAAGTGGGCCTAGATCCTCTGCAACGTAGCCTCGCATGGGAGTAGATGCTTTGCAAAGTAGTTACAGCTATCTAGGGGTGCGTTGATGGCTTTATAGTGCACTTCAATTGGCATCTAAGCACTGAAACTTTCATGAAGGAAGACCATCAATGCGATGAATTTTTTAGGGCATGTAGCAACCAATTTAGAGTATGATAGACCCTAATGAATATTTATTTTTATTTTGGGATGTTTCCCAAATCGACCTATAACAGTCCCTTGAGAGGGAGCTTGACTTGCATGCAGATGAGGAACTCTTAGTTCCAAAGGATGAACCTCAGGATGTGGAGCAGCCACAAGCAGAGGATCATGGAGTGGTAGAAACCACTCATGCAGATTCATTCACCAGGAATGGTAAGAAGCACACTAGAGAGGCTGACATATTGATGCTAGATGCGACAGAGAATGTAGGTGCACCTACATCACAACATAGGCAGAGAAGGTCCTCAGACAAGTATATTGGATACATGGCTCTTATGAGCGAGTGTATTGTGACAGAACCATCCTCTTTTGAGGAAGCGGTGATGTAGCCAACATGGGTTGATGCTATGGTTGAGGAGTATGACTCCATTATCAGAAACAATGCATGGGAAGTGGTCCCAAGACTAGTGGGGAAGTCAATGGTTGGATCCAGATGGATCTACAAGGTGAAGCAAGCAGCAGACGGGAGTGTGGAGAATTACAAGGCTATATTTGTGGCCCGAGGATTCTCACAGATTGAGGGGATTGGCTATGAGGATACTTTTTCACCAATTGCAAGGTACTCATCGATTAGATCTGTCCTTGAACTCTTAGTGCAGATGGGATGGCAGATACATTAAATGGATGTAAAGACAACCTTTCTTAATGGATTTATTGAGGAAGAAGTGTACATTGAGCAACCAGAAGGTTTTGAGACCTTTGACAGGGATTCGCATGTGTGAAGACTCAAGACAACATTGTATGGGCTGAAGCAAGCACCTTATGCTTGGTACACTAGGATCGAAATCTGTTTCACCGGATTGGGCTTCACAAAGTGTGAGGTGGATGCAAACCTATATCATTTTATGGTTGATGGTAAGTGTTACACAAAATTTTTTCACTGTCCCTGCAATCCTGATCTTGCCCATTGGAGAGTCATTTCTATGATCAATAAGTAGTGTCATGCCTTGCAAAGACCATCATTGTTTCCCTTTGCATGAGAGTAATATTCCTTCTGTTGAAAATTCCCTGAGCAGAGGCTCAAAAACCCTTGTTTTTGGCTTAGCGCGGGTAGTCAGTTATTCCCTTGCGCTGAAGAGGAAGATTAAACTGGCTGGCACTATGTCCCAGTTTGCCACTCGTGCCAAGCTATTTATGGAATGTTTTTTTAAAATAGAGGCAGAGATTCCACTCCAACCACCTCGAGGATGAGTCATTAGGAGTGGTTGAACTGAATAACCATAGAATCCTTCCTTTAGTTTATGGTTTCCACCTCCCATGAGAACCTCCTACAGGATAGGCCTCCCTCCCACCTTTGTAGGGATCCTAACCTCCTCCTTTTCCTCTATAAAAGAAGCTATCTCTCTTAGAAAAAGCTAGCTGAACTTGGAGAATTGAACATATTATAGCTGAACTACTAGAGAAGATAGAATAAGAAGGAATTACGATGAGGAAGCTTGAGTCCATGACTTATGAGAGAGCTTGAGTCCATGCCTTCATCCCATCTGAATTCCCTGACGAGCATCTGAGACACGCTTCAGTTGAACCCCGCTGGAGGAGACTGTGACGTCAAAGCATTGGTTGTAACTCTTCCTTCTAATTTATATACGTGACTATTGTTTGGTTCCCATTTTGTATTATGTTAGATGCTTAATGCAACATGCGTAGCCCTCTTTGATTGGCTAGTAGTTATGAATGAAACCATTATGTCGTATGTTTTTCTCGTTTTTGTTCTGTGTGCAGGTATCCGAGCATGACCGCGGAAGGATTGTGACTTGTCAAGGCAGGAGCGAGAGGCCACTACCACTACAGCAACGACAACAGCGTTGGATTCCAGGTAGGTCGATCTACCGTTTCGTTTGTTCATTCAATAATTAGGAAGTAACACTCTAGCATGTCCCTTTGTTTCTAGACCCACTCTAGGGCTAGAGGGATCGTCTCTATCTGCAGAGAGGATTTACCTGCATAAAAAATTGGCAACTCCAGTGGGGAACAATGCGAGTTTGTCGTTTCATCTTGTTGGGTTAGTTTCAATTATTGATTTAGTTATCTGTCTTTTTCTGGTTTGCTTACTTAGTTTCCATCCTCTGTTCAACTCTAGAGTGTCAAGATTGACCTCTGCTCATTAGGTTTGGGGTTTTCCTCTTTTTCCAATAGTTATCTAGCTGGGCACGGTTTTTCTTTGAACAGTCACCTCGATTGACGCAGGTTACTCTTTTTGCAGTTGCGCCAACCCCTGTATGGCGCGGATTACAGCCTTACAATCGCGCTAACCCCTGTAGGATTTGGTTTTTTCTCCTTAATGAGTCTTTTGGTCAATTGTGCTTGCTTTTGGGTTTTTTTTAATGTGTAATTATGCCCTTGGGATTGTTTTGACTGCCGTCGACTTTCTTTTCTCAGTCGTTTGTCTATTTTCTTATTAGTGTAAATTGAGGCCTTAGGGTTTCTAGGTGTCTTGGTGCATTGAGCCTTCTGTTTGGAAATCAAGTCAATTTGATTGTCGTCAATCTCATTCTTGGATTGATTGCACTTAGTTTTTTTGATCATTTTTGAGTGATTTCTTTGGTTGCAGAGTTATTTTGTTTTTCGATTGATTCTTTGCCTTATTTCTCCAAGCATAGATTACATTGCTTGTTTTGGTCCATTTTGAAAACTTTCTCTTGGTTTGGAAGACTGCGACATTAGTTTGAGTGCTTTCTTGTGTTTGTTTTGCGTTTTATTGAGTCATTCAATTTTGATCCCTGCACAACACTTAAGCTAGTGTTTGTTTTCAGTTTTTCATGTAATTAGTGCGTCATGTGCTTCTTTTCATTGAAAAAAAAAAACATATTTCGCATTCTTTCTTTGCATTGAAAGTGAAATATTCTTTTGCATAACTAGCATCTGATTATCTAGGAAAGAGTTTCATTTTCGTTTGAATTTTTTAGATGCATTAGTGGATTTCTTCGCATAGTTTCATTGTTTTATTTTGTTTGAAATATCTCTATCCTTCTCCTAAATAGCATTAATTGAATCAGAAATGATGTTCATTTGCATATAGCTTGCATTTAGGAATTTTGAGATCCAAATTCGATAGGGCCTTAAAACTGAAACATAATCCAAGATAAACTTTAAAAATTATTTAATTAACCTAAGGAAGCATTGAAACCTAACGAAACATTTTTAATGGTCTAGGCTAGAGACGTGTTCTGGTGTCTTAAAACCTAGTAGTTGTTGTTCGCCATCTGGCGTTAGACAACACTAGCATGAACTTGTGCTCCCCGTAACATTGAGTATATAAAGGGAGACCCCTCTAGGTTGCAATCCTTTTATCCATAGGAAGTCGAGTCTGCCACCTTGTAACTGTGATACACAGAACAGAGCATTCGGGGAGACTACCTGCACGTACGTCAAGTCCTTAGACATTTATGTTTCATTTGATCACCAAGGTGTATATGGCAGTTCACAGAAACCTGGTATACCCTCTTGCTTAGTATTCTAGAGTAGTCATTTTGATCTTTTCATGAATCTTTAAAAACTAGAAGAGATCGTGGAGCACTTTTCCTTTCATGCTCGTTTAAAATTGAAAGTGACTAGAGTCATCTTTTGCCTGTTTCTCGACTCTTATAAAATGAAACATGGAATTTTGGTTTCAGTGTTATAAAATTAATCACCTACGATAACATGCCCGTTAAATTTTTATTACTTGTCCTGTTGTTTTTCCTTGTTTAACCTTGGAGTCCTCATTTTTCCTTTTTGTTTTGATATAAAGCCATGGTGGCAGAACTACTAGTTTCGTCGTCTTCACTGCCTCCTAGTGGTAGTTCTTTCCCAGACGTTTCTTTTCAAACTCCTCAATCCATTAGGTCTGTTGAGTTCTTGCAACCTATTCTCCTGTATGTCCTGCCTCTTGCTACTCGATCTCCTCCTATAGAGTCAGTTGAGTTCAATTGGCCTCCTTCTGGTGCTTGGTCTGGTTTTGGGGAACAAGGAGATTTTCCTCCTCTTACGTCGGGTTCACCATTTTTTGATGCTGCTATGCCTCCTAGTCCCCGTAGTCTTTTTGAAGATCTCACGGCAGTGTCTGACATGGATTCATCTAGTCCTGCTGGTAGTGAAGGAATGCCTGTTTCTACAAGAGAATATCAGCTTTTTTCAGAATATTTCCCTCATGTTTCTACTCAGTCTTCTCTACCATCGGTGTCACTTCCACTTGGATATAGTTCCTTGAGTCAGATTATATCTGGTGTTGCCTCTATAGTGCAATCTAGTACAGTAACTCCTCCTCAGAGTTCGGTCCTACCTTTGTTAGGACTATCACCTTCGACACTTGGTTCATCAGTTACTGTTACGTTTGTTCGAGTCCAACCGATGGTCTGTGTGGCTTCATCCACACCGGTTGTTACCCATCAGTCGTCCGGATATTTTCACACTCACAGGTCTATTTTCCTCAATCCCACGTGGCCTGTTAATCCCAGTCCTCGTAGATCACAATCTAGTGCCGCGGAGGCCCCGCTTGCTTCTAGTGCAGTTTCCACTACTCCTGTGATTCCTAGTGGTCTTACTTTTGAAGAATACCTGTTAGTTGTTCAGCAACAGATTTCTCAGAGTTTTAAACCGCTCCAAGATCCTAGAATTCCTCGATTCCATCACTATGATGTTGTTCGTAATCCCATATATGTATATCCGTATCATTATGATGAGTATGGTAATCTGGCCTATTTGTCTCCTATTGATCCTCATCAGATTTTTTATGATCCTTATCATACTGTTACTCATGTGGGGCCTACCTTACCTGTGCAACCCTCTGGCTTGCAAGGACAACCCTCTATGAGACAACCTTTAGCTCAGTAGGGCCCTGCCTTTGGTCCATGGGGACAACCATATGGTCCACAAGGCCAACCTTCACACGGAAAACCTTTGGTCTAACATGGACAACCCTCTGGTATTTTTGGTCAACCTCAGAATCAACCAGGACTATCTTATGCTCCTGGGGGGAAAATCTAGCCACCACAGGGACAACCTGTTGCACCACAACCGAATTCACATGCTAAGTATGGCCAAAATGTTGTGCAACCAGGACAACCTGGTCCATCACAACTGTCAGGCAAACCTTTCCCACAAGGCCAACCTGGTGGCCCTCAGTACTCGGTTCAACCAGCTCAGCAACCGATTCAACCTGCTCCTCAGTCGGTTCCATCGGTTCAACATCCAGTTCTACCTGTCTATAGTCAACCAGGTTTTCCTGCTCAGCAGCCTAATCAATCTACTCAGTCGGGACCACCTGTTCAACCGAAAGGCGCTTACTACCCTCAAGGTTCATATCAACGGGTATATCATCAACCTCAGAGCCATGCTTACATTCCACAACAGACTCCTTATGCTACTCAGCAAGGACCTTAGTGGTCTACTTCGACTCAGTAGCCTGGTCCTCAAACCCAATATCAACCGAATTATCCTGCTTCTAATCCCTATGATCCGAATCCTCCAAGACAGAATGTATGGGGACAGAATCTCGCTTGGACTAGGTGGAATGTACACATGGGTCCTTATCAAAGACCTCTGATAACTTTAAATACTCAATTATCGTTTCTTGCTATGTTGGAATTACCTGATGTGTCAAATTTAACGAGCGATCCCATTCTTCATAACCCGTATTGGCCTCTGGTTCCAACCAATATTCCTGGTGATTGTCCCAAATTTTAGGGCAAGTTTGGAAAATACCCCCAAGCACATGTTAGACTTACCATTTATGGTGTTCCTCTAACTCTTGGGTTGACGATTCTATTAGACTTCGTCTTTTCCAGCGAACTCTTACTGGTGCTGCTGCAAAGTGGTACATTGAGCTATCTCATGGAATCTTCCAAGATTTCAATTCTTTAGCCATGGCTTTCCTTATGCATTTTCAGTTACCAGTCTGTTATGAGACCTGGACGCACCTCCTCACTTCATTGAAATAGGACCGAGCTACTCATATCTTGGATCATATTCATGAGTGGTGACGTCGTCGTTGCATGATTAAATTTGAAATTCCTAATTAGTTTCTAACTCATTGGTTCACTACCTCCTTTGTCAATCAGATTGCCAAAGACATCGCTATGGGGGCATGTGTAACTGAGGAACAAGTCATTTCTTACGCCGAGTACCTTGACCTTGTGTGATCTCAGTCTGGCGCATTATATGATATCTTTCCTGATGCTCCCCGACCTGGAACTTCTAAACCAACAGTGACTCCATATGTCAATGGTATTATTGGTTCCGTGTCTCAGACTTCTCCGAAGTCTTCTTTTTCAAACTCTGGGAAGCCGAAGCCCACTTCTTCCAATAATGTTACTTCTCAGTCCACTTCGAATTTTGGTAAACCCACAGAAGTTAATGTCGTTCAAGCCAATCCTACAGATAATGCTTCTAAAGATAAAAAGACGGGTAAAGGTAAGGCCAAAGCTGATACTCTGAAACAGGATTCTCGGAAACCTCGTGCTGGCGATGGTTCTCAACGCAAACCGAAGTACCCTTGCTTGAATTGTGATGAAGAGCACTTCACCAAGGACTGTCCTCGACGGTCCGAAGTGAGCTGATTTCTCAAAGGCACCCAGGGAACTCTGACCATTCTTAAAGAACCTTTCCCATCTTAGCAAACTCAGATGGTAGAGCAACCTCAGTTCTCTGCCCCATTTGGCTCTCAGGTGTTCATTGTGAACGGTTCTGCAGTTGTTTCTATTGTTACTTGGTCGAAATATTATACTGGCTCGCGTTAGGCTACGGGAAAGGAGATCGTTGATGGTCCTCCTCCACCTATTACTAGCCCTATTGAAATCAAAAGGCCCAATGTTGAATCCGTTGTGCGACCACCTTCCAAAGGTGTACTCCGCAAGTCTTCTTATAATCCCAACGCCTGTGCCGCTCACCATTACAATATTGTTGAGGATTAGGCTCAGGTGCCATCCGTGATGTCCGCGTTAGAAGTACTTTAGAGTTGTCTGTCTCAACGAGGAGCTTTGTTATCTACGATTGGTGGGGTTTATCCTGCTGATACTAGCCTTCTTGCTTTCGATCTAGAAGGACGAAGGTATTGACATCCATCGAGCAGTTGTGGACGAAGGTGCATCAACCTGTGTCATTTCATCTTCATGTAGGAAAGTTATTGGTTCTCCAACCCTGAATTCATCACCAAATGCCCTAGAAGCATTTGATGGAAGAGAATCAAAACCCTTAGGTATTCTCGCTAGTTTACTGATTACTTTGAAATGGAATACAGTCAATGTCGAGGTCAAATTTGTTGATGCTAAACTCAATTATAATCTTCTCCTTGGTCGTAGTTGGACTGACACCATGTTGTGTGTTCCATCCACTCCCTTTCGTGTTTTGAAATTTCCACATGAAGGAAATATTGTTACTGTTGATCAATTATCTTTCTTCACATCTTCTTCTGAGAACAACGTTCCATATGTGGATAAGATTCCTACTCCCTATGAGAGCATCGGGTCAAATATTTTTAAATATCCTGCCCTCATGGGTATTTTCCTCTTCCTCCATCGAATTCCATTCAGATTCATATGATCTCTTGATCTGATGACCCATGGATTATTCCTTCACCTAAACAGATTGATTATTTTGGAGCTTCGATGCCTTTGAGTCCGATTGAGATTGATTATTGTGAACTCATCGCTACTTTGGAACCTCCATCCTATGATTGTGCTCCTTTGAGCATGTCTCTTGACATTTACTCTCAATCCCCCTACCTTGGAAATTTAGATTCACCGGATCCTTTGAAAGAAGTGTTTCCCTTTGATGAAGCCATCGTGGAAATCATGTCTCTTGAGGATCTACCGTGGGATGATCATCATCATCGTTCCTCGTTTATGCCTGGACTCAGGGCCATGTCTGCTTGTCTTGAGCGTTTTGCATCTCAGGTTCCTTCTCCTCCACTTCAATTTCTTGTTTTGACACATGACGTATTTATGGAAGGTAACTTGAGTAACATTACACAGACGATGCCTATTGACATTTTCGTTAAACTGGGAATTGTCAAGAACATCCATATTGGGGTTACTTGTTCTTCTGATGAAGTACAAGTTTATACTAGCCTTTTTCGCGAGTTCCGTGATGTCTTTTCCTGGTCCTATGAAGAAATTCCCAACATTGATCCTAGTATTGTGGTGCATGAAATTCCACTTATCCCGGTTCGAAACTTGTTCGCCAGCGTCTTCGTCTGGTGCACCCTAGAAAAGTTGTTGCCATCAAAGGCGAAGTTGAAAAACTTCTTAGATTTGGTTTTATTTATCCGATTCCTTTGACATAATGGGTCTCTAATATTGGTCCTGTAGATAAAAAATAGGGAACTATTTGCGTCTATGTTGATTATCATGATATTAATCAAGCTTGTCCCAAGGATAATTATCCTACTCCCTTTATCGATCAAATCATTGATGATTGTGTTGGGAGTGAGATTTTTTCCCTAATGGACGGTTTTTCTAGTTACAATCAGATTAACACTCCCGCCTGATCAACATAAGACTACCTTTATCTGTCCTTGGGGTACTTTCGCATATAAGAAGCTCCCTTTTGGCTTAAAGAATGTTGGGGCTACGTTTCAGCGAGCAATGTCATATGCTTTTCACGATATTCTTCATATTGTTCAACCTTATCTGGATGATCTTCCCGCTCATTCAGCTAAGCGTCCATACCATCCTGACCATCTTCGTCTGATTTTTCTTCGTTGTCGACATTACAACATTTGGCTTAATCTGTATAAGTGCATCTTCTGCGTTGATTCCGGTAGACTCTTAGGGTTTATCATATCTAAAGATGGAATTCGCTTCGATCCACTCAAGGTTGAGGCTATTATTAATCTCCCCTCTCCCTCCTCATTACATCAGTTGTAGGGTTTGCAAGGTAAGGCTAATTTTCTACACCATTTTATACCTAAATATGCAGAAGTGGATCGAGGATACACGCGATCATTAAAGCAGGGCGTCCTGTTCTATTGGGATGAGATTGCTCAGAATTATTTTGAGGCCTTGAAGACGTTGCTTGTCAATGCTCCTCTGTTGTGTCCTCCTAACTATCATCGTGATTTTTCCCTTTATTTAGCCACCACTTTCAGTATAATTACCATGGTTCTGGTACAAGATGATGATGACGGTAATGAGCATATTATCTATTACTTGTCTTGTAACCTTCTCGACCCTGAGATGCGCTATGCACATGTCGAGAAGTTAGTGTTAGCTGCGGTTCAAGCAGTTCAACAATTTCGTCATTATATTATTTGGCGTACAGTGACTGTGATTTCCGATTGCAACCCCATGACTTGTATATTGTCTCGATAATTGCTGGGGGGGAAATACTCAAAGTGGATTGTCATCCTCCAAGAGTTCGATTTGGAATTTACTGCTGCCAAGTCGAAGAAGTCACTAGTCTTTGCTGATTTGATTTGTTCCCTCCCTTCAGACTCTCCTCCATCTCGTTCTAAGGAATAAATTCCAGACAATATGTTTTTCTTGATTAGCACCCTCGATCTGTGGTACAGTGATATCATTATTTATCTCTAGACTTCTAATTTCATATCTAAGTTGTCGAAGGATGCCCACTGACGCATCCGTCATCAGTCGCAACCTTATCGTATAGTTGGGGATACCCTCTATCGTGTTGGAGTGGATTCCATTCTCCGTTGATGTTTGACCCTCGAGGAAGCTAAGAAAGTCCTTAATGATTGTCATTGTGGTGCCTGTGGTGGTCACATGTCTGGTTATGCCACTGCACAAAATATTCTTCGTGCAGGTTATTTCTGGCCTTCTATATTCAAAGACTGCATTGTCGCGGTTCGTAAATGTCATGATTGCCAGGTTTATCAACACAAGATGTGTGCGCCACATGTACCTCTTCATCCTGTCATTACCGTTGGTCCCTTTGCGAAGTGGGGCATCGATTTTATGATGTGTAACCCTCAATCGACCGGGGGGCATGCTTATATTATTGTCACTGTGGACTACTTCACTAAATGGACCGAAGCAATGCCTACACTTGCCGCTAACGGTAAGAAAACTTCTTAATTCACGTTTAATCACCTTATTACTAGGTTTGGTGTCCCTTAAGCCATCGTTATCGATCATGGTTCCCATTTTCGGCATTACATGGTGGCCGAGTTGACTTCTAAGTTGGGTTTGCGTCACGACAGCTCAACACCGTACTATCCTCAGGCCAATGGCCAGGTTGAGGCCGTGAACAAAGTTCTTGTTACCATGCTTCAACGTATGATTGGGATCCATAAACCCAATTGGAATCTCATGTTATTTTTAGCTCTTTGGGCATACCGAACCTCAGTTAAGAGTGCAACCGGATTCACCCCTTTTCAGTTAGTTTATGGTCTAGAAGCTACTCTTCCGATTGAATGTGAAATATGATGTTGAATTACTTCCGAATACTTCATCAGAATAAGAGCATCTCCTTTATCTAGAAAGGTTGGATGAAACCGGCCGCTTTGCTGCTGTGGTTATTGAAGCACAGAAAAAGCGGGTCAAAGCTCATTTTGACCAATCAGTTTCCCCTGATTATTTCGTTGAAGGAGATCTCGTCCTCCTATAAGACCAAGCTCATGATAAGCTAGGGGCAGGTAAATTTAAACCCATGTGGCATGGGCCTTACATTTTTAAACATGTATTGAAGAATGGGACCTATGAGCTTATTGATTACGAAGGTCATCCTTTAGAACAACCCAGAAATGGGTTGTATCTCAAAAAATATTATGCATGAGTCATTCATGAGTGATTTATGTACATAGGTGTTTTTTTTCATTTTTTTACATGTTTTGATTTGGTGTGCTTTGCGAGCATTTTCCTGCTTATTTGGGTCTTGCTTATTTATGTAGATGTCTCTTACCCCTTATGTCAGTTTCACAGATGGTGCTTCCCGCAGTACCAAGAATTTGTCTTCAACAGCCTGGGTAATCTATCATCTTTTTGGTGAGTTGATAGAACTGCAAGGTATTTTTCTCGGATGAACTACAAATAATGTCGCTGAATATAGTTTTGTCCTTGAACTATTTACTGAGGCAATCAATCTCGACGTATGCGCATTTCTTGTAAATCTAGATTCACAGCTTGTTGTTTTGCAACTCAATTTTCATTATTTAGTCAGAAACCCATACATTCTAAGATTGTATTTATGTATTCGTTTGTTGGAAAGACATTTTGATTTATCACATATCAACATATTCCTAGATGAATGAATGCATTAACTAATACAATGGCCAACATTGTATTAGATAGAAATTTGCGTAATTTTTAAAATCATCATCATATGAAAAAGATCCATGTAGGAAAGTAGATGTATATATATATATATATCACGTGTTTGCATCAGTGTGCATCATAAATTCAAAAAATATTTGTGTTTCTGTTACATGCTGAGACACCATGTCTCTCGAATATACAAATATAAAGCCTAGGTGTCTAATCAGCGTGATGCTCATGATAGCATGTCACTGCCCGTACAATCCGCCTCAGCAAGCGGTGAATGCGACTTGGCACCCCTACAGTATGTCTTTGGTAGGCACGAGGAACATCATCAAATCGTGCATAGTCCAAGATTCCTCGTGTGATCCCCTCCAGGTTCCGCATGATCTCCTCCTCCTCGCCTTCCTCACCATGAGGTTCGAAATCACGAGGGATTTGCCTCGCTATCAGAGACATACCCGCAGGTCTATCTGGGCCAACATCTATAAATACATGGATTTAACGTCAGAACATACATAATAAAAAATTATAACACTCATGAAAATTAAAAAAGAGTCTTACCCAAATCTTCATTCCAGTCCTCTCCCTCTGGGAGTGGGAGGTCTCGATCACCAGTAAAATTTGTACCAGAGTAGGGCCAAGCCTCCATGACGATCAACTGTCGGTGAAGCCAGTCGAAGAACTCCGGTCTCCAAGACATCTGTTGACCAACCCCTGCCCTGGACATCAAAATCCTCCCATCAGGCCATCCATGGTTCTCTCGCTGATGGTGTTGGGATTATGACCTCCTGATGTTGAAAAATTGGTAGTCATTCCAGGAAGAATGATACCAGGATAGACCCATAACCAAATTGCTTCAATTTTCCCTTCTTGCATTTTGTTAGCTGGCGTTTCATGTTTATTGTCACAGCCTATACCCAGTTGTAGATGGTCGATGTCAAGCAGTCTACAGCAAGAAGCAACTGTGTTTTTGTTGCTTTTTAAGGTGCTTGCGTTCCTGCAGCTCGTGTGATGATATGTAGCATTACTTTTAGTGCTAAGTCTGGGATCGTTTGGATATCAACTTTCCCACTTCTTGTTCCCTTCTGTGCCCTTGGAAATACTCTCCATGCAAGGCTGGGTACCGGTTAGGATCGGTGTTGCTCCCCTCTGTGACAATCCTGTGATAAAGTAGATGTCAAAAAAATCAATCTCAAGTTCCTAATCTCGAAGGATGAACTTTTCCTGATCCTCATCCCATATGCTGAACAAATATTATAGCAGCTCTAGTTGAGCACAGAGACACAGTGTTAAGAAGAACTTCTTCAATCCATAATTTTGGAGAGCTTCCATGCATCTCTCATTTTCCATGGCAAGCTCGTCCTCTTCGTTGTGCTCTCGTTCTTTCCATTCAATCGCCATTTCACCGCTTTTTACCTGCAAACACATTCATATGAATAGTATTAGTTGTTTTTGAAGCTTATATTTGCAGATAATTGGGGTATTTGACTTGCATTTTACACAAAAAATGGTTTGCGCCATTGGTGCGACTGTTTCCCCAACAGTCGTGCCAATGGGCGCGCCCTAGTGTAGAAAATTGGGTGGTTGGTGCGACTCCGTGCCCGAAACCCACCCCAACTTCCGTGCCCTAATATTCACATTTCCTCCCCCATAATTCAAAATTGGAAGTTGCAAGTAGAAATAAATGACTTAAAATGAAGGGAGAGATCTCGGCTCTTACCTGAAACTAACAGATTTGAGATTGGTCTGCTGGATTGGCCGCTATCATTGCCACAAGATTACACAATAAAGTGGGTAACTATTGCTCCACAAGAGGTAAAAAATGAAAAGTAATTATTTTTACCATTTTTGGCATTTTATGGCTTTTTAAAACCCGAATTAGGTTTTAAGACATGTTTTTCGATTATTTTTGAAAAATGGGTTTTACATGTGCCTCTTGTGCAGCAACAGGTTTCTCAAGCCATAGTGATGAAGTAACGAGTTAAATTTTATACTTTTTCAGACTTGGTAAAAAAACAAAAAAGTCACTGTTGGAGTCATCTTTTAGCTCTTTTCTGACTCTCTAAAATTGAAAATATTGTCGAGACTCTTGTCGTTTCAAACTCGTTAAATGGCGGTGAAACGATATCTACCTAGTATACGTTTACCCCGTTTTCAGGCTGGGATGGATTATTTATGAAAAAGGAATACCTTATCCTATTGTGACTAAGAGGTTCTTTCAGATATTGTTTTCTACTTTTTCGGATCTGAGAGACTATTTATGAAAAGAGTTATGATGGATTTTTCTTTTCTACCTTCTTTTCAAACTCTCTAAACATGAAAATATGTCGAGTTCTCTCTTTGTCAGACTCGTTAAAACCTGATGACGACGGATTTTGTCACCATGACGGTACTTGAGTTCCTCCTTCCTAGGGCTTGTAAAATTTACTAGGTTGGATATGTCCGAAGGACAAACTTACAGCACAAGCATATGCTATCCCCTTCAAGCTTGTTTTAAAAAATAATTGGGGTACTCGCCAGAATTGATGGGGGGAAATGGAACCAAGTTTTAGCTATGTTGGTAGTATGTCGCTCTTGAACATGGCACTTTTCCGCATTCGTGTCGGGTTGGGGACATCTCATTTCGTCATTTTTGCCTCCATGGGTTTGGGTAATTGCTTTTGACCTCTCATCTGCTCTTTTCCACGTCGTCATGACCTCAGATCCTTTGATGTCAAATCTGCCAAATCCAGTGTCGTGCTGCTGATATGTTCAAGAGAAGTTTGCCTCTGCAGTTTTCAACCTCCCTATGATTCTTTGTTGGTCCTATCCATCATCATATTCCTCTGTCTTGTATCGATGATTTGGGAAGCATTGTGGCCCACCTTCGATCAGGTCACTTCCTGTCGACTTCAGCTCATTATCTAGGAATTTGATCTAGAGACTCCTTTTTGGTACCTTGAAGCCATCATGCCTCAATGGCAGGTTTTTTTCATTCGAAGCAAGGTCCACATCATTGGCCTTCGATCGAGTGATTCTACGGATGTTCGAAGCCAGATCACTGTTCAGATTCTGTGGATTGTACCAGTTGTACCTTGAGATCCATTATCATTATTGGTGGTTTCTCTTATGCCTATTAACAACTTTCATCATTAGCTGGTAATCAGGTGATTTTCTTGCATGTTCGACTTCAGCTCATATATTTGCATGCTTGAATTTGTACTTTTTCGGGTCGAGATGGAGCGCAAGACCCTGGATTTTGTCTGATAAAATCCAGGTTGCAGATTTTGGTGGATTATCATGAATTATTGCATGACTCTTTTGATTGGATGGTTGCGACCATACCTGAGTCTATTTGTTGGTCCTTACTGCTAGATGGCTGCGTCCATACCTCGGATCTCAGTTTTTATATATACTTTATTATGGATGGTTGTGCCCATACCACATGTTCATGTATTAGAGATATCAATTGTATTCATAATTTCAGGTTTACCGATAGCGGTGTTTGGTTTGAATGCGTTCTCATAAAGCATTTCGCCCCTCCCTCTCCCTCGAACCTCATGCTTTAGGGGGCATCTGTTACACAAAATTTTTTCACTGTCCCTGAAATCCCCATCTCGCCCATTGGAGGGTCATTTCCGTGATCAATAAGCAGTTTCATGCCTTGAAAAGACCATCATTGTGTCCCTTTGCATGAGATTAATATTCCTTCTGTTGACAATTCCCTGAGCAGAGGCTCAAAAACCCTTGTTTTTTCCTTGGTGTGGGTAGTCAGTTATGCCCTCGCGCCGAAGAGGAAGATTAACATTGGGCCCCACGCTAGCTGGTCCTCTATCCCATTTTTCCACTTGCACCAAGTTGTTTATGGAATGTTTTTTAAAAATAGAGGTGGAGATTCCACTCCAACCACCTCGAGGATGAGTCATTGGGAGTGGTTGAACTGAATAACCATGGACTCTTTCATTTAGTTTATGGTTTCCACCTCCCATGAGAACCTCCTAGAGGATAGGCCTCCCTCCCACCTTTGTAGGGATCCTAACCTCCTCCTTTTCCTCTATAAAAGAAGTTATCTCTCTTAGAACAAGCTAGCTGAACTTGGAGAATTGAACATATCATAGTTGAACTACTAGAGAAGATAGAATAATAAAAAATTACATTGAGGATGCTTGAGTCCATGACTTCTGAGAGAGCATTAGTCCATGCCTTTATCCCGTCCGAATTCCCTGACGAGCATTTGAGATGCGCTTCGGCTGAACCCCACTGGAGGATACTGTGACGTCAAAGCATTGGTTGTAACTCTTCCTTCTATTAATTTATATAAGTGGCTATTGTTTGGTTCCCATTTTGTATTATGTTAGATGCTTAATGAAACATTCTTAGCCCTCTTTGACTGGCTAGTAGTTATGAATGAAACCATTATGTCGTATGTTGTTATCATTTTTGTTTTGTATGCAGGTATCCGAGTGTGACCGCAAAAGGATTGTGACTTGCCAAGGTAGGAGCGAGAGGCCATTACCACTATAGCAACGACGACAGTGTTGGATTCTAGGTAGGTCGATCTACCATTTCCTTTGTTCATTCAATAATTAGGAAGCAACACTCTAGCATGTCCCTCTGTTTCTAGAGCCACTCTAGGGCTAGAGGGATTGTCTCTGTCCGCAGAGAGGATTTACCTGCTTAATAGTAAGATTTTGATTATTATACTTTATGTTGATGATCTTATACTAACAGGTGACGAGCAGCTCATAACTTCTTGCAATGAGGATCTTGCAAGAGAGTTTGAGATGATGGACATAGCGATCTTACACTATTTCCTTGGCTTGGAAATATGGCAAATAGATGGGGAACTATTTGTATCTCAGGGCAAGTATGCCATGGAGAATATGAGGAAGTTCCAGATGGAGGGAAGAAAACCCATGGAGACTCCTCTTGCAGGAAACTGGATGAAGGAGGATGCTACTTCAGGTGAGGTAGTGGATTCTACTGTCTATAGGAAACTTGTGGGTTCACATATGTATTTGGTGAACACACGACGAGACATATGATACGCAGTTAACCAGCTTAGTCAAGTTATGGTTAAGCCTACCAAGCTCTTTTGGAAGGCGGGGAAGCATGTTTTGAGATATCTGGAGGACACTACATAGTATGGATTATGGTACAAATGGAAAGAGGGACTAGAGATTCAAGGCTTCCCCGATGCAGGTTGGGAAGGAATTCCATCAAACAGGAAGAGCACATCAAGGGGCATCTTCAACATAGGATAAACATCATTTTCTTGGTATAGCAGGAAGCATAGATCAATTGCATTCTTTACAGTCGAGGCAAAGTACATGGCAGGTATTCAGGTTGCATGCAAGGCTATCTGGATGAGGAAGATACTTGTTGGTTTGTTTGGTCATCAGATGGATCTGATGGTGATACATTGTGATAACAAAAGTTGCATAAAACTCTCGGTTAATCTTGTATTCTATGACAGTTCCAAGCATATTTACATCTGGTACCACCATATTAGAGTTTGTGTTCAGAGGCGCATTATGTTGTTGTAGTACATTCCCATAGAGGATCAGGATGCAGAATCTTGACGAAGGCACTTGCAAAGAGAAAATTCAAATACCACAAAGCAATATCGGGATAGTTGATAATCCCTTTCTTGTTGAGAGGGAATGTTGAAAATCGACAAGAAAATGTGTGTCAAATTTATTTTTCCCTTAAATAAATTAAACAATAAATTGTAATCTTATCTCATAACAACTTGTATTAGTTAACTAAGTGAGATAGACTTAGTTAGCTCAAGAATTTCGAGTTGAGGATCAATGGGAGGCATGTAGAGTGATTATATTATTTTGGGGTTCCAGTTACAGTTAATACACTAGTGTAGTGTGAGTTTAATCAGTTAACTCAAAATAATTGAGTTAAAATCAGTTTAAATAGTTTAAACTGAGTGATGAGCTAGTGAGAGGTCAAGTGAATTAAATTATATTTAATTCACAAGTAGTGATATATCAAGTAACTGATGATTTGCAATTATTAGCTGCATGCATGTCAAATCTGATGAAGACCCAATTGAGACAAAGGTTAAAGGGAAGATAACTATCAGTTGTATTATTGGCAAACTTCCCAGGTGCAGTTATAAAGCCACATGATGCCCATGATGGATTGTGCAATCAAGGAAGGTTGGATTTCCTATTTAATAGGGATTCATTTTTCCTAGGGATTGCATGAGCAAGGCACGCTGAAGGTGGGCTGAAAATTGGTTATGTGTTTGTCCAATTGTGCCTATATAATTATGAGACAAATTGGTAGAGTGTATGAGGTTCTTGTGAGCACACATGCATTGTATTGTTTCATGATTCATTGGCTTATTATACAATAGAGATAAAGGGGTTTTTAGAATTTTCTTTCCCCGGGAAAATCTTGTGTTGTGCGATTTTTTACTTATTTCTCTTACTTGCATGTGATTGAGCAATCGTGATTTATATTCCACAAATATTGTAGAAGGATTTAGTATCTTGTTTTAGTACATTGCATGATCAGATTGAATCCATTGGTGTAATTTATACACAGTGTTGGTGACTAGAAGTGTGACTTGCGACCTGAGTGGGAAATAAGGCCAATTCTAGTCATTGGTCACCACGATAGAGGACATGAAATGACTATTGGATGTATTCACGCTTTAAAATTGACTCATGAACAATAGCATCAATATTTGATTAACACAACAAGAAGTGACATATACCATGACATATACGAGATTAAATGCTTCATTAGAGAGATAGAAATGAACCAACCACAAATCAAATACAACACAGTTATTCAACTCCACAAAACTCCGAAACAATAATGAAACTTTGGAACATATATTACGCTCTGGAGTCTTTCTTTGTTCTGGGTCCAAATCAGCTAATCAACCAGCATATATTTTGCATACCTTCCAATCACAAAACAAAGTTAAACACTATGCCCACTCATTCAGAAAACACTCCTAATGTTGAGATTCAATAATATGATGAGCTTAGTGAAAAGAGTCGCCTTCACTAAGTGGGCCCACGGGCTATTTTTAGCGCAAGTCTATTTTTAGACTATGCCTATTTTTAAGACATGGTGATCATATTTCAGAATTTGCGGGATTTTATTTGTGGATGGTTGATCAAGTTGGAAAAATAGATGAAATTGTATTTTTAGAATATTGGGCGAAGCCTATTTATAGATCGTCGATCTCAAAATAGAAGTGTCGATTATTATTAGCTCTTAATAATAATCCGACAATAAACAACAAATTATTCTCTTGGAGCACTTAATTTCAGTGTATAGATTTGGAAAATCACTGGGCTGAAGGAATTACGCAATTCCTAGGGTTTATTGGTGGTTCATGCATGGAGGATTCAGTTAGAACTGAAGTGGAAAAGTTATGACAGAGTTGGAAGAGTAGTTCATGGAGTTGTTATTCAGTTTAACTCAATTATTGGAGTTAAACTCAGTTGAGCTAGTTGTATCTAGTCGAACTGAATGATACACTAGTGAGAGTGGAGTGAATTAATTACTTAATTAATTCAAAAATAATAACTCATTAATCAACTGAACAATACAACAGTTAACTACAATGCATGGAAGTTCCAGTGGAGACCCAGTGGAGAGATAGGTGAAAGGGCAAGATGGACTATTTTTTGTGACTATAGTGATGCATTGATTGCATCACACACACATTGGAGTTGCCAATGAGGATTGAGCAGTCAAGGCTAGGGTAATTTGAATTCATTCAGAGATATTCTTTAGCAGGGATTGCACAGTGGAGGTAGGCTATCAGGAGGGCAGAAATCGATGCATGGATTTGCAAACTTCTTCTGATTAGTGTGTGACGATTGATTATACTGAGAGCTTGATGTAATAATATTTGTATGAGATTGTTACATGATCTCCATGATACATAATATATGATAGTTGGGGTTTTTAGCTTCAGGATTTCCCGTTAAACAACTGTGTTATGTGCAATTGTTTTTATTTATGTTTCACATGTGTTTGTAATTAATTTTCCGCAAAAGATTAATAGTGGAATGATTCTGTATTTTTCAAGAAGTTAAATATTGTGAGATCAGGGGAATCTGGATGTATGCATGCTTAGTGTATATAATTTCTACATGGTATCATAGCAGTGTTAATTCTTGAATATTTCAATTGTGAATAATTGTTAAGTTTGTGCTGGTGGACAATTCGAATTTGCTACAGAAAATTCTTGGTGCAGAAGTTGAGTATACATTTAAATGTCTTTCAATGGGTTGTGATTGGAGTATGCCCTTAATGGGAGCTCGAATTACATAGCCTGGAAGGATAGGATGGAGGCGGTGTTGGAGGATAATGGACTGAAGGAGTTCATCGATAGCGATGTTCCTAAGTCGGGATCTAGCGATGTTGCATTAATTGACGCATGGCAAAATAAGATAGCAAAGACAAGAAGAATTATGTTGGAAGGTGTGAAGGACCATATTGTGTCCAGCCTTCACGAGAAATCCACTCCATTCTTAATGTGGAAGGCTTTGACAGATTTTTTCCAAAGCAACAGCGACCAGAGGAAGTTGGCGCTGAAAGACAAGCTCAGAAAAATAAAAATGGAGAAGGGCGACAGTATTCCAAAATATCTCACGAAGTTTGGCCACTGTAGGGATGAACTGGGAAGTATAGGGATAATTTTGATGATGAAGACTTGGTGAGCTTGGCTCTCCTTGGGCTTCCTAAGATTTGGCATAGCTACGAAGACTCTATTAATGGACGGGAGAAACTGCCGAGATGAGAGTGACTTTGGTCGGATCTTGTGCGGGAGGAGATAAGGCAAGGTACCAGGGATGGCTCTTCATTGAAGAATGAATATGAAGAAAATTGTGCTTTGGCTTCCAAAGCAAGGAAAGGGAAGGGGAAGAAATTTCATTCAAAATATGATGCTAAAGGCAAGAAGCAGGATTTGTCCAAAGTGAAGTGTTTTCACTGTCACGAACATGGGCATTTCGCCACTAACTGCCCACAGAAGAAGAAGAACCAGAAGGTTGTTGGAGCTGCAAGTGGAGATGCCTTAGCCTCACAATTTGAACTTTATTTATCTTTGATCGCATGCTTGGCTTCAAGCTATATGGGATTGGTGTGGTTTCCTCATAGTGGTGTGTCTTTCCATATGACAGGAGACAAGGAGTTGTTTACTGACTTGGAGGAGAAGGACCTCCAAATGCATACAGAGATGGGCGACGATGGTTGATGCAGTGCGATCGGAATTGCGACCATTACCTCTGAGAGGGAGTCTGGTAATCCATTCTTGCTGAAGGATGTTATGCATGTTCCAGGTCTGAAGAAGAACTTGGTCTCGGTCGCAATGTTGGAAGACAAAGGTTATGATGTTGTTTTCAGTGAGGAAAAAGCTTTCCTTCAACATAAAACAATAGGTGAAACCAAGAGGATAGGGATTCGAGTTAAGAATATCTACAAGCTGGAGGTAGATGGCTTCGCTGCAATGGTGGGCAAAGCAGAAGAAGTGGTGAGAAGGGATGAGGGAGAATTATGGCACAGGAGATTGGGCCATCTTGACCATGGCACTTTGAAGATTTTGCAGTACAGGACTTCCCAAGGGTACTCTTGTGCAGTCAGATCAGTGCAATGGATCTACTATGGGTAAGTTAGTGAAGACCACCTTTCATGAGAAGGAGAACTATGCTTCGGTGATCCTGGAGAGAACTCACACAGATGTGTGTGTACCTTTCTCGGTTGCTTCAACATCAAAACATAGGTATTATGTTATATTTTTTTATGACTATTCTCATAGATGTTGGATGTTCTTCATGCAGAAGAAGAGCGAAACATTCTCAAAGTTTTGTGAGTTTAAAGCATTGGTGGAGAATGAGTTGGGGAAGCAAGTGAAATCTCTACGGAGTGATAATGGTGGTGAATACATCTCGGGAAAATTCAAAGAATTCTGTAGAAAAGAAGGAATTTGAAGAGAACTCATAGCGCCTCATAACCCACAGAAAAATGGGGTCGCGGAGAGGAAGAACAAAACAATCGTGGGTGTTACACGAGCGATGATGCATGACCAGGGCCTACTGATGCACTTGTGGGCAAAAGCATGCAACACTACAGTTTATGTGCAAAACCATTGTCCTCATAGAGTACTTGGAATGAGTACACCTGAAGAAGCTTTTACTGGTAAGAAGCCTGATATTTCTCATTTAAAGATTTTTGGCTCATCTATTTACATTCATGTGTTAAAGGATGCCAGAAAGAAGTTGGATCTAACTGCAGAAGTTGGGATATTTGTGGGGTACACAGGAACACCCCATAACTATCGAGTGTATTTTCCAAACAGTCAGATGACTGTGGTGTGAAGGGATATAAAATTCAATGAGGTGAAATCCATGAAGTTGTCGCTTGAGATGGAGATACACTTGCATGTAGAGGAGGAACTTCTTGTTCCCAAAGATGAGCCTCTAGATGTGGATCAGCCATAGGAGGAGATTCATGGAGTGGAGGAGTCCACTGATGCAGAACCAAACGTCAGACAAGGCAGAAAGCGTAACACAGACAGTGATAGTCACCTGGCCGATTTATTGGATACATGGCTCTTATGAGCAAGTGTATCGTGACAGAGCCATATTATTTTGAAGAAGCAGTGTAGGAGCCCACATGGGTATATGCCATGGTGGAGGAGTATGACTCCATTGTCAGAAATAGTGCTTGGGAGATTGTTCCAAGGCCGGTGGGAAAATCAGTTGTAGGATCAAGATGGATCTACAAGGTAAAGAAAGCTATTGATGGGAGCGTCGAGAAGTATAAGGAAAGATTTGTTGCCCGGGGCTTCTCATAGATCCAGGGGATTGATTATGAAGAAACCTTTGCACCTGTCGCACGGTATTCTTCCATAAGGACCATCCTTGCTCTCTCAACATAGATGGGTTGGCACATTCATCAGATGGATGTGAAGACTGTGTTCCTTAATGGGATCATTGAGGAAGAGGTGTACATTAAGCAGCCTGAAGGATTTGAGATCTTCAGCAGCGAGTCGCATGTGTGCAGGCTCAAAAGAGCATTGTATGGGCTGAAGCAAGCACCTTGTGCTTGGTACACACAGATCAACAGCTATTTCAATTGACTTGGCTTCACCAAGAGTGAGGCAAATGCAAACCTGTACCAAATTGTGGTGGAGGGTAAGCTTTTAATCATTGTTCTTTATGTTGATGATTTTATACTAACGGGTGATGAGAATTTGATACACTCATGCAAGGCAGATCTTTCAAAGGAGTTTGAGATGAAGGATTTGGGCCTCCTTCATTATTTCCTTGGATTGGAAATATGGCAGCGAGAAGGTGAACTATTTGTGTCTCAAGGCAAGTATGTCCGGGAGATACTGGAGAAGTTTCACATGCAAGGCTGCAAGCCTATCGACACTCCTCTTCCAGGAAATTGGAGGAAAGAGGATGCTACATCGACAGAGGTAGTGGATGCCACTGTTTATCGACATTTGGTGGGTTCGCTCATGTATTTAGCTAATACAAGACCGAACATATGCTATGCGACGAACCAAATTTTAAAAGAGATGATTAAGCCTACCAAGCTCTTTTGGAAGGCAGGCAAGCATGTCCTAAGATATCTTAGGGGCACATTTGAGTATGGCTTATGGTACAGACAGAAAAATGAGGTGAAGTTGCATGGCTTCATGGATGCAGATTGGGCAAGAAGCCCAAGACAGAAAGAGCACATCAGGAGGGATTTTCAGTTTATTGGTACAATAGGAAACAAATATCCATGGCACTCAGTTCAGCGGAATCACAATACATGGCAACAAGTCAAGATGCATGTGAGGCTATCTGGATGAGGAAGATCCTGGTTGGTTTGTTCAGTTCACATTTAGATCCTATGGTGATACATTGTGATAATTAGAGTTGCATTAAAATCTCGATTAATCTTGTGTTTCATGATAGATCTAAACATATTGATATCCAGTATCATCATATCATAGATTGTGTGCAACGGAAGATCATGTTGCTTCAGTACATTCCTACGGAGGATCAGGATGCAGATATTCTGACGAAGGCGCTCACCAGAAGTAAATTCGAATACCATAGAGGCAGGATCGAGGTGAAAGATAATCCCTATCTTGTTGAGAGGGAGTGTCGAGTTCAACAAGATGATGAGCTTAGTGAAGAGAGTCACCTTCACTAAGTGGGCCCGCAGGCTATTTTTGGTGCAAGTCTATTTTTAGACTATGTCTATTTTTTAGACATGGTGATCATATTTCAGAAGTTGCAGGATGTTATTTGTGGATGGTTGATCAAGTTGGAAAAATAGATGAAATTATATTTTTAGAATATTGGGCGAAGTCTATTTATAGATCGTCGATCTAAAAATAGAAGTGTCGATTATTATTAGCTCTTAATAATAATCTGACAATAAACAACAACTTATTCTCTTGGAGCACTTAATTTTATTGTACAGATTTGGAACATTAGTGGGCTGAAGGAATTACGCAATTCCTAGGGTTTATTGGTGGTTCATGCATGGATGAATCAGTTAGAACTGAAGTGGCAAAGTTCTGACAGAGTTGGAAGAGTAGTTCATGGAGTTGTTATTCAGTTTAACTCAATTATTGGAGTTAAACTCAGTTGAGCTATTTGTATCGAGTCTCACTGAATGATACACTAGTGAGAGTGGAGTGAATTAATTAGTTAATTAATTCACAAATAATAACTCATCAATCAACTGAAAAATACAGTAGTTAACTACAGTGCATGGCAATTCCAGTGGAGAGATAGGTGAAAGGGAAATATGGACTATCTGTTGTGACTATAGTGATGCATTGATTGCATCACACACACATTGGATTTTCCAATGAGGATTGCACAGTCAAGGCAAGGGTAATTTGAATTCATTCTGAGCTATTCTTTAGCAGGGATTGCGCAGTGGAGGAAGGCTATCAGGAGGGTAGAAATCAGTGCATGGATTTGCAGTTTTCTTCTGATTAGTGTGTGATGATTGATTGTACTGAGAGCTTGATGTACTAAGCTTTGTATGAGATTGTTACATGATCTCCATGATACATAATATATGATATTTGGGGTTTTTAGCTTCAGGCTTTCCTATTAAACAACTACGTTATGTGCGATTGTTTTTATTTATGCTTCACATGTGTTTGCAATTAATTTTCCACAAAATATTAACAATGGAATGATTATGTATTTTGCAAGAAGTTAAATATTGTGAGATCAGGGGAATCTGGATGTATGCATGCTTAGTGTATATAATTTCTACACCTAAAAATGCATCAGAGGTTCGACAGGATATTGAATTATCCATAACACGCAGCCAAAGACAATATAGATCTAGGGATAACAACAATTTTGAGAAAGGTAGCAGGAAAAATAGCCGAGAACATGAATTACAAATCTAATATGGGACATGTGCTCTGACAACGGGAGGAGTTTTAGAAGTGGTGCATAATAAGAAGTGGGTTGATTCCCTCACAAAATATAATGGCAAGTTCAGAAGGGGCATACACAAGCTTCATTCTTCATTGAGACAGAGAAGCACAGGTTTACATAGGCCACAAAAACAAGTGGCTCGCACAAAATTGAGCGGTTTATGAACATACCAGCTCTGATACCATGTCAAACACAAGACTAGAATAAACAAAAAATAGGAAAGATAAGGGTGAGAGAATTTATTATTCATAGTAATATACATTTATAGTACATTAGGTGACCCTTGGATTCCACATTCCCATTTATAGTACATTAGGTGACTGCTACAGAGTCACTCAAGAAATCACAGGCATTGATTCATTTCCAGCAGGTATATTTAGTACCCTAGAAAATTTGATTGCATCACCCCTCTACGAAACAACCCTTTCTCCATCCTTTACCCTCTATTTAATTAATTTTCTCCTACATGCACATTGGCATAATTTATAGGTCATATGAATTGATTAGGATTCCCCACAAGCACCTTTTTTTATTTTCTTTATTAATGGATCAAACTCATAAGAAGTATGTTTAGGACATGGGTTAAATAACTGGATATATGAGAGGCTGCCTCCTGGAGCAACCATTACAACCACATGCAACCATTGAATTAAAATTTAAACGTTAGGGAAAAGTGACCAAAGAATATCTTTTAGGTTTTTAGCATGTGCAAAGGAGCATAAGAGGAGCTTATTATAGCATACAAGGTTTGTAGGGAGCATGCATACAACAAGGCTTGCAAAGGATGATGTAGTTCCATGCAACATAGAGAAAAAATGCAATGCTCAATCGACAACAAACAAATGAAATGTTAAGTGTTAAATCAATTCATTATGCAATGTAGTGAACAAATCTACGTGAAATACATGAAAAGAATGTGGTGCAATGCAAAATCAGCTAAGTGAAACAAAAGATCCATGTAATACTTATGCAAACATTTCATAAATGCAATGTAGTGAAGAGCCATGCAAAGCATGAGATAATTTATTGTTCACAATGATATACATTTATAGTACATTAGGTGACCCTTAGATTCCACATTCCAAGGTCTCTTGAACTTCCTTTGACTGTCCATTTCCCACAACTTAACCCTTAGCGGATTAGGTGTCCAACATTCTCCCCCTTAATCCGAAGGGGTATGTATGAGTCCAAGAGGAGAGCTGCAATACAAAATGGTAGCAATAGGCTGACTGTGTTCTCTAAAATGTTGGCATAAGGAGGTGGTTTAAGGATGACCACCAACACTAGAGTGCTTAGTGCAGTTCTCAGAACTCTTCCAAATATGGAAAGAATCTGAGATCTTTTTCTAGAGGAAGTGCTCCTAATTTTTTGAATAGGGACACCTTCAACCTGGAATAAGGGAGGTCTACAACCTGCGATAGTTTAAGGATGACCACCAACTCTGGAATGCCTGATGCATTTCCTGGAACTCTACCAAAACTGGCAAGAAATTGAAGTCTTATGTTGAAGGAAGTGTCCCGAAATCTTTGAAGAGGAAGAAACTCAACCTCAAATAGATGGTTTAAGGCTGACCACCAACCAAAGGCATGCTCATGGGCATCTTTCTCTCTGGCTATAACTCTGAATCTAGAATGACAGGTTGTGGCTCAGGCTCGCTTGAATTACTGTGTCTCTGGCTACAACTTTAAATCTGGAATGACAGGTTGTGGCTCGGGCTCGCTTGAATTCTAGTTGTGTCTCTGGCTAAAACTCTAATCTGGAATGACAAGTTGTGGCTCAGGCTCGCTTGAACTACTATGTCTCTAGATATAATTATGAATTTGGAATGACATGTTGTGGCTCAGGCTCGCTTGAACTATTGAGTCTTTGACTACAAATCTGAATCTGGAATGACAGGTTGTGGCTTACGCTCGCTTGATGTGGCTTTTATGCTTGTAGATGACCATCATTTCCCCCCCTGTCATATACAAGGTGAGATGATGGCGAAAAATCAACTGCAAGACTGTTTAATACTCTAGAACAAGTTCTGACATATGACTGGAATATCTTCGTGGTTGTTGTTGCCCGTTGCCAAGAAGCGATCTATCCAAGATGAATCTATGTTCTTGCAGGAGGCTTGTTTCTAGAGCATATGTGTGAAAAATGAGTGTGCTGATCAAAGTGCTTGCACGGGTGAAGATCAAAACAATGATCTTTCATATGGCCAACTCGATCACAGTGTTGGCATTTCAAAATCTGTTGTTGTGCAGGAGCATAAATTGGAACAATTGAAGGTGAACTGTCATAAAGAAAACCTGCACTTTGAAATTTAATGGGCTTGGATTAGTCCAGAATATGAAAGGACACATCCTTGTCATATCCAAGACCAGTTTTTCGCTTGTTATGGACAAGATCTTCCCAAGGTTTGATGATTGGCCTGGGAAGTGCAAGCTGAATTTTGACACCTACATGAAAATTTGTTGTTGAACTAGGCACTGAATGTGACTCAACCGCAACATTATTGACTTGTTGATTATGGGAGTCTCTTTCAATGTTCTGAACAAAAACAAGTTTAGAATGATGACTCCACTGTTGTAATTCTTCTTGTTGGAATTGAGATTTAAGCTGCAAAAAATCAATCTTTTCTTGTGCATTATGTAAGCAGGTCTGAATGTCAAAGAGAGTGTCTTTTTTGATGTTTACCTTCCCATCAACAATGGAAAGTGTTATCATACATAAAATTTCAATTTTTGATTGATAGGGTCATTAGCCTAGGTTTCATTTGTATCATAAAATTGGTTCATGAAATTGATGAAAACTCATGAATTGGTCATTATCCTAAGTCTATAATAGTTCATTGGTCATGTCATCAAAGTCAAATTTATCAAAATCTACCAAAGGTCTACATGAATTGGTTTAAATTTAGGTAGTGGCCACCTATCTGTTTTTTCCTAAGTTTGCAGCAAATATAACTGCAAACAGGTTGTTGTCACTATGGAATCACCTGACCAATCCGTAGCGAATCTGCTAGATTTATAATAGAAAACACTGTGGAATCATGTTTTTTCTGCACCAATAAAGGGTATGATGAGGTGTTGAGTTTTTAGAGGTCTGAGGGTGAATGTGAGATCACGTGATTGGTTATTATAGTAATCCAAGAATGCGTAATCATAAGTGGCATTCATCATTACACTTCACTCCTCCCATTTGTCATTATCCCTCCCATATTCGAATTTCACATTTTAAATTCACCTCCAAAGCTATTTTTTGTCATCCTTCCTTCGACCTTTGCATGCATCTTTTGATTATCATCCTTGAAAAGTCTAGTTCCATTGCAAGGAGCTTGTTGAGATTCAACAAGATGATGAGCTTCGTGAAAAGTAAGCACCTTCACTAAGTGGGGCCCGCAGGCTATTTTTAGGTGTATGTCTATTTTTAGACATGGTAAGCATATTCTATAAGTTGCAGGATGCTATTTGTAGACGGTTGGTTAAATGTGAAAAATAGATGAAATTCTATTTTTAGAATATTGGGCGAAGTCTATTTATAGATCGTCGATCTAAAAATAGATGCATGTCGATGATTATTAGCTCTTAATAATAATTTGACAATAAACATCAACTTATTCTCTTGGAGCACTTTATTTTAGTGAACAAATTTGGAAAATCAATGGGCTGAAGGAATTACACAATTCCTAGGGTTATTGGTGGCTCATGCATGGAGGACTTAGTTAGAACTGAAGTGGCAAAGTTATGAAAGAGTTGGAAGAGTAGTTTATGGAGTTGTTGTTTAGTTTAACTCAGTTAATGGAGTTAAACTCAGTTGAGCTAGTTATATCTAGTCTAACTGAAAGATACACTAGTGAGACTTAAGAGAATTATTAGTTAATTAAATCACAACTAATAACTCACTAACAACTGAACAAATACAGCAGTTAACTACTTGCATGTCAGTTCCAGTGGAGACCCAGTGGAGAGATAGATGAAAGCGTGAGATGGACTATCCGTTGTGACTATAGTTATGCATTCAATGCATCTAACACACATTGGGGTTTCCAATGAGGATTGCGCACTCAAGGCAAGGCCAATTCAAATTCATTTAGGGGTCTTCTTCAGCAGGGATTGCGCAGTGGAGGCAAGCTGTCAAGAGGCAAGAAATTGGTGCATTGAGATGCAAATTTCTACATGACAGTATGTAATGAATCTACATTCTACTGAGAGCTTGATTTACTAAGCTTTGTATGAGATTATTACATGATTCCATTGATATACGTAATATATGATAGTTGGGGTTTTTAGCTTTAAGCTTTCTCGTTAAACAACTGTGTTATGTGCGATTGAATTTATTCACGTGTTTGCAATTGAGTTTTAAATTTCTGCAAGTTTAATAGTGGAAGGATTATGTATTTTGCAAGAACATAAATATTGTGAGATCATGAGGATCTGGTAATACATTAGTATTAATAAATTTATACACAGCTTGTTGTTCAATTTGTCTCTTTGCAGGTGTCACGGTTTCAAGAAGGCAACGTAGTATAAAGGAATATGGCCATGAAGAAGAAAACAAATAAAGGAGGCTCCTGTGTAAGATATGAACCCATGGATCTCAAGTTACTCAATGAAGACCTTAGCTTTGCAGAAGCTTTTAGCATTGTTGGATGCATGAAATTTTGCCAAAAACTTCAAGGTTTTCATGCCCAGGTCTCGAAATATTTTGCATTGAATTTCGTGGGTACAACTTCGAACGTGGTGGAGCTAAGTCTTGTAGTGTCACCTGAGACAATTTCTCAAGCCACATAGATACCATGGGTGGGTGAAGAGTGGTTCAAAGCCACTAATTTTAACGTGTAGAACTATGATGAATTTATAAAACCCGAGTACATTGGAGCAAACATGACATCTGGAATCCCAAAGAGCTACACGAAAGGAGACTACTCCAAATTGATCCTAGTAATCCAAAAATACTTTACTTGTGAGGGGATATTTCATATGGTCTATCAGTACCCTTTCAGGCTTTTTTTTCACTTCACTTGTAAGTAGTCTCTTGATCTTCCATTTTTCTTGTTTAGGAGCCTAGATAAAATGTCAAACAAGGTTCAAGCCAGGCCAGAAAGCAATGGGACCTCAATTTTCCATCATGGATTGATGAAACTTTTGGTGCTCGAGGAGTTGAATAAACTAAACAGAGACTAAGCCACCTTTCTTTTTCTCATTGGTTATGAGGTAGATTCATAACACCCAAGAAAACTCTAAAGTCAAAAGCCACTCCTTTAGGAAAGAGTGACAAACTTGTAGTTGAAAAAAAGGGTGTGAATGAGGAGGATATGGAGCCCATTATAGAGCCAATGGATGTTGAAGTAGATCCTACACAAGAGAAAAAAATTCTACAACCTACACCTATAAGCATCAAACAAAATATCAGCAAGAAAATCCATGGAAGGATAACCAAAAGCAAACAATTGGAAAAGGAAACCTTGAAGATATTCTTCAAGCCATAGACATTGAGGAGACTCCAGTGGTCAGAGTTGAAGATGTTAAACGAAATAAGAAGAAAAATAAGGGTGTAATTGCTCAGAAGTTATATTTTTCAGGGGAAGATGCAGGGTTTATATTTCAACCAAGAAAACCACTAACCAGGCTGCAACTTGCCAAAGGTGTCATGGAAAGTAAAATGATAGAGGTTACTGAAAAAGGCAAGTAGCATATCATAGAAGATATCATTGATTTGTCTCCAGCAAAAGAGGAGATCACTGTGTAGAGGAAAGGGAAAGAGAAAGTGGTCGAGAAAACTGACTCTACGAGTGTTAAAAGAATAGTTAAGAGAAGCTAGAGAGGAGGTTATTGAGACCAAATTGGAATTGTAGGAAGCCAAGGTAGACAGGAAGTTGATGGAAGATTTCAAAGAAAAGGTAAATGAGCAACTAAATCAATATGATGAGTCATTGACCAATGCCAAGAAATTGATGAAAAGAACACTTCCTTTACGAAGGGTAATGAAGCACACAAGAAAGAGAAATTTATGGTTGCAAGTTGAAAGAAAGAAACTCAAAGGCCAGGTCAAAGAGCTAGAAGAGAAAATGGAGATGATATAGTCAGAGGTAAAGGAAAAAGGTCTTAAAATCACAGTCATAAATGAACCTAAAGGGATTCAAGCTCCTACTACCAAACATGAAGTTTTTAAAGTTTGAAGAGTGGACTAACTATCTTTTTGACAATTTTGCATCATTCAGAATTAGTATTTGCAGACCCATAGGCAAAATTTTGAAGAAGAAAGGACAATTTTTTATTTCACTACCAAATAGGCAAGTTTGTAGTGAATCCCACGCTTGAAGCCTAGATTTCGCAAGTTTGTAGTGAATCCCACGCTTGAAGCCTAGATTTCGCTACGAACTCGTTGTAGGTGTCTTTTTTCTTAAAATCACAGCTATAGTCAAAATCAAGATGGGTAAAAATTTGTATTTAGATATTTTGACTCAACAAACGTTTCCAAATCAGAAAAGAGGGCTAACAGGTTGCATAGATTGGTGAAATCAATTTTCTACGAAATTTTGCTACAAACTTGCCTTGACTCCCCTGTTTCTACAGCAAGCAAGTTTTTGTAGCAATTTTGAGTTTTTATGGTTCATTGGAGGTAGGCCAGCCACGTGGAAAGCTTAAAGAGTACCAGAGAAATATTTTTTTGGAGGCATGGTCTTCAAAAAAGCTGTCTAGCTCACCAGCTCATCTTGAATACATTCATCATTTGTCATAAAACCACCTCCTTAAAAATAGGAAGACTAGTCTCCTAACTTAGTGGGCGCATTAATGTTTTGGTCATGGTCAGTGCCACCCAAGCAGCTGACTATCTTCGATGTAAATATGTAGTATTTTTAGTTAGTTGATGTAATAAATAAGTGGAAGAGTCCTAGTAGGTTTTTTAAGTCCTAAAATTAGTAGATGTCAATTTCATTTCCATGTATTTTTCTTATTGTTAAGATAGGTGTCAGCGAAGGAGTTCGATGATCTAGCCATGTAGGTAGATCCAATGTAAAGTGACTGAAGGCCATTTATAGGTATAATTTAGAAGAATAGAGGGTTGAATGACTTTATTTACATTACTATTATTGTAAACTTTTTTTGATCAGTAATATACAGTGGTTGTTGGCTCTTTCTTCGCCCAAGATTCATCTGATGTTTTCATGAGTACTTATCCTATGTATCTTGTTATTTTTCCTGCAGTAATTTGATGTTTGATTACTTAGAATTCATGTTAATCATGATATAACTTCCTTCAAGCATTAAACTACTGTGTATCTGTGTGTATTTCCTTTTTCATAAAGACATCCATATGCCTTAGCTTCCAAAGAAGAACCATTCTCATTGAGTTTCTTAACACTAACTCCATAAGCCCAATGGTAGTGAATTCTATACATTTTTCACCTTCAAATAAAGACATTTAAATTTTTTTTTTCATAGTTAGCCATATGTGAGCTTGATTTACATAATATTATCAAAATCTTTGAGAGAGCCCTCTCAGGCTGAAAAGGCTAATTTTCAGCTATAAGTTGGTTTGAAATAGTTACTCTAGGTTGTCCGGTGGAGCAGCCCATCTGTACCAATTTAGTAATAACAGAAAGCGTCCGAGTTTTTAATAACTCTAATGCTTCCTCAAATTTTTCCATTAGAGTCAACAAAAATAAAGGCTCGAGGTCAAAAAATGAGGAGAGTCAATAGACTAGACAAAGGATATTGGTTCTTGTTGAAGAATTTTATCTCAGTACTCATCTCACGGAGTAGAGTTGCAATCAGAGTGCTGAGTTATTTTTGAAAAGTTCTTGTAAACATGAACTAGCCATAGTGCTTATGACGATGTAGTGTTCTCCTTATAATGCTGAGAAAATATAATGTTTCAAGTAGCATTAATAAGTATTTCTTCCTTCCTTCCGATGATTCGAATGGAAAATGGCATCCACCCATGTTATCCATCCACCCATGAAATTTACCCATGGTATTGTAAATGGCATCGACCCATGGTATTTATTCGTCTATGGTATTGTAAGTGACATATATCCATGATATTCATTCACCCATGGTCTGTATCCACCCATGGTATTCATCCACATATGGAATTTACCCATGGTATTGTAAGTGGTATCTACCCATGGTATTGACCCATGGTATCCACCTATGGTATCTACACATGGTATTGTAACTCAAAAAAGGCTATAAATAACAAGCCTTAGTTTGTAAAAGGGGAGATTATCCACCATAATGTAGCTTCTACAGTTATTCTTTGTTTTAATAAAATAAGTTTCTTTGTGGTTTTATTTGCAGTGTGTTCTCTCTTTTTTCTGGCATTCTAATTTTGTAGATCTTGTCAGATCCATTTCAAATTTTTAAATCTTGGGGGCCTCCCCCCAAGATTCGGATCAGTGGTATCAGATTCAAGTTATGAATCCATGGGAATGAGGTTTTGAAGCATATTTCAGTTTTAATGTTTTGCAGCAATCTTCAAGCAAACTCCATGAATTTCTTAGGCTTCGAGTTTGCAGATCAGATCTAAAAATTTTGGTGAAAATTTTACAAAAACAAAGACCAGATCTGGATTCCTTGTAAAAAACAATACCCAAATTCAAAAAAAAAAAAATTCGGCCGAATTGGAGTTCGGATGAAGGAGATATCGCTTATTCAAAATCAGCAATGTTGCAACAATTTTTCCGACGACAATTCATGGACGACGGCTCTCCCGTCATTTATTGTAGTTTTAAGTGCAACATTTCATATAAATGGTTATAGATCTAAGATCCTCTTGAAAAATCACCTGATTTCAAAAAAAAAAATCAGTCGAATCAGAGTCCGTACAAGGGAGTTATCGATGATTTAAAATCAGCTATTTTTTTCAAAAAATTTGTCACGGCGGGACAATTCCTACATGAATTTGAGAGTCTAGAGTCTCCAGATAGCGATTTCAAGCACATGAGAAGATGAAGAATGATCATTCCATTTCCAAAAACAGGTTATAATAAATATTTTGAGTTATATTGACTGAGTTATGCTCATTTGAAATCTAGAGAAACATTTGGAGCGGGTTCCCTTTGGAGACATGCCCTCCCACCCTGCTTTAGTAGGAACTTGCTTCACATTCATCAGTTTCAGCATAGCATTATTCGTCTTGGTTTATTTGGAGACGTGCCCTCCCACCCCAAGCTATGTAGGCACCTGCTACTTCATCAACAAACATCATCATGGTCGGTCAAACCGCACAAAATCCTTATCATCGAAGTCCATTTTCTAGGCCACACACTATTAGTAACACAGTTGGTCACAAGCATTACAGGGTATCTCTATCCTTGGATCTTCGTTTGTCATGGTTTTGGGTCATCCACAAACCCACACTTCATCGAAGTCCATTTGCTAGGTCGCACACTGTTAATATCACAGTTGGTCACAAGAATTACAAGGTATCTTTATCCTCGGATCTTCGTTCATCACGGTTATGGGTTAACCACACAAAACCCTTCTCTTCAGTGGCTCTTCATATTCAACAAAGGGTTCTCGGGAGGGAACTTCACGCAATGGGGACCATTGCTTCTTAAGGAGGGAGGAATGATCCGAATGGAAAATAGCATCCACCCGTGGTGTTCATCCACCCATGTTATCCATCCACCCATGGAATTTACCCATGG
Source organism: Pinus albicaulis (assembly GCA_034641835.2). Lineage (NCBI taxonomy): Eukaryota > Viridiplantae > Streptophyta > Pinopsida > Pinales > Pinaceae > Pinus > Pinus albicaulis. The sequence goes on from CM076579.1 coordinate 1,578,866,498, forward strand.
TATTGTAAATGGCACCGAACCATGGTATTTATTCACCTATGGTATTGTAAGTGACATATATCCATGATATTCATTGACCCATGTTCTGTATCCACCCATGGTATTCATCCACACATGGAATTTACCCATGGTATTGTAAGTGGTATCTACCCATGGTATTGATCCATGGTATCCACCTATGGTATCTACACATGGTATTGTAACTCAAAAAAGGCTATAAATAACAAGCCTCAGTTTGTAAAAGGGGAAATTGTCCACCACAATGTAGCTTCTACAATTATTCTATGTTTTAATAAAACAAGTTTCTTTGTGGTTTTATTTGCAGTGTGTTCTCTCTTTTTTCTGGCATTCTAATTTTGTAGATGTTGTTAGATCCATTTCAACTTTTTAAACACTGGGGGCCTCCCCCCAAGATTTGGATCATCCGACGATATAAATATTGAGAAACAAATTTGTATCCCATAAAGTAGCTTCAATAGAAGGCAGTTCTCCTCATATGAGATAGTTCTTCCCATATAACATAAATGGAAACTCTCAAGAATTATTTCCTTGTTGTATATGCTACAAAGTTGGTCATAAATGTCATTCCAATAAAAACTTAATTTGATGACATAAAGAACATATAAAGAGTTATCTCCATTTCAGGCCTACGCACATCGTCTCATGCGCTTTCAACACAAAAGTAACACGCTATAACTATGGGAGTGCCAACAGCCAACACTTGGGCGGTGGGAATCAACGATGGGATGAGCGTATGTATGATTGGGACAACGTATATACTATATGATAGTGTATTTTGTATTGGTATGGTGGAGATGTATAAACGCCAAATGATTATGCAGAGAGCCAATGTTTGGAAAATTGATCTGAAAAGAAAGCCAGAAAGATCAATTTCATATCCTAGTGCTTGAGCAGGTGAAAACGAAGGTATTGCGGCACCCCATAAAATCGATTCATTCACGTAAACATTGGGGTAGTGGAAATGGTGCAGAAGAGGACAGGTTGCTTGGGAATCTCGTTGAAGAATATGGGCTGCAAAAATGGTTGTATATTGCACAAACTCTTGCAGGTCACATGGGAAAGCAGACTCAGCATGAGGGGAGTCGTATACTAGGAAAAAGTCATAAAATATGACATCGATAACATGGGCAAATGAACTGAAAACCAACAATAAAATATGCAGCGCCACTGCAGCTTTCACTGTGCCATCATGATTCACAGGAGTTACGCATTCTAAATCACCATTCCACGCAAGTATTCACACTTTAAAATTGACTCACGAACAACAGCATCAATCTTTGATTCACACAACAAGAAGTGACATATACCATGACATATACAATTTTAAATGCTTCATCAGTGAGATAGGAATGAACCAAACACCACTCCAATACAATGCAGTTATTCAACTCCAAAAAACTCAGAAAATAGTGAAACTTTGGAACAAATATTACGCACTGGAGTCTTTCTTTGTTCTGTGTCCAAATCAGTCAGTCAACCAGCAGATATTTTGCACACCTTCCAATCACAAAACATAGTTCAAGACTATGCCCACTCGTTTAGACAATGCTCCTCAAAATGCATCAGAGGCTCGACTGGAGATTGAATTTTCCATAACGCATAGTCAAAGACAATATAGAGCTAGGGATATAAACAATTGTGAGAAAGTTAGCATGAAAAATAGCTAAGTGTTGCAAATACTGAGGGGGGGGTGAATCAATATTCTTTTAAATTATTATTATTATTAATCTTCCAGAGCATTAGTTAATATTCAATTATTATCAGTGTTTGTACAATGATACCAGTAAACAAAAGGAACAAAATTGCACATAGTTTTTAAGGTGTAAACCCTCTCCGGGACAAAAACCACTCGAATTCTTTTCTAATAATTCTTTAATATTCAACTCCAATTGAAAAAAAAGCTCCAACTTCCTAGAATCTAGAAAATCGTTCTTCTCTAGCTCCCACTAGATGGACACTCCAACGCCCGAGATTCTTCAGTAGTCAACTGAACGGATGCCCCAACACCCAATGAGCTACAACTCACCCTACCACTACCCCACCACCCTGAAGTTTTCATAGGCTTGAACCTGTTGGTTACTTCATGCACCAGCCTAGCACCCTATAGAAGAATAAAATAATAATGGACTCTCGTACCAAGGAAAATGGTCCACTTTACAATGATATAGAATGATGTAGAAGAAGAAGACACACTAGACCATAACCCGAACTATGACACAACCACCTAATGATGATCGTAGACCTCCCGACACTGCCTCTTCAATTCTTAACAGATAGACACTTGTACAAATTTTACAATGATTCTTTTACAATGACTCAGTACAATGATTGTATGCAGTGCTGCCCACATGAAGACTTCATGTGGTGAACTTCTTGTTGATGTTTTGCACCTTGATTGCTGCTCTTTTCATGCTACTGTTTCTCACTCTTCAGAAAATTAGATCATGCATTGAGTCTTATCTTGAATAATATATAATAGCTGCAAAAATTCTTTAAGGAAATAACCATGACATGGTAATAGCAAAACTTACCTCATCCTCCAGAGCATATGTCAGTGCTAAACAAACAAAAAAGACAAATTAGAATACAAAGAACCTAATGCAATTAAGAGATGAACATGCATATATAGAATACACTTACTTGGAGCTTACCTCCGTTGCACCTTGCTTTGCTTTGTTGCCCTAAAAAGTCGGGTCCTTTGCAGCCCTTGACAGCACATGATCTAGCTTTTTATTGCCTTCTATGAGCTCAATATTGAATCTGGTTTATCTCTATTATTTAAGATCTCCAATATGTGATTTTTTGTCCTATAGTATTCCTCTTAGCCTTCTTTCCAATTCCATAGGTATGACCCAATTTGGATTCTTCAATACAAAGTTATGCCCAATCTCTCACAATGACCTAATTATGGACTGGTCCAGTAGAGCAAACTTGTACGTCATGCCACGTGTCCTTGTTTCCTCATTCGGCTCTGAAATTGATACACATAAAACAAAAGTATGTGCACTATCCTCCACTTTTTACATAATTCCAATCTGATACTCAGAGAGATATTTATGATGATTTTCCCAAGGTCACCTCTTTGAGATGAAGTTCAGGAGCCTGCAAAAACCCTAACTTACACAGATCATATCTCCAAAAATATTGCGCACCGTGATCTGAAATTTTTACACGATATTCGTCAGGATTTTGGCTTCGTCTCTTAAAAATTTAAACTTTTGAACCTTCGTAGAAAAAAATTTATAGTGAAAATTCCACGATGACATGTTTCAACTGGTGAAATCCCTCCATGAGGAGGATATGAGGATAACATTTTTTATAAATGCTTAGGTTGAGAGTGTCTTCAAAAAATGAACATGGGAGGGATTTTAGGAGCTTAAAAATCATTAATTATTGATTTTTCAATGACCACAACCAATTATTAGTGTCATGCCACAACCCCATGGGGTTTTAGCCCACTAACTAGGGTTACTAACTTCAAACATGAATATCTCTCAAACCGTGAAGAACTATGAGGCGTGCCATATATCAAGAATATAGTAATTTGGTAGGTAACAATTCCCATGCAAGATTGGGGTAGACCCTGGTGCTGCGTGGGTTGACATAAATGACAACCACTGATCAACAATATCCCCTTTTGGCATTGATGACAACACAAGTAATCCCCCTGCAATCATGAAACCTCTTCCTAAAACATTATCCCCCCCTTTGACATCAATGGCAAAGGGTAACTCCTCCTGACACACAACCATCCTGCGGACCTATACACACTTCCACTCCCCCTTTATATTCTAAATAAGGAAAATCTAATGAGAACTTGGGAGAATCCCAAACTTCTGGTGAAAATATTCAAATGCTTCACATGGTAAAGTTTGTCTTTTTATTCCATTTTCATCACAATATTGCTGAAATAATTTGGAAGTGAATTCTCCACCATTATCTGATCTTAGACACTTTATTTTCAAATCAGTTTCATTTTCGACTGACTCCTTGTAGATCTTAAAGCACTCAAATGCTTCAAATTTTTTCTTTAGGAAACTGATGGTTGTCATCCTTGTATAGTCATCTATCATTAATATGAAATATAATTCTCCATCTAAGCCATTTGTTCTCACAGGACCACATAGATCAGTATGTATCAATTCCAATGGATGTGATGTAAAGTGTTCTTTTGTTTTAAATTCAACTTTCATCTACTTTCCATGTCGACATGCCTCACATAATGTGTTGGAAGGTTTTCAGATTTTCAACATTTCTCGTACTGCTTCCTTTTTTCTTATCCTGACAATATTGTTAAAGTTTATTTGACCCATTTGTTTGTGCCATAACCAACTTTCATCTTCTTTAGCTAGTAGACATGCTTTAGTTGCTGCATCCAGAATATATATGTCGTTTGGAGCTCGACTTGTTGAGGCCACAATTTTACCATACATGCCTTTCCTGATTTCACATTTTGTGGATTTGAATAGCATTGTGTGTCCTTGATCACATATTTTTCCAACACTAAGAAGATTGTGATTCATGTTTTCAACCAATAGAACATTCTTGGCTAGAACATCTTTGCTTCCGAGAGTGATGGTACCTAATCATATAACATTTGAAGATTGATCATTTCTAAGGGATACGTTTCCATCCTTATTATCTTTCAGAGATACACATTTATTTCTATATCCAGTCATATGCGTTGAGCAACCGCTATCAATACTAAGAACATGCATTACAAATCAAATATGGGACATGTGCTCTGACAGCGGGAGGAGTTTTAGCGGTGGTGCACAAGAAGAAGTGGGTTAATTCCCTCAAAAATTAGAATGGAAGGTTTAGAAGGGGCATGCACAAGCTTCATTCTTCATTGAGATAGAGAAGCACGGGTTTACACAGGCCACAAAAACAAGTGGATCACACAAAATTGAGTGGTTTATGAACGGACCAGCTTCGATGTCATGTCAAAGACAAGACTGGAATAGACAAAAAATAGGAAAGATAAGCGTGAGAGAATTTATTATTCACAATGATGTACATTTATAGCACATTAGGTGCACTCGGATTCAGCATCTAAGGTCTTGGACTTCCTATGACTGTCCATTTCCCACACCTTAACCCTTAGCAGATTAGGTGTCCACCAATACTGCTTTAAGTTACTTGATCTTTTAAAGATGTGTCATTCACCTATCTCGTGGCTCAGTCTTGTTGTGATGTACACACTAAAACAAAACTCACACCTATCTACCTTCAACAATAATGCAGAGAACATGACAAAGGATTATTGTATTCAAAAAATTAAAGTGAGTTTCTAGTGTTTCTCTGCTGCCAGTAGACTTGTTTAGTACCCCTGAAGAGTCACTCAAGAAATCACAAGCATTGCTTCATTTCCATTAGCTCTATTTAGTACCCTGGAAAAGTTGCTTGCATCACCTCTCTATGCAACAACCCTTTCTCCATCCTTTACCCTCTATTTAATTAATTTTCTCTTATCTGCACATACACATACTTTATAGGTCATATGAATCGATTAGGATTCCCCACAAACACCATTTTTTTATTTTCCTTGTTAATGGATCAGACTCATGAGAAGTATGTTTAGGGCATGGTTTTAATAGTTGGGTCTATGAGAGGTTTCCTCTTGGAGCATTCATTACAACCACATGCAACCATTAAATTAACATTTCAATGTTAGGGAAAAGTGACCAAATAATCTCTTTTAGGTTTTTAGCATGTGCAAAGGAGCATAAGGGGAGCTTATTATAGCTTACAAGTTTTGTAGGAAGCAGGCATAACAAGGCTTGCAAAGGATGATGTAGTGCCATGCAACATATAGAAAAAATTCAATTCTCGATCAACAACAAACAAATGCAATGCTAAGTGTGAAATTAATGCATTATGCAATGTAGTGAACAAAGTTACGTGCAATACATGAAAATAATGCGGTGCAATGCAAAATCAGCTAAGTGCAACAAAAGATCCATGTAATACTTATGCAAACATTTCATAAATGCAAAGTAGTGAAGAGCCATGCAGGAAGATGAATGCAAGATAAATGTGAAATGGCATGCAACAAACTAAAATACCTACAATAAAGAATGCACAACAAAAGCATGACTAAACCATAACTAGCCTAAACCTAAAACCCTAAAAAGCAAACTATAACAAGAAAAACCTAATACATAAACCCTAGATGGACTAAAACTAAAACCTTAATTTAACTAGAGAGGAGATTGATCCATTTGAATTCAAACTTCCATTACAACCACCACAACTGTTCCCAACCTACAAAAACAAAAATGTTTCGCTGTAAACATGCACAAGAGAAAGGTCACGTCTGTTGGCAAGAGAGCGTGCTAGAAAATATTTTTCTAATCAGGGTGCTACTCTATCCTGATAAACAAAATGATAAACTTGGAGACTTTTTAGCACTCCGTGCCAACCACCCTATAACAACATACTCTTTTTTTTCAAAGCACTCCATCACACTCGAGCATTCAAGCAACCAAAGATCCTCAATAGCTTTCAATAGTTTATCAAGTCATGTAAACCTAAATTCTTCAACGCTATGTGGCCTTTGTAAAAATGATTCTAGTATGACTATAAATCTATGTAACACACCTAGGTAAGCTTAAGAATTTTCACCAAAGAGTTTCACCTTAGGGAGTTTTTAACCTCCCTAATTATTTGTGTTTCTAAAAACGAATAATTAGCAGCGTTTTTCTCCCAAACATACCTCAAAGATAGGGTGGGGCTTGATGGTGATGTCTTAAGTGAGTCCTAGTGTATCAATTCTATGTATAATTTTCATACTAGATCATGTCTTGAGTCTCGCAAAATTTGGTTAAGTCTAAGTGTCTATTTTTATTATTAAAAATTCCAATTGGTCGAAAATTTAATAATTTTTTGGATGTAAATTGTAAAATCAAATGTTTGTAAAAGTTGAAGGGGGTAGAGCACTCATACTTATAACCTTTAAACCTCAAATTTGTGTTTATACACATTTTTAGGGTTGAAATTATGCCTTTACCCTCAGTTTATTTTTATTTTTTATTTTTTGACAAAAAATTAGCCAGAAAATAGTAAAAATTTTAAAATTAAGAGAAAATAAATTTCTCTCCAGGTGGAGAAACGAATTTTTGGAGAAGATAATCTTTCCCAAGGAAGAATTAAATTTGACAAACTCAATTCCAAGGTAGAAAAACCCACAAGAAATTTAATGGGGCCTGAATTGAATTATTTTTCAAGAAAATTATTTTTCTAGGAATAGTTGATTGAATAAAATTTGTGGGTCCAAAAGAAATTAAATTTTCAAGGTCCCCGTTAAGGGAAAAATCAAGCCTTTTGACCATGGTGGTTAAGTCAAAAGTGTTTTTTTGAGGAAAAAAGTTCAAAACAATATTTTTTGGACCAATAAAAAAGGGCTTCATCAACGAATTCGAATTTTCTCTTCAGATCAAAGGACATGATTTAATTATTACATGGATCAAGCAGCTACTAGCCATTATTCTCCAAGATCGAGTCAAAATTGTGCACAACTTTGGACCTAGCCATTTTCCACTTGGAGGAGATCTAGATCCCTAATATATCTATAAATTTGAGCCAAAGGATCGTGATTGAACACATCTTTGGATGGTGTATTGGATCTAGAAGCTCTGTAATTTTCTGATCAATAATAAAGCAAAGTCTTTTGGGGGGGGGGGAGATTATGGTGTATCTCTCAAGCTTGTTGTGATAAATTTAATATGATGATGCTTTAAATTTATACCTTGTCTTTTAATTTGTTAAGTTTTATAGCCTTTTGGATTTATAATTGCTTGTTTGCACCTTTATTTGGGTTGAAAGCATTGTTTACTTACTATATCTAGTGGATTTTTGTTTAAATCACTAGATCTTATTTTCACTATGTGACTTACCCCTGATGGATCTAACAAAATCTTTGAGTTTGTGTAGAAAATCTTCAGATCATGTGTCAAAAATTTGAAGAAGTTCTTGTTTGAACTTCCTCTCCTTGGCTTACAACAACGAATAACCCATAGTGGGTTTCCTTTCCATCATATGATTTCATTAAAGGGGGTTACTTTTCTGTCCATCTAAAGGAAAACTATTATAAAATTTGAAATCTCTACTTTGTATTATAAATTGATATATTTGCTTACAATAGCCTTTGAATTTGTTTTTTGTAAATTATTGTAATTATTTTATAAATTATTTCATTATAGTTTCTCTAGCCCTCACCCAACCTAGACGATTGGGGTTTGGGGCTGGTTTTGACACATTTTGAAGTCCGTTTAGCAAATATGCTAGGGCCGCACCTAAATTAGGACCAAATCCGGCCTTTTCTTGCCTAGATTCACCCACATCAAGCCATTTTTCCTCAACACACAACCTATTTTGGAAGCCACAAGCCCTAAAGAGGGCTCATCTTTATGGAAATTCAAAATGCTTACAAGGGTTTAAATTTCAAAATTATTTGTAAAATCTTGTGGCTATGATAATCACATTCTTGCCATAAAATTGCATTTGCAAGTACCGTTTAAAATTTTTGAGGGTTGAGATCTCACTATAAGGCTTATTTTAAGTAGTTTCAAGGGTCATTGGGCATTTTTTAACTTGGTCGCGGGCCTAATCAGTCTCTATTTGTTTAGCCACAATATTTAGGGCTTTTTTCCACTCACTCTCTCTCAACCTAAACCCATTTTGGAGGGTTTTTACCAAGAAAACTGCCTTTCATAACCACGTGGATTTGAGAAATAAATTTTATAGGTTTTATTTCTGTCACCAATCCTTGTTTTGCAGTAAGAATTGAAACCTTTGAATACATTCCCTTGATTTATTTTCTACAGTATCCAAACTAGCCGCAAGGGTTAGGGTCATTTCTCCATTGTATACTCTCTTGAATGCTAACTATTTCATTTGCAGGGAAAAAATCCACCTCCACAAAGGTTGATCCTCTCACATGAAGTCTCAACATCAAGTTTATTTCATTAGTGTCTCTTTATTATGAATCAAAAGAAAATCCACAATTTTTTAAGGTCTATTATCATTTTGAAATTGTCAAGGGCTAACCCTGTTGTTGCATACCTAACACTTGAAATTTCAGGGGTAGCATTCATCAAGGAAGGGATAAAATCAATTTTTTATGGGTCTAAGAGAGGCATCCTTTCACCACTGATCACCCATTTAATTTTTTGGCCTTAATACATGCATATTTGAAGCACAAAACCATAGCCACACAATTGTTAAGGGTTTCCACTTTAATCACTAAGTTTACATATTAATTCTTTGTTGGTTACAACCTCAAATACATCGTTTACAAGGGGTTTTATCATTAATTTGGGTTTGTGATTAAGACATTGCAGAGTTGATCACTTAGAGGATTGTAGCCTCCAGACTTAGTTTCATGCATTGGGTTCTAGACTTGTTGCATTTGATTAAAAGTTGATCTTTGTGGTTCTTTTGCAGGGGTATTCTTATTTTTTTTGGAAATTAACATCATTGATCTTTGCATTTTGTTGTCACATTATTTTTCATGGGTTTTCCACCCTCATCCTTCATATTCGTAAGCCTTAAAGGAAGGACATAAGCATCTCACATCAGGATAACACCATAATTAAGGGTTTTAAAAATTGGAACTTGAAACAATTGAAAAATAACACATAATTAACCATTGTTAATTTGATCTTTTTTCCTTGTTCCCTACATGGTCCTGGGATTTTAAAGGGTCGTAAACCTATGCACCTGAAGTACATCATAATTAAGGGTTTCAACATTCAAATCTAATCAAATCTAATCAGAAAGGAGCTTGAAATATTTAAAATCACATATGTTGTCTCAATCTCTATATGCCTTGTTTCTAACCTAACTGATTTGAGTAGGTTGTGAGGATTTTCGAAGGTCTGGTGCATAATTAATATTAACTGTTGATATCTTAATCCTAGATAGGAGATTGGTGGTTGTTTTGGCTCTTGTTCCTTGATTAAATCTTGTTAATTGCACATTGTAATAATTAATCAGATCTGAGGCATTCATTACAGACCTTAATCACACATAAGAAAACTAATAAGAGAAAGACCTAAAACAATTAAAATTCATCTCACATTACTCACAACAAGTTTGATAAAGTATCCTAACTTCTTTTCTCGCATATTTGTGGACTGATATTGACTAAAATTAACCTACAGTTGTTTGATAAGATCTTGACAGTGGCACTTCTGAGGTGTGGTATATTGTTTCCAACAACCAAAATTGGATATTGGATATTGTTTATTTCTCCTTCCATTTGGTAATCAATATTGACTTAAGAAAACTGACAATAAGCTACAACAAGATCATCTTTTGTTGATAGTGGTTGATGCATATTTGACAACATCAATAATTAGCATTCGAGCAACACATTAATATTGAGCACTCATTGGATATTGGCATTGAATTCATTTCTCTCTTTGATCTGAAATGACTGTATTAGTTTTGTTGTGCTAAGGGTCTTTCAGTTTTAAAAACATGTGCATCATTGGTTCATTAGTTTGCATAAGTATTGAGGGGTTTTTCCATGAATTATATATGAGCTTTAGTGAATTAGAAGCACAAATAACACTGAGCAGCAATGTAAAACAAAGAAATAAGTCACCACATGAAGTTTACATAGCAGGCATGATGAAGCAATTCACCCCTCCTGGGCTACATCTGTTGGTCCAACTCCCAATGGCTTGTCCACCTTTCATTATGCTCAATTTTTCTATTACATGTAGTTACAATACTCTAATGGTTATTTTCTCTACACCAATGGCTTCAGAATGCTCCAATTAGTCAAAAATGACTCTTTATTCACTTAGAATGGTCGAAAATTGAGCCTCCTACACTATTTCCCAATATCTCATAAGAAAACTCCGCTAAATGTGGAGAACTCCAGTTAATTGGATTAAATTAGGGTTGACTGCCAAATTTGGCACGCCCCTATCCGCTCCTCCAATTAAGCTGCACAATTAATGTTACGGTGAGGGTGGTGGTGACATGTGCACCCCCAACTGTTAGGTGGCTTGACAGTTAGTGGAACCTCCACTCATGACTGCAGTTTAATGGTGAACCGTGGTTTGTTGCCGTCGGGTTAGGCTCTGACCATGGCAGTTGGATGGGCATTAACCATGCCATGTAACATCTTTCAGGGACCGCTAGTGGTTCCCAACCCCCAAACACATGCAATAAATGTTAAATCAAACCCGCGACCATAGTTTTTGAAGTAACAACGTATAGTGCAGTTGGCAAACCATGTATGTGCCCGGAGGGAGGTCAAGGGGTCGAGCCCTACGACCTCAATAAAATTTTACAAATAATTTTAGGGCCACATGGCGACCTCGAGGCTTGCCATGTGGCGCCTTCTCATTGGCTCCTCCAAACACATTAAGTCACTAAAACCATGACACTTGTCAAAAACTTATTGGTCGGGTAGAAGGAATACTCTAGGGAATATTATTTTTGATGACTGTACAACCTAGTCAAATTGTCGCAAATTTACATGTTTTCCATTTTGATCAGAATGCAATATTTTCCTCATACGACATTGGTTTTTTGAACCGTTAGCAGCACCAGAATAGAGAAGACGAGATCTACGCAACCATCCTGGTTCAAACCCAATCTTGTAACTTTGAATTTTGAGAAAAAATTATGAACTAATCATTCCTCCCCATTGGGAAGCTTTTTCACCTTAAAAGACTTGATTACATGTTCAGTAGATGAGGGAAAAACTCCCTCACCTTTCCAATCTCCATCCATTTTGCCTTGCTTGGTTTAGTGCCTTTGAGCCCAACTTGAAGGTAGTCAACACTTCCCCTCTTTGATGATCTTGTCCTCCTGTCAAGAATTGTATCTTCTTTAAGCTCATCCAGAAATTCTGGTGAGAAATCTCCAATAGAAGGTAGTTGAACATCAATTCCTTGATCATAGATCAAATGAGGCTCATACAAGCATAATTTTTGAACCTTAACAACTGAATACATTTGCATGTAAGAAGGCAAATCAAGTTGTAATGCATTATTACCAACTTTTTTTATGATCTTGAAAGGACCATAGCGAATGGGTTTGATTTTTTTACCTTCCCCTTGCATCCTTTCTTTGCTAATGTGAAACCATACCTAATTTCTCTCTTGAAACTTGTGTTCAACCTAGTGTTTGTCATGCCTCTCTTTGTATTTGCTTTGAATTTTCTCAAGTTGTTCTTGAACTTGTTGATGTATCATTTGAATTTTCTCAATGAACTTTTGAGCCTTATCAATATCACTATGGTCATCAACTGCAACATCCTTCCCAAAGATGAAGTCTAATGGTGATTTTGGCGAATACCTAATGCATGCTTCATTAAAAGGTGAGGTTTGTGTTGAAGACTGCTTTGCCCGGTTGTAAGCGTGATGAATGTAATGCAATTTTTCATCCCACAACTTAGGATGTTTGTTGCAATATCCTCTCAATAGATGCACAATTGTTCTGTTCACCACTTCGGTTTGTCCATTTGTTTGTGGATGGAAAGAGATACTCTTTTTCAAATTTGTGTCCATCATTCTCCATAGATTTGACCAAAAATTCCCAATGAACCTGGAATCCCGGTCACTAAAAATAGAAGTGGGTAGTACAAAATGAACCCAACATTTTGAAAATAAAGTTCAACAGTAATGGTATTTTTACATGGTATAAGTATACACATTTTACTCAATCTATCCACAACTACAAAAAGATAATCATGTTTCTTTCTTGACATAGGTAGACCTCCAACAAATTCCATGGAGACGCTCTCCCATGGCCTTGATGGTACCAGTAGTACTGGCGTGTACAATCCAAGATTCCTATTACTAGGCTTACTTGTTGCACACATAGAACAACCTCTTATAAAATGTGACACACTATCTATCATGTGAGGCCAATAACAATACCTTTGTAGATGTGCCACTGTTTTGCTTACCCCAAAGTCTCCAGCAATAAGAGAAGAATGAGCTTCTCTCATGACACTTAGCCTCCTTCCTTGTGTAATACATAGCTTTCCCAAATGAAACAACAAATTGTTATGCATGTGATAATATTTTTCTTCAACTTGATTCCCTTCACTCAAACTAGCATACACATCTTTGAAATCAATGTCACATGCATATTTTTCTATGTAACTCTCATGTACAACAAAATCATTTTTTAGTAAAGTAGAAGCACTAATGATTGGTTCCGAAAGAATATCTAAAAATTTATTGAATATACCTTTTTTGTACCTTATAACCAAGTGAAATTCCTGAAGAAATCCCATCCACCTGAAATGTCTTGATTGCTGCAATTTTGTTTGCGACTGCAAGTACTGTAATGGTTGGTGATCGGTGTGTACAATAGTCTCTTTAACCATCAAGTAGTGTTCCCACTTCTTGACACTTTATACCAACACATATAATTCTTTTTCATATTTAGGGTAATTAATCACATAACCATTAAAATTTTTTGAATGAAAGGCAATAGGCTTACCATGTTGCAAAAGGACTGTGCCCATGGCATAGTCACTAGCATCAGTTTGTATCTCGAATGGTTGCCTCAAATTTGGTAGTGCAAGGACTAGAGATGAACTAATCTTGTCTTTTAAAGCTTTGAAATATTGTTTTTGTTTTCCTCCCCATTGGAAGCCTTTCTTCACACTTTTCACTGCATGCATAGGAGCTGCGATGGAAGAAAAGTTAGCAATAAATTTACTCCAATATTGAGTTGCACCTAAGAAACTTCTTACCTCGGTAATTGTTTTGGGTGTGGGCCAATTCACAATGGCCTTCACTTTAGAAGGATCAATCCTCAATTCTCCTCCTCCTACAATATGTCCCAAATAGACCAAATAAGTCTTTCCAAACTCACATTTTGACATCTTAAGAAACAATTTCTCTTTCTTCAAAATATCAAGCACTCTATTTACATGCAAGACATGATATTCTCTTGTTTTGCTGAAAATCAAAATGTCATATAAGTACAAAATAACAAATTCATCAAGGAATTGTCGCAAAACATTATCAATAACCCGCATAAAAGTTGTCGGTGCATTACATAAACCAAAAGGCATAACTAGACACTCAAAGAGTCCTTGTTTGGTTTTGAATGCAATTTTCCATATATCACTTTCTAAAATTCTTACTTGATGATATCCACTTCGTAAATCTAACTTAGTGAAAATATTTTCTTTTTTCAGTTGATCAAGCAAATCATCTATTCTTGGGAGTGGGTAACGATTTTTTACCGTAATTTTGTTCAAAGCTCGAAAATATACACACATGCGCCAAGTCCCATCTTTCTTTGGTATCAAGACTATGGGTGAACCGCATGGAGAGGTGCTTGACCTTATGATACATTTATCCAACATCTCTTTGATTTGCCTCTTTATTTCAGCATTCTCCGTTATCGACATGTGATACATACCAATGTTTGGAAGAGGAAAATCCAACTGCAACTAAATCTCATGTTGAATTTCCCTTTTTGGAGGTAATCTTGTTGGCTCCTGAAACATCTCATGATGCCCATTAACCACATCATATAATTCTGATTTCAACTTAGGATCACATCCCTCAAAATATTCATGATTAATATCAGTTGTGGGCTTAATCATAATAAGAAAAAAATTCTTACTTGAATTTACTAGCCTCTTTACCTGTCCAACATTTACCAAAGAAAAGTTTGTCTTCTTGTGGTGTGGTCTAACAATGAACTCCTTGCCATCTTTGAATAAATGATACTTGTTCTCATGGCGATAAAATATCGCTTTCCTGTCATACAAGTAAGGACTCCCTAATACAATACCATTTATGTCAAGCGGAACCACATCTAATTCAACTGTGTCAAAAAATCTTGTAGTGATTGCAAACCTCAATATACACTTTCTTGTAACTTGTAGATGTCAAAAAATCTTGTAGTGATTGCAAACCTCAATATACACTTTCTTGTAACTTGTAGATTTCCATCCTTACAAATCCAACCCAATGGATACGGTTTTGGATGTGGTATGGTCTCAAGGTTAAGTTTTTTTACCAAATATTTTGAGATTAAGTTTGTTTGTGACCCACTGTCAAACAGTGTGTCAATATTGGTATGCTTGGATATGACCCTCACATGAAACAGTTCTATTCTTTCTTCTTCATTTGGAGTGTCTATGTGATAGTTTGATGTACTAGTATTGGGTTTAGTTCCAATTTCTTTTCCCTTCATGTTCTTCAATACCATGGTTGTAATTTTAGTCTCATCACTTGAATCAGAGCCTAAGTCATGTTGAGTTGTAGCAGCAGTTTTTTATTTCCCTTTGTTATTGGGTTTCTTTGGCCTCAATTCTGGATGTAATTTCCAACAATGAGTTTCATCATGGCCTTATTTTGAACAATGTTTACAAGTCACTTTTTTTCCCTCTTTCTTAACAGTTGCTTTTTTTTTTAATACCTTTTGGGGTATTTTCCTTGGCTTTACCCTTAAAAGGTTTCTTCCTACCCTCTTCAGGAATGTTCTTCCCTCTAGCTTCTAGATGTGTGGCCTGAACACAAACTTCATCTAGACTGGTGGGGTTAAACATGAGAGTAGTATGTTTTAGGTAGTTATGTAAGCCTCCTATGTACTTTAGCAAGGTGTCTTGGGTATGCAAATCCACCCCTAATAAAAGAGCTCTTCTCCTAAATTCCTGGGTGTATTCTTGCACATTTTGTCCCTTTAAATGCCTAAATTTCTGCGACTTCATGATGGTTTTTTCCATATGAGCTAATGGATAAAACTATCGTTTAACATCAGCAATAAAATCTGACCATGATAGAATAATCTTACCATGTTTCTTGATTTCCTCTTGTGTCTTGGCTTCCCACCAAACAAGTGATGCATCTTCCATTCTCAAGAAGCTAATTGAATTTTTGTATCATCATCTTGAAGGTTATGTATTCTTAAATAGACCTCCAATTGTCAAATCTAGTTATCTAGCTTGTCTGCATTTACTTCACCATTAAAAATTGGCAATTCGAACTTAACATCAAGTTTTAATAAAGGAGATTTACAAGTGCTCTTGGACTTGTGTGGTTAATGTACTGAAGAAGAGGTAGAAGATGATGATTATGATGAAGGTGAAGATGGTGGCCCTCCATTGCCTTCATTTCCTCTATTTCCCTTCTTTGACTTGTCTACATCATGTTGACCTCCTGAAGATCCTTGTCCTTCCTTTTGGAGTTTAGATCCTTCTCCTTCCAGTCTCTCATAGGATTTCTTGATAAATAATTCAAACCATCTTAGTCATGTCAAGAGATTCTTTCCTAAACACTCTTTATTCTTCCTTAGGGTCAACTTCTTCATGAATTTCTCCTTCTTCATGAGGCATCCTTAATGGAGCTTATGCTTCTTTAGGAGGTGAAATAGGTGGTGGATATTATGGCAATCTTGCTCTCCTTTACTTTGGCTCCTTTTGAGACCCTCCTGCTTCCACCAGTTTTCCTTCTCCCCTTTTGAGCTTGAGCCTTGTAAGCATCTAAAAATTTCAAACAATTATTTTCACTAAATAACACCAGAGAAAAATTATAGCTATGATACCATTTGATCTGAAATGATTGTATTAGTTTTGCTCTGCTAAGGGTCTTTCAATTTTAAAAACATGTGCATAATTGGTTCATTAGTTTGCATAAGGATTAAGGGGTTTTTCCATGAATTATAGATGAACTTTAGTGAATTAGAAGCATAAATAATATGAACATCAGTGTAAAACAAAGAAATAATTCACCACATGAAGTTTACATAGGAGGCATGATGAAGCAATTCACCCCTCCAGGGCTACATTTGTTGGTCCAGCTCCGAATGGCTTGTCCATCTTTCATTATGCTCAAAATTTTGTTATTACATGTAGTTAAAGTGTTATAATGGCTATTTTCTCTACACCAATGGCTTCATAATTCTCCAATTAGTCAAAAATGACTCGTCATTCACTCAGAATTGTCAAAAATTGAGCCTCCTGCGCTTTTTCCCAATATCTCCTAGGAGAACTCCGCTAAATGTGGAGAACGCCATTTAACTGGAGTTAAATTAGGGCTGACCTCCAAATTTGGTGCACCCCTATTCCCTCCTCCAATTAAGACATGCAATTAATGTTATGCTTATGGTGGTGGCCACATGCACACTCCCAACCGTTAGGTGGCTTGACAGTTAGCGGAACCTCCGCTCGTGACTGCAAGTTAACGGTGGACTATGGTTTGCTGTCGTCGATTTAGGCTCTGACCGTGGCGGTTGGATGGGCATTAACCGTGCCATGTAATATCTTCCGAGGACCGCTGGCGGGTTGGGACCACTAACGGTTCCCAACCCCCAAACACATATGCGATAAACGTTAAATCAAACTCGCAACCATAGTTTGTTAAGTAACAACGTATAGTGCAGTTGGTAAACCGTGTGCGTGCCTAGAGGGAGGTCAGGGGGTCGAGCCCTACAACCTCAATAAAGTTTTACAAATAATTTCAAGGCGACGTGGTGGCCTCGGGGCTTTCCACGTGGCGGCCTCAGGGATTTCCATGTGGCGCCTTCTCATTGGCTCCTCCAAACACATTAAGCCACTAAAACCATGACACTTTTCACGAACTGATTGGTCCGATAGAAGGAATATTCTGGGGAATATTCTTTTTTTCTGACTGTACAACCCAATCAAACTTGGTCAAACTGTTGCAAATTTACATGTTTTCCATTTCTGCAATATATTCCTCATACAACATCGTTTTTTTAAACCATTCATGACGCCGAAATCAGGAAGACGATATCTACACAACCATCCTAGTTTTAACCCAATACTGTAACTTTGAATTTTGAGAAAAATTTATGAACTCCTAGTCACTCTTAGATATTGGCATTGCATTAGACCCTAGTTACATCTCACCCTACATCATTAGCTCATTTCATATAATTTTTATTTGCAGCATAGTTTCACCCTAGATATGATTGCATTTTCTACAATACACTTTCTAATCATTACTACTTGGTCTGGTTTCACTTGCAAAATTGTTGATCTAAGTAGTCTCTTTAAACATTGTTAGCAATCTCATTTTCCATTCTATAAGTGTGATATTTCGAAAAGTCTTTACTTTGTTCATCTGTCTAATAAGTTAGAACATATAATAAGCACACTAAACATCTAAACGTATTGTGATTTGCTCTAACATCTAATCACTTATTTTTCATCTAATTGTTGCATTGAGTTTCATTGGAATATATTCATTTACTTGCACTCTTGTGTTTAAAGTAATCTATTCCATTGTGGTTAAAGTATATTGACATCTTGAAGCTGTATTGAAATACTATTGAAATATTGTAATCTTATAGTGATATTTGGACAATCTTATTTATAAGTGATCTTGATATTGAAGTATGTTGTCCAAATTTAATCTCATTGAAACAATCAATTGCATATTTCATAAGCATTTTCATCCACATCTTAGTCTCTAATTTGCATCTTAAAATTAACCAATGAGAATAAGCTTTGTTGATAGAAAGTTAGGAATCCCTTCTCCACACAATTTGCGATGTTTTACCCTTTCTCAATGGTTAAAACATGTGACCTTGCAGTTCTCTTATGGGAAATACCTTGTAGGAACAGAGGCACTTGGGTCATTAGAAGTAAGAGGAGGTATCGTTAATGAGGCCTTAGCCTCCTTCCTCGGACCTTATTTCTAAAACCTTTGGTGAGACTTACTTCAAAACAATTGAGGAGAAGGATTTCACTTAGATTAGGGATCTTAACTAAAGGTAACCAAGATTCTTGCATTTCACCTAGATAAGTCTTTCATTCATCTTGCACTTCCTCGTTTTCATCATTGGATAGTTGTATCTAGAGTTGTGAGCTAGTTCATCTAGTTGCAATTTTTATCTCCCATTTTTGTACTTGGCCATTTTATAATTCCTTGCAATATCTCATCAAGTATTATTGATAATATTCAAGGTTATTATAATCCTTTGATTCATTGTACTAAAATCTTTCTTGCAACATTGATTATCTAGAACTTGAAATATTTTTTTGTAGCTGATATAATCTATATTGAGCATTTTTCATCAAGAACTGGTCTCTATTTAATAATCTTGATATTTCCTCATTGATCTCAATTGTTTCATCTTGTTATTTTATACTTTCCTTAATTAATAATCACACTTGATAATTTACTATAATTCAGTTTTCCAAGAGAAGTAGTGATGTTGCCCTTAGTATCCTAGGACTTGTTGTTCCAAAAAATTTCCCCTCTTCCAACCAATCCATAATTCTATCATGAAATTTTAAATTACCATCTTGAAAACCATGAGAGTTTCTCAAAAATGAACATTCATCAAAAAACCCTAATTTTAGAAACCATTTGTTGAGATTTTTCATGTATTTTATCAAAGACGTAAGGGCCTGACATAACCATGGACAAGAGCTGGAGCACCTCACTCTTCTGAAAAATAAACGAACCTTCAAATGGTGGATCATTAAATATTGGTGGTTTCATAAGATCAACAGATGAATGCACCCTGTCATCATTATTTATGACAACAAAATCATCATTGAATATATCACTTGTTTGACCAAATGATTGAATGTTGATGGATTGATTGTTCAAAAGATTAGATGGAGATGAATCAACTGGATGAGTCTCATGAAAGAGATGAGTTACGTGGTTTCTTCACTTGCATACAATGGAATGTAAGACAACACCAACTTTACTTGATCACAATCTACATGAGCTAGGAGAGAATTAGAAGGATTTGAAACTGTCAAATAAA
The DNA here is from genome assembly GCA_034641835.2 of Pinus albicaulis. Classification (NCBI taxonomy): domain Eukaryota; kingdom Viridiplantae; phylum Streptophyta; class Pinopsida; order Pinales; family Pinaceae; genus Pinus; species Pinus albicaulis. Next base: position 1,578,886,262 of record CM076579.1, read on the forward strand.
ATTGTCATTAATGTCAATACACTAAGTGCTTTGTTGAAGTATGCCATAATATGATAGAAACCCTATCCCTATTGAAGATATTTATGATGTCCTAAACATGAATATATGTTATTGTGATAAAGCCCTAGCAATGTCCTAAGAAAGCCTAGATGTAGCCCTTGTTCGTTATTTAATAAAGTATCCTTATCCACATCCTAATGCCCTATCATATCCTAATCCCATACATATAAATCAAATAATGTTGTCATAAATTCATAAACCCTTGATTGTTCAAGATATCAAACCTTAATGCCTGAAAGAAAACTCGTATTTAACATTAGACAATATCTTTGAAAATTATTGTTTATATCAACTTGAAAAAGGCATAATGTCCTTCCAAATAAGCAATATTCCATCCCTAAACTCATTTTATTATGGAATCTTTAATTTCCTAAAAAATAAAGCTAACATTTACACCGAGAGGTGCAAAGTAATGTCGGGGAGTGGGGAATGTGGAAAACAATAATTAAGTGAAATATATGAAAATTTTAGTTTCTATATATCTTTAAACTTAATTTCTATAATTTTAATCCTGTTTTATTAATATTTAATTTAAATTTTTATTTAATCATATTTATGGAGCAAGACCTTTGAGTTAATTCTTCATTTAAAATTTACACATTGTAAATAACCTAAAATATAAGTATAATTATTTAGTTTTATGATGATGATGATGATGATGATGGTTAACATCCACTGAGACCATAATAAATGATCCATAAACAATTATATATATATATATATAAAGAGAATGAATAATATATAAAGAAAGTGAATAATTTGAATAAAAATCATGAAATTTCGTGCAAGATTCATGATTTCATGTAACATTATATTAGCATTATATTGGTTCATGAAAATCATGCAACATTGTATAGGCTCATGAATTCATTTTTACTATATTATCTTGAGGTTAAGCTCAATTTAAAATTTGCAGTGACATAATGCAATTTGTATTAATAAGACCAATTTTTTATTTTTGGGGTTTGTTATTTTGGTAAGAAAAATTTTGAAAGGCCAATATAGTAATTACATGATGCATTTTCACAGTTTTAGCTTTGAAGAAATGGATAATGGTTTGTATTAATAAGATATATTTTGTGTCTCCGAGGAATCTTGGTTAGTAATTTTTTTAAAGTTTACTATTGTCAATATTGTAGAAGAGATGGCCAATAATTTTTAGATATTGAAGCACGAAGAAGAAATATATGATATAAATGGATTAGGCATTTGCCATGACAAGGATTAGCCATGATAACAAAGACTTTGGATTGGCTGGGGTGAACAGTGTTTGCTCACCCCATGCCCGCAAAGAAAACATCTCCGACGTAATTAAAATTAATTAATTAATTGAACAACAACCAAGGAAACCTCCCGCATTGGAATTTGAAACCAAACTATTTTTATGTATACGAATCCTTTGCCACAACAATTCTATTTGAAGAACCTACGTGACTACACTAAAAAGGGCCCTGTAACTCCCCAAAATTAGGGCCTTCTACAGCCATGTGACCCTGTAATGCACCAATAAAATTACACACACAGTATTCCATGGGAAGAGACCTTTAATTCAAAAGAAAAAGGCCTCACACTTTCCCAAATAAGTTGTAACGAGTTGATAGAAAAGAGGGCAAGGTGGTCATGAAACTTCATAAACTAGCGCCTCATACGGTCTTCACCCCAGACGAGCATTGCTTTCAATTTCATTTATAGTGGCTAGGAATTAGGAGGGGAAAAGGACTTATGGGTACCCTGAGAATTGTTTCTATCTTGGTTGTGATGATGTTGCTTGAAATTTTATCAAACTTGGAGAGTCAGGATTCTTCGATTATCAATATTCACAAGTATCTCAACTAGGAGAAGGCCAAGAGAGTTTCAGCTGCTTACTGGAAATTGACTCGATCGTTGGTTGCAGCGCCCAGGATTGATAATGAAACGGTAGTTGATGGATATAGCAATTTTTTCCCCGCAATTTCAGTAATGGAGATCAGTTTTAGTTGAGTTTTTTTTTTTTTGGTGGTGGTGCGCAAGTCCTGCCGAAAGGGCGTTGGTTCTAAGTTACAGATTATGGCATTGATTCGACCAGAGCCAAGGATAGCACCTTCGAGTTCATCAGAATGTCCAAGCTTGTGGACGAGCACAGCGAACGAACTTTGATTGTCGTCACCAAATGCGACCGCGCGCTTGAAGGGCTTCTAGAGAAGGTAACCATGAACGCTGTAAGCATATGGCTAGGGTATGTCTGTGTTCGAAACCTCGTGGACGAGGAAACCAATGAGGAAGATTAAAATTGAGTGAAATGGTTGTGATGCAAAATAAGTAATATATATATATATAGAGAGAGAGAGAGAGAGAGAGAGATAGAGAGAGAGAGAGAGAGAGAGAGAGAGATCGGGTAAAATTGGAACGATACAAAGAAGATGAACATGGACCCTGCGCAAGGTAACACAAATAGTCTAAATTTAAAAAATATATGAAAATAGATTCGTCATTTGAGTAGATTTAATGGAATATTGGCCAGTGGAAAATTCGATCGACCTAGTATTTTTGGGGGAGAGATTTGATAAAATTGGAATTATACAAAGAAATGAACATGGACCCTACGCAAGGATAACATAAATAGTCTCAAATTTTAAAAAATATATGAAAAGTAAATTCGTCACACAAATAGTCTAAAATTTAAAAAATATATGAAAAATAGATTTGTCACTGGAGTAGATTCAACTGAATATTCGCGAGTGGAGCAGATAAGAAATAGGTCGAAAGATATTTTAAAATAAGAAGATAGATCAATATTAAACAAAATTCTTAATATTATTTATCCTTGGTAGATTCAATTTTGGCGGGTATGACTAATGTTGGTAATATTAGCAATATATCTTATATTCTTCATAGCTAATGTTGATAATATTGGCAGTCTATCTTATATCATATATTCTTTATATGGAATATAATTTACAGTATATTTATATTAGCCATATGGAATATATGATGTTATACCTGTGAAAAAAAATGTGATGTTATACCCGTGGAAAAAAATTCTCAGATAAAACTATATGTAAAGCACTGTGCAGTAATATGCAAAAGAGCATACTCAATTCAAAATAGCAACAATAAATATGGAATTGAATTATATATACATTTACAACCGAATGATGAGAATTCATGGGGCAATTTGACAAATGATACAGGAACCATTGTTATGATTAACACGTCGCATGAAGTGCTCCAAAGACCAGTATATGCAACAATACATTTGAATTCCCAATGCGTAGAGGCTCTTTCAAAGCATGCCAAAGTCTCTTTCAGAGAGAATGCATAGAGGCTCTTTCAAAGCACGCATAGAGATAAGAGAGAATTTGTAGAGGCTCTTTGAAAGAATGCCAATATACTACCAGTAATAGCCATCATAGGTATTTAATTACAAACACAGCACACACTTACTCACTGCTGCTTCACACCAATCAGATTTCCCAATGCGCCCATGTTTGTTAGTTGCTTATTGTAATTTGTATGAATTGCAATTTGCAATGTGGAATAAATTGGAGAAAGAGAACAGGGAGTTCTTCTCCTCCTATTACGAAAACATGAAAAATAGAAGAGAAGAGGATTATTGTAGCCAGGCGGTCTAGGAGCAGATGTTAGAAGATGTAGTTGTTGAGATTCAACAAGATGATGAGCTTAGTGAAAATTAAGCACCTTCACTAAGTGGGGCCCGCAGGCTATTTTTAGGTTTATGTCTATTTTTAGACATGGTGAGCATATTCTATAAGTTGCAGGATGCTATTTGTAAATGGTTGGTCAAATCTGAAAAAAAAAGATGAAATTCTATTTTTAGAATATTGGGCGAAGTCTATTTATAGATCGTCAATCTAAAAATATATGCATGTCGATTATTATTAGCTCTTAATAATAATTTGACAATAAACATCAACTTATTCTCTTGGAGCACTTTATTTCAGTGAAAAGATTTGGTAAATCAGTGGGCTGAAGGAATTACACAATTCCTAGGGTTTATTGGTGGCTCATGCATGGAGGACTCAATTAGAACTGAAGTGGCAAAGTTATGATAGAGTTGGAAGAGTAGTTACAGGAGTTGTTATTTAGTTTAACTCGGTTAAGTGAGTTAAACTCAGTTGAGATAGTTGTATCTAGTTTAACTGAAAGATACACTAGTGAGAGTTTAGTGAATTAATTAGTTAATTGATTCACAACTAATAACTCACTAACAATTGAACAGAAACAACAGTTAACGATAGTGCATGTCAGTTCTAGTGGAGACCCAGTGGAGAGATAGGTGAAAGGGTGAGATGGACTATCCGTTGTGACTATAGTGATGCATTCAATGCATATGACACACATTGGAGTTGCCAATGAGGATTGCGCAGTTAAGGCAAAGCCAATTTGAATTCATTCAAGGGTCTTCTTCAACAGGGATTGCGCACTGGAGGCAGGCTGTCAAGAGGCAAGAAATTGGTGCATGGAGATGTAAATTTCTGCATGACAATGTGTAATGAATCTATATTGTACTGAGAACTTGATGTACTAAGATTTGTATGATATTATTACATGATTCCATTGATATACATAATATATGATAGTTGGGTTTTTTAGCTTTAAGCTTTCCCGCTAAACAACTGTGTTATGTGCGATTGAATTTATTCACATGTGTTTGCAATTGAGTTTTAAATTTCTGCAAGATCAATAGTGGAATGATTCTGTATTTTGAAAAAAGTTAAATATTGTGAGATCAGGAGGATCCAGTAAATATCAGTATTAATAAATTTCTACATGGTATCGGAGTAGTATTGACTACTGGAGATTTCAATTGTGAATAATTGCTAAGTTTTTGTGCTGGTGGACAATTCGAATTTGCTGCAGAAATTTCTTGGTGTGATAGTTGAGTATTCATTGAAATGTCTTTCAATGGGTTGCGATTGGAGTATGCCCTTGAGGGTAGCTCGAATTACATAGCCTGGAAGGATAGGATGGAGGCGGTTCTTGAAGATAATGGGCTAAAGGAGTCTATCGATAGCGATGTTCCTAAGCCTGCTTCTAGCGATGCTGCAGGACTTGACGCATGGAAAAAGAAGGTAGCAAAGACAAGAATAATTTTGTTGGAAGGTGTGAAAGACCATATTGTGTCAAGCCTTTGCGGGAAAGCCACTCCATTTGCAATGTGGAAGGCTTTGAAAGATATTTTCCAAAGCAGCAGCGACCAGAGGAAGTTGGCGTTGAAAGATAAGCTCAGAAAAATAAAAATGGAGAAGGGCAACAGTATTCTGAAATATCTCACAAAGTTTGTCCAGTGTAGGGATGAACTGGGAAGTGTGGGGATTATAGTTGATGATGATGACTTAGTGAGCTTGGCTCTCCTTGGGCTTCCAAAGAGTTGGCATAGCTATGAAGACTCTGTCAATGGACAGGAGAACCTGTTGGGTTGGGAGCGACTTTGGTCGGATCTTGTGTAGGAGGAGATAAGGCAAAGTACCAGGGATGGCTCTTCATCACAGAATGATGATGAAGAGAATAGTGCTTTGGCTACCAAAGCAAGGAAAGTGAAGGGGGAGAAATCCCATCCAAAATCCAAGGCTAAAGGCAAGCAGCTGGATTTGTCCAAAGTGAAGTGTTTTCACTGTCACGAACATGGGCATCTCGCCACTAACAGAAAAAGAAGAACAAGAAGTGTTACACCATTTTTTGGTCATCTAACCTACTATCATTAGATGGACCCAAGTACACCATGTAAGACCAATTTTACCCTAATTAAAATTGCTTTCACTATGTAAAATAACTTAATAAAACACATTTATTAGGTTTTTTATGGTCTAAACATGAAACCCCAAAAGGAAATATTAAACAAACCTATATTTGTTTGATTTTCCTCAAGGAATAATTAATTAAACAATAATTTAATTATTATTCCTGGTCATGTTTAACCAAAAACAAAGAAATTAATTAGATAAATCTTTATTTATCTTATTATTTTCTAGGAATAATTATTTAAATCTTATTTAAATAATATTCCTAGTTAAATATGACTAAATCATCCATAAATAATTAAATAAATCATTATTTATTTGATTATCATTCAACCACTTCCTTAAAATGATAAATAAATCATTTATTTATTTATTATTTACAAATAAAGGGATTTGACCCAAGTCAAATACTTTTCCCTCCAACAAATATAATAAAATATTCCATAAAAGGTGGATCTAGATTTGGTTAATATTATTTTAATCATGCACCAAGATCTAGAATGACCCAATATTTTGTTATAAATAGGAGGGTTTTTCCTACCATTCTTCACCTTTTGTTGCCTATTAGATCACTCTGGATCTATACTCTTGGTTTGACTTTGAGCCATTATCATTGTCATATTTTCCATTATTTGCTATGTGAGCTCCCTTTGAGTTCTATCTTTGTCTGGGTTTTCTACACCAACAGGAGAGAGAAATGCTAGATCTGAAGTGCCGAGGACTTCCAAGAACCCATCCCATTGAGGAGAATTGGAAACACCTTCTTGTTTTCCTCTCAGGTGCCCTTAATACAAAAATTCTTTCAAAAATATTGTTCTTGTCTTGTCTATTGGATGTATGGAGCAAAACCTTATTTTTACTGCTTAATGTCTCTTTATGCATAGATCTGGATTTTTACAGCATTTGTCTTGATCAACTAACTGCAAATCTGAAGATATTGGCAGCCATATTTGATGTTAGGGCTATAATTTATGCGTAGCTAAAGTGGTCTTTTTTCGTACACTTCGACAAAAGATTCATACTAACAACTGGCGACTCCACACGGGTTTTCAATTACGACCGCTGTCGTTTTTCATATTCCTGCATATCCAGCTACTTCAGACCCTAGGGTTTCTTTTCAGCTTTTTGTTTTTCCTATTTTTATGTTGTTTTTCACCTATAAAACCCTAAAACATTAAAATTTCTAACTTCCGCGTGTTTCTGGACCTATTGCGCAGGTGACAGACATCAGCCGCAACTGAGACGACAACTTTTTCGGAAATCTGCCACCAGGACACCCGGAGCTTCAGGTCACACTTTTCAGCCCAAAAACTGTGACCTGGCCTCCAGGTCGCACTTTTCAGCCCATTATCTACGACCTGCACAGAAAACAGATCAGAACCTACGACCTGCCAGTTTTTCTGATATTTTTCTGCAATTTTTCTGGGTTTTTTTGAAGCTTCTGTCAGGGTTTTCCAGCCTTTGTCTCAGCCCGTTTAGACCTGTTTCTGATCTGTTTTTCTCATCTAAGTGGGAACACAGCCCCCTAGGGCTTCAGTACCCTCCACTTTTGGTGGAAGAGTTTTAACTATTTCAGGTGTCTGTTTTTTCAGAGTTTCAGCCGCCCCTTTTTTCAGATCTGATACCTCCTTTTCAGATCCCATTTAATCAGCTCTTCTCCCTTTCAAATCACCTCTTGAAGTTTTTTTTGGATCTACCTTTAGGGCCTCCTCCTTTTCCCTTCTGCTTTTTGCTGATTTCCTCCTTTTTTCCAGCCACCTTGCCTCTGCCTCTTGGCTGTGTTCTGCACCTCTTTTCAGCAGATTTCTCCTTTAGATCCCTGTCCCTCTCGACCCTAGATCTATTGGCCTCTTTTTAGTGTGTTTTGACTAGATTTTTTCCCTCTGTTAGACTAGTTTTGAGAGACCCGCCTTTTTGGGTTAGATCGATGCATTGTTAGCTGTTAATTTTCTGTTATTTCAGCATTATATACTGTTCTCTGCAGATTTATCTTCAGTTACACAGCACACTTTTTCTTTTGCTCTCAAAACGTCAGGGTTTAAAAATTAAAATTAACGCACGCCACACACTCACCCTAAGCGAAGAAGAGCCTGGTTAACACCGCCAGGCAAAGACTTTAAAACATTGTAAAATCAATTGACACTGCACCTTTCTGCCCTTGTTTCGACATTGTAATCACTTGATTCTGCACCTCCCTGCCTTTGTTGGTCGTTCTTCTTCCCCCTTGTGTCGTGTTTGTGTTGTCACCATTGCGCCCCCAAGGCACACATCCCGGAGACTTCTTGGCCTTCACCTTCAGTTTCCGGTCGATCGACCTGCTCCTCCCCGCCATCGTCGAGTTAGTCCTCCTCCGAGTCCACACTCCGACTCCTCTTCTGATTCATTGGGTTCTCCTTTTACTTCTGGTTCTCCCCCTATCACCTTCACTATGTCTGGTCCAGGGCCTAATGCTAGCGGTAATCCCGGCCCTAATGTTGGGACTACTACTAGCGGAACCGCCACAGGAACTACCTCGGCTGCACCTTTGCTCCCTTACATGGCAGGCCTCAGCCTCCCCGATCTTAATCAGTTGATCAATGACCCTATCCGCCACGATGTTGGTTGGCCTGCTATGCCAACCAAGCTCCCCTCCGACATCCCTAAGTTCGAAGGCCTTGGAGAAGATCCAACCAACCATGTCCGATCTTTCCACATGTGGTGTTCTTCCAATTCCATTACCGATGATTCCATCCGTCTTTGGTTGTTCCAACGCACGCTTACGAGCGAAGCTTCTAAATGGTATGTTGACCAAGCCACCTCTTCCCATACCACCTTTGCGACCATTGCCCAAGCCTTTTTATCTTATTTCCATCTCCCTCTCCGATACGACACTGGTACAGAGCTTTTGACTTCTTTCAGTCAAACCTCTTCAACCTGCCTTTCCACTCATGTCCAGGAATGGCAGAGAAGAAGGAGCTTATGTCGAGCTCCCACCTTCGAAGATCGGGTTTATATGGATTGGTTCCTTCACACTCTCTTACCTCCCATTGGCAAAGATGTCGCCTCCCATTTCCCTCAAACCGAAGAAGCCGCCCTCCAAACAGCCTTGAAATATGACCTGATCTACGCCCAGTCTGGTTATGTTTATACCGTCCTTCCTGACCTCCCCAGGCCCGGTGGCGCTAATGCCCCGGGGGCATCTCATTCCACCGACGGTATCGTTGGAGCCCTTTCTCATCCGTATGCTCAACCTCCTATGGGCTATGGTCTCCCTCCGAGAGGGGCCATCACTTCCAGCACTTTTCCCCCTCCAGGTAGCATGTATCCAGGATACGGCATGCCTCATCCTTTTTCTCAACCTCCTGCTTACCTCAATGATGCCCAACCTAACCATTATCCTTATCCACAGCCTGGTGCTCTAGCTCCTCCAGCATATGCACTTCCACCTCCCTTGCCTTCTCCACCCCAGCAACAGCACCTACAGCCCCCTCCAGGGCCTGTATTTGCACAGCAGGGCGCAACTAATCCCCCTTCCTCTCAAAGAAGGCAGAGAGGCAATAAAAATCAATCTGCTCCTGGTACTCGTGGACCCAATCCTCAAGGTACTGACCCTAACACTGTCAACCAGCAACAGGGCACTCAGCCCAAGCTGGACAGGCCTATTCGGACAAATACGCCTTGTTCGTGTTGCGGTTTTCACGGTCATTACACTCATGATTGTCCCCTTCTACCACAGATGCGGCAGATGTGGGAGTCTCAAGCCACATTGCGAGGACAACATGCCTCCCCTCATTCTCCCCCTAATGTGGCCACTACTCAACCGGCTGCGTTTACCGATCCTTTCCCCCAGCAAGGATTCGTGACTACCCAACCACTTGACGTACAGGTCGCCACTCAACCTTCCCCTTCTGGTTCCTCCGATTACCAGATCTTCATGATGAACTCCAATCCATCTCCAACCGTCGACCTTAACCTTCAAACTCGATCTCGCCAGTACCCCAAGCCTTCCGCTCAGTTTTCCCCCAAGTCCCCTTCTTTAGGTTCTACAGAGCCTCTTTCGCCATCCAATGGTCCCTTACATATCCCTCAACCCAAAGTTGAGGTTCATACCAAGATTCCTAAGGGCCCATTACGTCGAAATGCTGCTTCTGGTCGAGCTGCTCATTCGTATAGCATAGTAGATGATTTGGCGCAATCTCCTGCTGCCATTTCCACATTGGAACTCCTCCAGTCGTGCCCTTCCCAAAAGAAGGCTCTGTTATCTGCCATGGGCGTTGTAGACCCTGCTGATGACCAAATGATTGTTTTCAACGCCCAACAATCAGAACATCCTCCTCTTCCTACTTCCGTCGCCTTCCAAATCCCAGTCAAAATCTGGAACGCTAACGTTTCTCGGTGTATAATTGATGTGGGGGAATCCACCTGTGTGATGTCCGCTTCGGTTTGGAAGCAACTCGGATCTCCTGAGTTGGCCCCTTCCACGATCACCCTTTGAGCGTGGGACGGCCACGCCTCCCAGCCCATTGGCCTTTTCCGTAATTGTCCTATCACCCTTGCAGGCAAGACTGTTTGCGTTGACGTCGAAGTCATCGACGCCCCTCTAGATTACAACATTCTATTGGGGCGAAGCTACACCTATGCTACACAATGGTAAGATAGTCACTATCGACCAGTTGACTTATCATGAGCCAAAGTCTCAGACCTCCCCTGAGACGACCATCTCTTCTGTAGCCAATAATAAAACCGTCGATTCCTTGACCAGTGTCTCTCTCGGCGTCTACAAAGACTCCTCTTTGCTTGGAACTTTCCCTGGTCTCCCTCCTCCTCCTATCTCTGATCCCAGCTTATCGACCGTTCGCATGATGCAATCATTCCTCAGCCGCCCTTAAGCGACCCACTTTGGCTAGCCGCAACCCTGCATCTCAACCCTCGCCCACCGCAACCCGCTCCTAGCCATTCATTGGTACCGTCTCTACCTCCTCCTTCTCGAAGCCCTTCTCCATGTACCTGGCATCCCCCGAACCCCTTTATCCTCCCCGCCTCGCTTCCCCGCCAACCATAAATCTGTGTCGTGAACGCACATTATCCTCGCCGGTCGCATACTCCTCTCGGCTCCACCGAGGGAGTATATTCTGCCCCCTTCATGGCCACCCTCTTCTCCCTAACCCTGACCCCCCGAAGACACTCGTTCGGGCACTCGACCTCCTGTACCGCTACCCCACCGGTCACCCCAAACCCTATCTTGCAGAACACCGGTTCGAACCCCTGGGCCCCCCTCGGCTCTCTCAGGCTACCATGCCCCCCGCACCTCCTCAGGACCCTGCTCCTGTGGTGGCAACTCCAGGATGGAAAGGCAAAGCTCGCAAGGGGCATCCAAAGACAAGGCCACCTCGACTGACCTGGCTCCTCCTCCGCCCGCAAAGCCTTGCGCCTTTTGTGATGTCGTCGGTCACGCCACCCATACTTGTCCTGAATTGCCCCGTATTCAACCCATGGTTAAAGTCGCGTTCCCTGAGTCTACGGTCCCTGATCCCTCTATTCCGTCCTCGTTCGTAACCAAGAACCCAAAGATTATTCACACCAACAAACCATGTGCTTTATGCGGTGTCCATGGCCATTACTCCCACCATTGTCCTCAGCTGACACATTACCGCGCCTCTTTAGAGGTAGTTCTTGAGTATGAGGTTGAAAAAAATCAGTCCGTCTCTCCCATACTTGCGCAGTATGCTTCAGGTCAGCTTGAGGATCCCTCCGCTCCCATTGACATTCCCCCCCCTGATGTCCAGATGACAGAGTATACTACCAACATTCTCTACCTATCATCCTCTGTGAGACCTTTGGAGAACATTCCCTTTGAATCCTCCCATGTTGTTTCGCTCGATCCCCCTCCAGCGACCACCCTGGGCTTAACATCCTTTGACCATCTGTTTATTTGTTCCTCTGTCATCCCCCTTGACGATCTGTATGTTAGCCTTTCTTCCTATACAAATGATCTAGGTAGCTTTGTTGCGTCATGTGGTTTCCCTTCCTCTCGTCATCCCCTCTGTTCCCGCCAAGATGTCCTCTTGGAAGCCCTCTCCACCCATGACCTCCTCCTTCCCGCCCATAACCGGGATAACACCACCCCTATCCATGTTGACCTCCGCAGCCCAAGTCCCAGCCATTCCTCCTATAGCCCTCATATACCACCATCTCATTCGTATATGAGTCATAGCCATCCTGCCCATCGCACTCCCTCCCGCAGTTGCCACTCGATGTCTCCTATACACTCATGCTGCCATCATTGTTCCTCCTCCTCCCATTTTTTGTCTTGTACCACCATTCTGCAGGACCTCCCGCCCACACCCTATATCGGTTACGCCGATGGTGCAAGTCGTTACTCCCGGAATCTAGCCTCGGCAGGTTGGGCCATTTTCACCCCCTTTCATTCCCTTGTTCTCTCAAACGGGGTATGCATTGGTCCTGCCACCAATAATCAGGCCGAATATGATGCAGTGCGGGGTCTTTTAGCTGATGCCCTCTCTCATCACATCCTCCATATGCATGTTCGTTTAGATTCCCTACTTCTTGTCATGTAACTAAATGGTGTCTATCGTGTGCATAATCCTATGATGTTTAGACGATATTTACGAGTGAAACTCTTGATACATGAATTTGAAACCATAACTTTCAACCATGTACCTCAAGAACAAAATCACTATGTAGATAGCATTGCAAACCATGTTCTAGATTGGCATTTATCACATGCATTTTATACAAGACAATAACAATCATAATCATTAAAAATATGCATATCCGTAATATGTGTCGCAAAACATGTGTTTAGAGTCCATCTACTCTGATACATATGACATGCCCATAGCATGTTACAAAAAACTCAAAACTGGGGGCGCCACCTGTCCCTACATACAGACTAGGGGGCACCACCTGTCCCACACCTAATCACTCTCTAGAGGATCCCAAGCCAATGGCTCTGCTCTTGCAGCCTGTAGATCACGTATCCCTTGACCGGCCATCGCCATGCACCGCATGACCCCTTGCCATTCCGAGGGTAGACCAATACATGGCTCTATGTACTGGTCGTCTAAGTCTTGCCACCCGCGCTCTGAAACACCGGTCAGAAACCTCTCACATCTACGGTGGATGTCCTCTAGGAGGGTGGCTGCATCCTCATTATGCGCTGCTCTTGATCCACTCGGGCCTGCAGCTCCTGATGCTGCCGGTCGTCCCATATATCCGGCCGGTTTTACCGAAGCTATATCTGCATACCAAAAGTACATGAATCAGTACCCTATCTACTGTTCAATAACTTTAACATGCCCAAAAAAAAGTAGTTACTTGTCACTTACCATGGGGTCCCCATACTCGACCAGGCGGAAGTGGTAGGTCCGGATCCCTACAATAACTCATCCCACTATAGGGATATTCGTTTATGTATAACAGCATCTGATCCCAATGGGCAAAGAACTCAGGTCGAAACACCCGTCCGACCGCCCCTCCTCCTCCTCTGCACAGTAGTCGCCCCCACCGGCGCATCCTGGGCTCTCTCGGGCCCCCATCTGGGAGCTATATATGAGGTCGTAAGGTCAGGATCTTCTCAAAAAAGAAGGAGCACAATAAAGTCCCATACGAGCAATCGTGGTTCACTTGCTGCTTGCAAAGCGACAGCTGTCGTTTTAACGACACCAACAGCATTTGGGCCCACCCATAGTAGGTCATACTCAACACACTCTCCACAATCATCATCTGCCCCCCAGTGATGTGATGGAGCGCCTGGTTGCCCAGGATCCGTAGCACCGCTGCGGCCACTGCACGGGTCTCTAATCTCTCTAGGTCCCCGATCGGTATTTGAGTCCCTTTGACTTGGAGACCCGGTTGACAGTGTCGCTCCACAAACTCCATGATGATCCGCCCCTGCGGTAACACTGGTTGCGTATTTCCCACCATCCCAAGTGGCGGGAGACTAGTCAGGAAATACAGATCCTGGACTATCAATTCGATCCTGTGCCTGTGCACTACAAAGACCTCATGATCTGGATCCCAATAACTGACAATCCAGGCCAACAAGGGCTCCCCTGCTCTCATCAAAGGATTCTCCAAAAACTTCAGAACCCCAAATCTGGCCAATACACGACGGACACCCTGATCTTCCTGGATCTCTGACCGTAATGTACCCAGGTCTCTCTCTCTCCAGTTGACCCATATATCTGCCATATTTGCACAAAGAAATCATCTTTGTCAGTATACAGATAGGAAACATTGTAACCAATCACAAAAACTCACATCTCATCCCTAAAATAGCACTCCAATCTCATTCACCCTCCAGGTCGCACTTTTCTGCCCATTCCTAGGATAGGTCGCAGTTTTTGGCTCAAAACCTGCTTCCCACGGCCGTAGAGGTGAAAGAGGGTCTGTTCCTAAGATTTTGGGCCCTAATCTGAACTTTCAATCCATCAAAATGAAAGAGTAAGGTTAGGCCTCTTACTTGCAACTGACGGATCTCGATTCCAATGGTCAATTTGTCCGCTACGCTCGCCGCAAGATTTAGGGCCTTTCCTCCTCTCTACATTCACCACAGCAACACTAGCAAATGAGTGAATTTGGAGGGAAACTGCCTTATTCAAAGAAAACCCTTGTTTTTTCTTTCGCCTGCTGCGACCACACCGTAGCTCCGTTTGACAAACCGTCTGCACCGTTGGAAAGCTCTCACCGAGCCCTAAAAGGGGTATCTGTTAGTTTTGTGTGATTTGATACTTCACCAGGACACATTTTGTCCAAGATGGGTCACTCCACCTCCCCCCAAAATCGAATTTCCTCACTTACAACACTTGTACTTGGGGCACCACTTTGCCTCCATACTTGTCTTTGTTCATGTCGATTTTCGTCATGAGATACCATTTTTTACTCATGTTTTCCTGGTCTCCCATGGGACCTTTTCTGTGTGGCAGCACCATCGATTCGCCCTTGTTTAGAGCATCCAAGTTGAGTCATCATCACATTCATGGAGTCTATCCCGAGTCCCTTTGTGCCCCGCTATAGTCCTCCATCCTTCATTTCTTGGTCTCTCTCTTGTGTCACACATTAAGATCGTCAGTCCCACTGTCCCCTATCCCTCATGATATTGTGTCAGTCGCTGCCATGTCATTCATGTCCTTTATGCTCTAGCAAGGGAAGTCGTCCATTTGCTACTCAGTCCCCTCCATTCCATCATCATCATTAGTATTAGTCTGTCAGTTGCTCTAATATTTTCTCTCATGCCTTAGTTGAGGATCTCTCATTGCCTCACCTACGGCGGACTTCCTTTTGTCGACATCAGCTCCTTCATTCCAGAGGACAGGTCTAAGGGAAAAGGAGTGATAGTGTGATGGGAATTGGGATGCGGTATTAGGAATTGGGACCCTAGGTAAAAGGAGCACCTAGGGCTTAGGTTTTTTTGATTAGAAGCTTAGGGAAGGGGATTGTAATAATAGGGATTTGGGAATGAGTATTTTCAATGTGGGAAGGGTATGAGAGTGTAAGGGAAATGGGATTTAGGAGTTGTGTGTGTTAGGGGGAAATGATAGGGTTTTGAATGGTTAAAACACAAAATTATCAAGCAAATTACACAAGACCAAACAAATAAACTTGAAGGAGGTAAATGATCATGGAAGACACCTTTACTCACTTGCTGGAGGCTCAAACAACTGTTTCAGAGGTTCTGGAGGTGATTTGGTGCAATGTAGGTGATTTTTTGGCTTGCTCGACATATGCACAACGCCTTAAGGATATGTGCAGTGCCTTAAGTCTGTGCACAGTGCCTTCAGTCTGTGCGCAACGCCTTCAGGATATGCACAGTGCCTTTAGCTTGTGCGCCCTCTGCTCAAATTTTCCCCAATTTTTCCCAGAAAATCGAAAAATCACTCTCCTCAAGTGTTCACTCGATAGAATAGGAGGCAAATGAATTTCAAATTGATGTCTAAGAGTCTTTAATACTTGAGTGAGTTTTGATTTAAATCAAAACCCACTTTTCCTATGTTTCTTTTCACTTTTTGAAAGCATGTTGAATATCCTTTTTTCTTTTACTTTTCTTCTTTGCAGGATGAATTTGCTAGAGTTTGGCACTTTTCACTTTGATTTGGTGATCTTCAGTTTGGCATATGAATTTGGAGTTGGGAGCTTTTGGAGAGTAACTTATTACATATAGAAAGCATAAAATTACATAAAAAATAAATTAAATTAAAACTCTCTTTTTGAATAAAATTACATTTGAGTATGAAAATCATACTTGAAACCATATTTACAACTTTAAAAATATCATATTTACATGTTGATAATCTTCTGTAGATGATAATGAAATGTTTATTGAGTCACTCTCACACATTTTTCTGACCTTATTTAGAGTAAATGGTGCATTTTTGGACCTTGAAAAATAAGACCTAATGACCTAATGGGACCTTGAATGACCAGACTCCACGGTTGACTTTGACTGACATAAGGCATAGTGAAATGACATTTTCAAAAGTGTTTTAATGCTCAACAGACATAAAGGTGGACCAACCAATGTGAAAATTTGAGGGAGAGTGAGGTTTTATAACTAGGGCTACCATCAGTGAATCAATTTTTTGCATGACCTAATGGAATGATAAAAAATTTCCAAGTGAGACTCCTAAAATGAATATGAAAAGAGTAATATTGATCACTGATGGCAGAATGCATATTCTGACACTAACAGGATGGTCGAAAAAGTACCAGTGGAAATTCATTCTTCATGGGAGATTGTCTTGTATCTTGGCTCAGCAAAACACAATCATCTATATCTCTTTCTATAGCTGAAGCCAAATACATAGCTGCTGCTGATTGTTGTACAAAAATACTATGGATGAAGGAAGCTTTGAAGGATGTCAACATAGAAACTAAGCAACCAATCACTATTTTTTGCAACAACATTAGCACCATCAGTCTTTCAAAGAATCTGGTGATGCACTCAAACACCAAACATATTCCAATGAAATATCATTTTCTCCATGAACAAGTTGCTGAACAAAATATCAAGTTGGAATACATCAATACAAAGGAGAAAATTGCATATATCTTTACAAAACCCCTTCCACGAGAAGCATTTGAATATCTTAGGCAAAAAATGGGGGTTATTCCTCTTGCATCACATTAAAAGGAAACCAAACAAAGGAGAAACATAACAGGGGGAGCAACATGACAGAGGGAGTACGTTGGCATCCCATTTGCCATTGATGTCAAAGGGGGAGAAAAGGTGGAATATTTCCATCAATGACAAAAGGGGAGATTGTTAATCTAGGTTTTCATTGATGTCATATGGCAATATGATGCTAGATGATGATGATGAAGTGTCATTAATGTACCTTGATGAATAATGATGGATGACCATACTTGTTGAAGGACTAGATGATGTCCCTTGGTCATCTAGATGATGGAAGACTACACAATGACATATATCACTATGGCATTGTAAGCTTATTGTGAAGAAGGCAAACATTGAAGGATCAAACCATAAAGAAGCCCAAGATATTCTACCCTACCTCATTTCTACACCAATAAATGATCAGTCACATTAAAAGTTATTTTTCTCTACCTTAGAGGGATAATTTCTCTATGAGACCTTCACCATCCTGTAGAGCATTATTTTAGGTTTCTAACGAGCTATTAGTTGGCCTGAAACTCCAAGTATTCCGAAAAATATTAATTTTTTAAGTTAAGGAAATGAGTCTGGTCATTAAGCCGACCTAAACTTGCCCTAAGAAGACATGTCTTTTCATCTTAAGCACATAATGAACCATATAAATATAGTGCTGAACCTTTACGTTTCATCATCAGCTGGATCACACTTGGAGAACAACGAGCTACAGGTTCACAACTCGTGAACTTTCAGGAAGGTGAACTTAAAGAACCTATATTAATACACATCTTATCTAGCTCGGATTATTACACCTCTTAGATTTCTCTACAGAATTATTACAGCGAGGAAGGGTGTTAAAAGTGCTGAAACTTCAATTGGTCTATGGCAATAACATTTCGAACTGGCGCATAGTGTCTTGGACCTATAAAAAAAACCTCGGACCTGTTTTAGAGCCTCAAACATTTCTTATCTCAGTGCTGTTGTTTCGAATTGTGGTTTCATGTCTTCAGAATTGCGTGGTTGCAATGAGGGCACTTCAATCTGTTTCGGATCCATATCTTCACCTTATTTATTTTGGACCTGTGTTGTTAAGGTGTTTTGGACTATGGTCAATCTGGTTCAGACTTATATCTACATCTTGTTTTCGAACCTATAATCTGTGGAATTGAAGTGGCTTAGATCTTATTGAGTTGGTAAGCTATGTTGAAGAAGTATAGGTGCGGTAAGCTATGGTGAAGAAGTATAAGTGTTGTAAGTTGTGGTGAAGAAGTATTGGTGTTGTGTGGTGCAGAACGTTGGTTTAGCTGTGATACAGTTGTCTAGGAACATTCTGGTATTGAACTCTTAGTGCAGTGCAGAAGTCTTGGTGCAAAGTCTGGGACAAAATTGATAAAGAAGTGTGAGGCAAAATAACTGGTGCAGTATGGTGAAGATTGGTGCAATGGAGCATCTTTGAATCAATCATGTAATAAAGAAGCAAAGAGGGATTGGTTTCCTTGGGTTAGGAGCCCCTAAACACAAGGTTGGTGCCTTGGAGAAGATAGGTTCAAAGGCCTAGAGGTCAGAGCCGCATTAAGTCCGAGTTGGTGCTTGAAAATCATTGTACTGATTCATTTGTAAAAGGATCATTATCCTTCCTTCTATATAAATTATTCATTTCTCTATTTTTTGTGTAGAATCTAACTGGTTATAATAACAATTGAAAAGAAATACTAATTCACCCGCATCTCAATGTTTCCAATAGCATTTGTTCTAGACATGTTTCTCTCATATCAAACACTCATTCCTGGTGTGTCTAACCATGTCCAACTCTCATGACACCAAAGAATCTTCAAAAAATGTGTAGATTTGTCCTGATGTGTGTTTGA
>CM076579.1:1578905140-1579060594 GCA_034641835.2 Pinus albicaulis
GTGTGGTATCTTAATAGTGGTGCATCTTTCCATATGCTAGGAGACAAGGATTTGTTTAGTGACTTGGAGGAGAAGGATCTCCAAATGCATATAGAGATGGGCGACAATGGTAGATACAGTGCGACTAGCATTGGAACCATTACCTTTGAGAGGGATTCAGGTAAACCATTTTTGTTTAAATATGTTATGCATGTTCCAGGTCTGAAGAAGAACTTGGTCTCGGTCGCAATGTTGGAAGATAGAGGTTATGACGTTGTTTTCAGCGAGGGAAAAGCTTTCCTGTGACAAAAAGCAATGGTTCAAACCAAGAGGATAGGGATTCAAGTTAAGAATCTCTACAAGATGGAGGTAGATGGCTGCACTGCAATGATGGGCAAAGCAAAAGAAGTGGTGAGCCGGGATGAGGGCGAATTATAGCACAGGAGATTGGGCCATCTTCATCATGGCGCCTTGAAGATTTTGTAGCAGATTTCTACTGTAATTCCCAAGGGTAATCTTGTGTAGTCAGATCAGTGCATGGGATGTACTATGGGTAAGTTTGTGAAGACCACCTTTCATGAGAAGGAGAATCATGCTTTAGTGATCCTGGAGAGAATTCACACAGATGTGTGTGTACCTTTCTCGGTTTCTTCAATAGAAAAACACAGGTATTATGTTATATTTTTTGATGACTATTCTCGTATATGTTGGATCTTCTTCATACCGAAGAAGGGAGAAACATTCTGAAAGTTTTGTGAGTTTAAAGCATTGGTGGAGAAGGAGTCGGGGAAGCAAGTGAAGGCTCTACGGAGCGATAATGGTGGTGAATATATCTCAAAAAAATTCAAAGACTTCTATAGCAAAGAATGAATTCGAAGAGAACTCATAGCGCCTCATAACCCACAGCAAAATGGGGTCGCAGAGAGAAAGAACAGAATGATCGTGGGTGCTACACGAGCTATGCTGCATGACCAGGGCCTACCAATGCACTTGTGGGTGGAAGCATGCAACGCTATAGTTTATGTGCAAAACCGTTGTCCTCATAGAGTACTTGGCATGAGTACACCTGAAGACGCTTTATTTGTAAGAAACCTGAAATTTCTCATTTGAAGATTTTTGGCTCATCTGTTTACATTCATGTGACAAAGGACACCAGGAAGAAGCTGGAGCTGACTGCAGAAGTTGGGATATTTGTGGGGTACATAGAAACACCCCAAAATTATTGTGTGTATTTTCCAAACATTCGAATGATTGTGGTGCGATGGGATATAAAAGTCAATGAGGTGAAATCCATGAAGTTGTCGCTTGAGAGGGAGCTACACTTGCATGCAGAAGAGGAACTTCTTGTTCTCAAAGATGAGCCTCTAGATGTGGATCAGCCACAGGAGGAGATTCATGGAGTGGAGGAGTCCACTCATGCAGAACCAAACATCAGAACAGGCAGAAAGCATACCATAGAAGCTGAGAGACTGGAGCATGATGCGGCACAGAATGTAGGAATCCCTACATCACAGCGCAGATAGAGACAGTCACCTAATCGATTTACTGGATACATGGCTCTTATGAGCAAGTGTATCATGACAGAGCCATCTTCTTTTGAAGAAGCAGTGCAGGAGCCCACATGGATAGATGCCATGGTGGAGGAGTATGACTCCATTGTCAGAAACAGTGCTTGGGAGATTGTTCCAAGACTGGTGGGTAAATCAGTGGTAGATTCAAAATGGATCTACAAGGTAAGGAAAGCTGCTGATGGGAGCGTTAAGAAGTATAAGGCAAGATTTGTTGCCCAGGGCTTCTCACAGATCAAAGGGATTGATTATGAAGAAACCTTTGCACCTGTCGCATGGTATTCTTCCATAAGGACCATCCTTTCTCTCTCAACGCAGATGGGTTAGCACATTCATCAGATGGATGTGAAGACTGTTTTCCTTAATGGGATCATTGAGGAAGAGGTGTACATTGAGTAGCCTGGAGGATTTGAGATCTTCAGCAGCGATTCACATGTGTGCAGACTGTTGAGTCTCAATTCTGCATCTTTTCCATACACTTTTCTATACCTTTTTCACTCACCTGAACCTCCCAAGTTGTCAATATCATTTGCAAAAGAGCATCTAACATGGTTTTTAATTATATTTTTGTGTTTGCTATTTGATTTAGATTTTGTTCGTTCAGCTGCGGAATCTTGCCACTTTCCGCAGCTGCTGCAACTTTCCGCAGCTATTTTGTGAAACTCTATGTTACAGGTGTCTACAGGGAAAACGAGCCACATGGGCAAGTTAGGAATGATGTGGACATGGTTCGTGTCCTATTGGTTCGAGCAAACTCATCTAAAGAAGTCGCGGTCAAAGGCGTCCACATGGAAGTCAACCATAGAGTCTTACGGTGACAGGACTCTGTTCCGTGTCACGTAAAGGTTCATATGGCCGTTTCTGAGCTTGCGGAGGACAAGTCGACATATGTACATGGCTCCATAGTCGAATTCAAGCATCCACTTCTCATAGATTTATTTTCCAACACGGCCATGATCCTAGATCCGTGGACGTAATGGTCTACGTGTTCTACACCAACATAAACTTTAGGAGACAGTTATATTTCTTTTGTTATATATAACGCGTTTGCATACGCATATAGAGTTAGTCCCGATTAGTCTCTGTTAATTTTATTAAGTCTGCTCTGTAATGTAATTACGCTGCCTTTGAGCCGTAATACTACCATACTGTTATGACTGCATTTTAATATAAGAAGACTCTCTTTTCCAACTTAATTCGTACTTGAAGATCGTTGCCAAGGCTGGTGTAGAGGGCCCCTGCTCAGCTAAGGTTTTGTGCATTAGTGTATAGTTCTTATTTCATTTCTTTAAAGCTCATTGTGCCATAATCCATTCACATGTTTATACATTTCATCTTTTTCATTTCTGTTTATAAACTTTCCCGCTTTCCATTTCACTTCTGTCTTTCATGTTTTATGTTGTTAATCAATGATCAGTGTTCTTGTTTCAGGTTATAGATAGGCAGCCCGGGCATTTTCATAGATTTTTGACTAATGACATGGAATTAACATTGTTCTGCTGCTGATGTGTTTTTCTTAGTTTCTGTTTCATTTCAGTATTGCTTTGCTTAACTCAGTTTTGCTTAATTGTTTCAGTAGTTAAATTTAGATATATTAAACTGCTCATAGCATCTTCAGTTGCCTCCGAAAGCCACAGCTGGACTGATGGTGAGGGATTGTATTATGAAATGTGTAGTTTAGTATTAGTTTCCTTTCTGTAAAATTAGATATATTAAACTGCTCATAGCATCTTCAGTTGCCTCCGAAAGCCACAGCTGGACTAATGGTGAGGGATTGTATTATGAAATGTGTAGTTTAGTATTAGTTTTCCTTCTGCAAATTTAAATATATTAAACTGCTCATAACGTCTTCAGTTGCCTCCGAAAGCCACAGCTGGACTGATGGTGAGGGATTGTATTATGAAGTGTGTAGTTTAGTATTAGTTTCCTTTCTTCAAGTTAGAAATGTTAAATTGTGCATGACATCTTCAGTTACCTCCGAAAGCCACAGCTGGACTGATGGTGAGGGATTGAATTATGAATGTATGGTTTGATATTAGTTTACTTTCTGCAAGTTATATATCAATTACTCAAGTTGTTTATGGTTACTTTCGAAAATCATAGCTGGACTAATGATGAAGGATCAGAAGATAAATTGATGTAATCTGATTTAGATTTACTTTGTTGCAATTTTGAATTTCTTTAAGCATAGTTTATTTTTGTTTAGACAGCAGCAAGAATAGTTTAGTTTCATGCTCACTAGTTCACTGTTTTTGATTTATTAGACTTACAACATCTTTTCATTTCAGCAGTACATTTTCATTTCCTTTCAAGTTTTGTCATTGAAAATTTCAAATTCCTTTTTAAGTTTCAAGTTGGTAAATCATTATAGAGGATATCATTTCCTTGAACAAATATAACCATACTTGTTTTCATTTTAGAATTTCCATTTCACCTTAGAAAAACAAAAACGACAAAAAGTTAAGAAATAGGTTATCTTGCACATATAATGCGCCGCACTTCATCAGCTTACGAATCCCGGATTGACAAATTAAATGCAGCAATTTAGGATACACTAAATTGACCAAACACAGACTCAAAAGAGCATTGTATGGGCTGAAGCAAGCACCATGTGCTTGGTACACATGGATCGACAGCTATTTCACTGGACTTGGCTTCACCAAGAGTGAGGTGGATGCAAACCTGTACCAAATTTTGGTGGAGGGTAAGATTTTAATCATTGTTCTTTATGTTGATGATTTAATACTAACGGGTGATGAGCAGTTGATACACTCATGCAAGGCAGATCCTGCAAAGGAGTTTGAGATGAAGGATTGGGCCTCCTTCATTATTTCCTTGGATTGGAAATATGATAGCAAGAAGGTGAAATTTTTGTGTCTCAATGCAAGTATGCTCGGGAGATACTTGGCAAGTTTCACATGGAATACTGCAAGCCCATGGATACTCCTCTTCCAGGAAATTGGAGGAAAGAGGATGCTACATCGGCAGAGGTAGTGGATGCCACTGTTTATCGACAGTTGGTGGGTTCGCTCGTGTATTTAGTTAATACAAGACCAGACATATGCTATGCGGTGAACCAGCTTTCACTAGTGATGGTTAAGCCTACCAAGCTCTTTTCGAAGGAAGGAAAGCATGTCCTGAGGTATCTCAGGGGCACATTTGAGTATGGCTTATGGTACAGACAGACGAATGAGGTGAAGTTGCATGGCTTCATGGATGCAGATTGGGCAGGAAGCCCAACAGACAAAAAGAGCACATCAGGAGGGGTTTTCAGTATCGGATCTACCACATTTTCTTGGTACAAAAGGAAAAAAAGATCCATGGCACTCAGTTCAACAGAAGCAGAATACATGGCAGCAAGTCAAGCTGCATGTGAGGCTATCTAGATGAGGAAGATCTTCGTCGGTTTGTTCGGTTCACATTTAAATCCTACAGTGATACATTATGATAATCAGAGTTGCATACAACTCTCAATTAATCATGTGTTTCATGATAGATCTAAACATATTGATATCCGGTATCATCATATCAGATATTGTGTGTAGCGGAAGATCATGTTGCTTCAGTACATTCCTATGGAAGATCAAGATGCAAACATTCTGACGAAGGCGCTCGGCAGGAGAAAATTTGAATACCATAGAGGCAAGATCAGGGTGAAGGATAATCCCTATCTTGTTGAGAGGGAGTGTTGAGATTCAACAAGATGATGAGGTTAGTGAAAATTAATCACCTTCACTAAGTGGGGCCCGTAGGCTATTTTTAGGTGTATGTTTATTTTTAGACATGGTGAGCATATTCTATAAGTTGCGGGATGATATTTGTAGATGGTTGGTCAAATGTGAAAAATAGATGAAATTCTATTCTTAGAATATTGGGCAAAGTCTATTTATAGATCGTCGATATAAAAATAGATGCATGTTGATTATTATTAGCTCTTAATAATAATCCGACAATAAACATCAACTTATTCTCATGGAGCACTTTATTTCAGTGAACAGATTTGGCAAATCAGTGGGCTGAAGGAATTACGCGATTCTTAGGGTTTATTGGTGGCCCATGCATGGAGGACTCATTTAGAACTAAAGTGGAAAAGTTATGATAGAGTTGGAAGAGTAGTTACAGGAGTTGTCATTTAGTTTAACTCAGTTAAGTGAGTTAAACTCAGTTGAGCTAGTTGTATCTAGTTTAACTGAAAGATACACTAGTGAGAGTTTAGTGAATTAATTATTTAATTAATTCACAACTAATAACTCACTAAAAACTAAACATAAACAACAGTTAACTACAGTGCATGTCGGTTCCAGTGGAGAGATAGGTGAAAGGGTGAGATGGACTATCCGTTGTGACTATAGTGATGGATTCAATGCATCTGACACACATTGGAGTTTCCAATGAGGATTGTGGAATCAAGGTAAGGCCAATTCGAATTCATTCAGGGGTCTTCTTCAGCAGGGATTGCGCAGTGGAGGCAGGTTGTCAGGAGGCAAGAAATCGGTGCATGGAGATGCACATTTCTGCATGACAGTGTGTAATGAATCTATATTGTACTGAGAGCTTGATGTACTAATATCTTTATGATATTATTACATGATTCCATTGATATACATAATATATGATAGTTGGGGTTTTTAGCTTTAATATTTCTCGTTAAACAATTGTGTTATGTGCGATTGAATTTATTCACATGTGTTTGCAATTGAGTTTTAAATTTCCGAAAGATCAATAGTGGAGGGATTCTGTATTTTTCAAGAAGTTAAATATTGTGAGATCAGGAGGCTCTAGTAATAGATCAGTATTAATAAATTTCTACAGTAGTGGCTGAAATACTCAATCAGAGACTCGACCAAAATCATTTTTATTCCTATAACGTGCCTCGCGCTAGGGTTTTACGATAAATGAACTCACACACTTCAAAAATGTCATGGGTGGTTCATTTGGGATTAATTAGGAATGTTCATCACGAATTTCATTCCCGATCAAGGCGTGGCAGAAGGAGAAGGCATTGTCCAATTCCCATCCCAAACTCAAAAGATCGACAAATCCATAGTGGGGATCTTGATTTTAGTGAAAATTTTGATGCAAAATCAAGCCAGAAGCATAAAAAATGCTCCCGAAAATTGTCAAGAAACTCTATACCATAATCTCGAAATGCCAGGCGGAGCTCAGCGATCTCCCGCAGCATCTCTGCAATTCGCGGGAGGTCAACATCGATTTCATGAAGTTGCTGAACTCAATGGAAGATTGCCTCAATAAAATTGTGATTGAGGGGGACTTCAAGTAGTTCCTAGAAGACAAGAATATGCATTGCACTTCTCGGCTGTGGGATATGTTTGAGAACTACAATAACGATTTGTGTAACATCAGCTCCATCAGTGGAAATTTTCCGGCTAAGCACGCAAACGAAGATGAGCACAGGCGAAGCAATGGTTTTCAGTGTAGCGCCTGCTGCTGCCCGTGTACGGTAGCGATAAAATCTTTAACCGCGTCCATGTGTTAAATTTATATTCTACCGAAACCGACAAAAATGGAGTGCCTCTAAATCGTCGTAACGAAGACAACAACGACTTCGATCGTTCGAGGAACAAGACTACTACCCTATGCCCGCAAAGATAACACCTCTGGCGTAAAAATATATATTTTTCATTCTCTCAGGTCAAATCCAATACAATCATCTCAACTCTCCTTGATAAGACCGTTTGAGTCCCGAATTCGCATCTTTTCCATACACTTTTCCATACCTTTTTCACTCACCTAAACCTCCAAAATTGTCAATATCATGTGCAAAAGGGTATCTAACATGGTTTTTAATTATGGTTTTGTGTTTTCTATTTGATCTAGATTTTTTTCATACAGCTGCGGAAACTTGCCACTTTCCGCAGCTGCTGCAACTTTCCGCAGCTATTTTGTGGAACTATATGCTACAGGTGTCTACAAGGGAAACGAGCCACATGGGTAGGCTAGGAATGACGTGGACATGGTTCGTGTCCTACTGGTTCAAGCAAACTCGTCCAAAGAAGCCGCGGTCAAAGCCATCCACGTGGAAGTCAACTATGGAGTTTCATGTCAGCCGGACTCTGTTTCGTGGCAAATAAACATCCATACGGCCGTTTCTAAGCTTGTGGAGGTTAAATCGACATCTGTGCAAAGCTCTGGAGTTGAATTCAAGCATCCACCTTCCGTAGATCCACTTTCCAACACGGCCATACTCCTATATCCGTGGACGAAGTGGTCTACGTGCTCTCTGTCATCATAAACTTCAGGAGACAGTTACAGTTTATTGTTTTATATAGAGCGTTTGCATACGCACATAAATTTAGTTGTTAGTTGATAGCTGATGTTCGTGAATAAACTCTGTTATCTGTTAGTTTGCTTTGTAGTGATTACGTTGCCCTTGAGCCGTAACACTACCATTCTGTAATGAACTGCTTTTTAATATGAAGACTCTGTTTTTCAACTTAATTCGTGTTTGAGGATCGTTACCAAAGCTGTGTAGAGGGCCCCTGCTCAGCTAAGGTTTTGTGTATTAGTGTACATTTCTTATTTCATTTCTTTTAAAAGTCATTGTATCATAATCCATCACATGTTTATACTTTGTAGTTGTTTCATTTCTGTTTATACATTTCCATAATTTCCATTTCATTTCTGTCTTACATGTTTTATGATTGTTAATCACTGATCAATTTTCTTGTGCAGGTTTTAGGTAGACAGCCCGGGCATTTTTATAGCATTTTGACTAATGACATGAAACTAACATTGTTCTGCTGCTAGTTTGCTTTTCATAGCTTTTGTTTAACTTCAGTCTTGCTTTGTACATTTCAGTTTTGCTTATCTGATTCAGTAGTTAAATTTAGATATACTAAGCTGCTCATAGCGTCTTCAGTTGCCTCCGAAAGCCACAGCTGGACTGATGGTGAGGGACTGCATTATGAAATGTGTAGTTTAGTATTAGTTTCTTTTCTGCAAATTTAGATATATTAAGCTGCTCATAGCGTCTTCAGTTGCCTCCGAAAGCCACAGCCGGACTGATGGTGAGGGACTGCATTATGAAATGTGTAGTTTAGTATTAGTTTCTTTTCTGCAAATTTAGATATATTAAATCATATATGACATCTTCAGTTGCCTCCGAAAGCCACAGCTGAACTGATGGCGAGGGATTGAATCATGAGTGTATGGTTTAGTATTAGTTTACTTTCTGCAAATTAAATATCAGTTACACAAGTTGTTTATGATTACTTCCTAAAGTCATAGCTGGTCTAATGATGAAGGGTCAGAAAATGAATTGATGTAATCTGATTTAGATTTATTTTGTTGCAATTTTGAATTTCCTTAAGCATAGTTTCTTTTGTGTTTAGTTGGCAGCAAGAATAGTTTGGTTTTCATGTTCACTAGTTTACCGTTTTGATTCATTAGATTAGCAGCACCTTTTCATTTCAAGAAGTGACACTTTTACTTTCTTCAAGTCTTGTCATTGTAATTTTCAATTTGCTTTTAAAGGTTCAAGTTGGTAAATCATTATAGGGGATATCACTTCTCAACAAATATAACCAAACTTGTTTTCATTTTAGAATTTCCATTTCCACCTTAGAAAAACCAAAAACGACAAAAAGTTAAGAAATAGGTTATCTTTGCACATATAGTGCGCCGCACTTCATCGCCTACATTCTCGGATTGACGTAATTAAATGCAGCAATTTAGGACACACTAAATTGACCAAACAAAGACATGACCATGAAGATTAGGAAACAAGTATAAATAAAAATGTAAAGTCATCCATTTCAGTAGTGCATTTGGAAAAACTTGGATATGAATTTCAGGCTACCTTTAAGAAAAATTACAGACCTCAGCCCTCTTAAGAAAAATTATAGACCTTGACCATCACTTGAACTTCAAACTTCGAGCTCTGTCACACCTGCAATTTGGCCTATAATTTCAGACTTCTATGTTAGATTATGGATCTACAATTTCGACTTGTGGATTGCAGACTTTGGCCTCCTATATCAGGCCTGAAACTCAGATCTTTCTCTGTGGTCATTCGTCCTTGAGGAAAAAGGTATCTTGACCCTCCAATTTAGACCTTATCTTGCTGCCAAAATCAGCCTCCTTGTGATGGAATTGGACCTATGATTTCCTCCTCATTTGGAGTGAGGCTTTGTGAAAGAATTTTGAAGGCTCGACATTAATACCTCGAGCCCGAAGCTCAAATTTAGTAACAACTTGAAGGAGAGGCCTGAAATACCTATCCCCCTCAGACTATAGTAATTCTTGAGGTTATTTTCCTTTGGATAAATTTTTATCCTGTTTTAATTAGAGGACAAAAGCAAGAAAAAAGGATCGAGGAGAATATTGGTTGGGAAATATACATTTTGGCTAATAAACATTCATTTGTATAGAATCTCGGACCTATATATTTGTTGGGTGTGGAGCCTGATTATCTTCTTTACTTTGTATCACAGCATTGGACCCCTATACCTTCAAAGGGGCGGCAACGCCGCCCGTAATTAATCACTACCGTGGGGGGTCCAGGGGGGGGCATTTTCGGAGCCCCCCCCTTGGCGGGGGTTTTCGGGGGCAGCACCCCCGAAGCTAAAAACAAATGTAAAATTGCCTTGCAAAAGTATAGTAATTTCTAGTCAATCTGGGCCGTTCATTAGGCAAATGATTTGACGGTAGAAGTTATGTTTAGATTAGGATTTTTTCCCTAGAAGGCAACCCCCTTGTATATATGAGGGTATTGTATTGCAGCTGTGTATTATGTGTGTATTCTCGGAGCGAGAAACAGAGAGGGAGACTGTGAGAGAGAACAAAGGATATTACAGCGGATCTGCTGTAGGTTTTGTCTTTTCATTTTGCTGGATAATAGAAAGGAAGGACTGGCTGTTCGGGGTGGACGTAGCCCAAACTGGGTGAACCGCGTATATCTGTGTCTCTCTGGTTTTATGTGTTTTTTGTGTGCTTGTATTTTCCGTATATTTTATGTGTTGCATTGCTCCATAATATATAATTTTCTAACAATATTATCTTTTGGAACAACATTTGAACTATAATCTTGGTCTTGTAGAAACTAGTCTTTGTAGCATGGACCTGCGACAAAGGTGTTTCATACCTGTAGCATTTTATAGAAGTGTTCAGGCCTGGGTTAATTTCCAAATTAAGTGTTATAACATATGAAAAATACAAGACTTGTTCTTGACATGTGAATACCTTGAAGAGCTCAGATTTGTGAGAATTGCTTTACAATTTGGTATCTCTTGTGAGTATTCTATTGAGCATAGTGACAGAGCTGAAATCTTGAGAGAACCAAGGGCATACCTTTGAAGAAGACCTTGAAGATGTGATTTCTAGTTGATGATCACTTTAAGCAGTTTTGAATAGCATCGAAGAGTCATTCAAGACCTATGTTGAAGAAACTAAAGGAAATTGTGAAGAATAGTATGCAGGCTTATTGAAGATAGACTTGGAGAAGCCTATTGAAGACATTTCTCGGGGAAAATTATTGAAGACATCTTGAGTAATTATTGAAGACATGTAGAATTTGAAATTCGAGACACCCTTGGAGACCATGATACATTGAATCCATCATGAGGTAACCTTGGAGAAATGTTTTGGGTAACATGAAGAGCTTTGGAGATACCTTCTAATAATATGATCTAAGTGCCTTGGAGATCGTTTGAGGGAAGGGTTGAAGGTGAGGACATTGTCAGGGCTTATTGCAGAAGATATTGGGAGCCTTGAAGAACCGTTGAATCTATCTTGTAGAATTGAAATTGTAGGTTGGAACCGTAGAGGATAGGAGTCGTCAAGAAGATTAGATTGGAGGTTGTACTAGTGATAGGTTTGGACCCCTAGAGGTTGGAGCCTCATAGAGATGAGGTTGGTGCCTTGGGAGGATAAGATTTGAGCCCTAGAGGTTGGAGACTCTTGAAGTCCAAGGTTGTGCTCGGAAAAGTACATGTTGGAGCCTGGTGGGTTGAATATTAGTGTCTTCATATAGGGTTGGATCCCTAATTATTATTGTTCTTGATTTATTGTAAAGAAAAGGATTGGAATCCTCGTTGTTAATAAAATTATTTATTTTTATTGTTCATTTTGTGTTTATCTAAGTGATATTAACTCGTAAAATAACATATGGAAAATAAATATTGATTCACCCCACCTCTCAGTATTTACAACAATTGGAATCGGAGCCAGTACCTTCACTCAAAGCCTAGCATCTCGGATTTAGTAAAAACTTGAAGGAGAGGCCTAAAATACATGTCACACTCGAACTTAGATACAAAGGTTTGAAAGTACTTGGGGTTTGAAATGAGATATTTATCATATGCTCTATTTGTAGTTGAAAGAGGATATTTAATACCTGCATGTGTTGTGATATGGTGTTTAATATTCGTTTAATACCATTGCTGGGGTACAATATTTACTTTGATCATAAGGTAATAGGCGAACCTAATATGGTATATTTCTCACTTGAAAATTTATTTTCATCTTAACTTTTCCCAAGGTTTTGGAGATGGACAATAATAATACCTTTGAAGGTGTTCCAATAATTTCTACAAAATGTTTATCATAAGGTAACATTGTTTTTGATCATTATGAAATTTGAGTTGATATTTTTATGAATGAATATGATTCCTTTTGTAATGTTTTTAGGAAGGAATTTTTTTTGGATATTTTGTTGTGTGTGTCATGCCTAAAATAGTGATTCATAATTGGGTAGGTTGGTCAACAAGTGATATGGATAATTAAAGAACATTTTCAATCAAATAAATATTTCATTGTTTAGACTTAGTGTTAATATTTCTTTCTTTTTCGACATTTCAATCCTTAATCTAGGATCATCATCAAGAGGTTTTTAGTGTTAAAATGGCGGTAGTGTTATGTCCATACTCGTAGTATAACTTGTGGTTATTCTTTGGTTCCATATTTTCATGTCATTGGGATTCAGTGGGGGAAGGCCAAGATTTCTTGTCTTCTAGATGAGCACGATCTCAAGACCTATATCAGTTCAGTGGTAGTTTTACCTACGGACCCAGATTAGCTAAAGGCCTACAAAAAGGAGATGGTGAAATCAAAGAGGTTGATTCTCAATGGAGTTCGATATCACGTGGTTTCACACATAGCTGGCAAGGACACTACCAAGCAGATGTCGGATGCTCTTACTACACTATACTAGGGATCTTCCGAGTAGCGGAGGATGTATTTGGAGGAGAAGCTGAGGTGTTCCAAGATGCAGAAAGGGGAGCATATATACCCCTTCCTCATGAGACTTCAAGATGACCGATATCAACTGTTTGTATTCGAGTCAAATCCCCAACCCACAAATTTGGTACAATTAGCCTTGAACAAGGTATCCGAGGAGTGGCAAGTGTTCGTCCAAAGTATCTTAGGCAGAGAAAACTTACCGGATTGGGATAGGATGTGGGTTAATTTGTAGCAGGAGGAAATGAGGTGAGACATGGTGAAGAGCACCATCAGTGGCAACAACATTAGTGGAACAAAGGAAGTAAAGGAAGAGGAGAAAAAAACCCTTGCATCAAAGGGACAACAGGAGCAGTGCAGAAGCAAGAAGGACATATCCAAGGTCAGATGCTTCATATGTGGTGAACCTAGTCACTACAACACCCATTGTCTGCTCAAAAAGAGGGGAAAAGAAGAGAATCAAGATAAGCAGGCTGCACAACTGAGATAGATAGGTTGTCCTCCATATTTGAGGAAGAGTTTTCCATGATCACTGACATACCTCTAGTGTTGAGGTGGGGTGATTTAGTTTTGTAGCCCCAAATGACTACAAGATGGAAATGATCCATGAGGATTCCACCTCTTGCATCAATACCTTTCTATGGGAGCCCATAACAAAAGTAGCAAGATGGACCAGTGGCAGTTGGTGCAGTCAGGTGCCAGAGTGACAAATGTAGTAGCTAGTAGCAGTCAGAGACTGAGCAATGCAGAGCAGAGTTGGCAGCTGTTGATAATATCTTTCACCCTTTAATATTTGGATAAAGGTCATAAGGATCAGATCACCCGACAGCGTTTAAATGCCTAAGAGTTCCAAAGTTTGTAAAGAAGAAATAGACTTAAACTGAGTCATATGCGAGAAAAGGGTAAGCACGTTTTGTAATGAAACAGGAATATGTAAAGGCCTTAAACTAAATCAAGCGAAGGTATAATAGGCGCAAAGGAAATAGATACAAGATGGGGCCCGCATATACTTTATACAGGCACAGAAGGGAATTCGCAAGTATAATTCCGAGGGGGGGTCACAAAGTAGAGGGATAAGGCGGATTTCCCCCCCCCCCTGCGGAATCTTGATGACGTGTCAAGGCACATGACACGAGGCGAGCGCTTTATGGAGAAAAGGGCGTGGGCTTTGGAGCAATCAAAAAATTCACCTCGCGTCCTTCGAGATGCCAGGTTCTGAGGTACAGTTGTCATCACGACATAAAGGTAAGGTAAATTTTAGGGACACCCGATACCAAGGCCAATACCGGCATTTAACCCGACACGCGGTATTCACCTAACAGAAGTCTCACACCCAATCCCGTCATGCCGCGTGTCGCACAGTCAGCGTCCTTACAACGTCAACCCTACTCGTTTTACCCCGCCTTCCTTTCCCAAGCTGCCTCGGGCCTGTATAACTGTCTTCCGTATTTTACTGTGGTAAAATACTCCAGTTTTTTGACTACTGTATAAGCAAAAGTGGGCGCCCAGTACAAGGTCTGCCTAGTCGTTGTCAGTACCCCTACGTCGCTTTCCTGAGCATTTTCCTACTTCGCAGGTATTTCGTCCCTCTCATTCCATCAGGTTTCCTTTTGTTTTTAAATTCTCATGATGGTCATGGGTAAAGTCTCAGCCAAGAAAATGGAGCCGGAAACTCCCCAAGCCTGTGAGTCCAGAGTTTTTCCAAGGCCTGAACCTTTAAAAAAAATTACAAGCCGACATCTGTGACTCGCAATACCCATTTCTCATTAGCAGCATCAAGCCTGAGTTGTTTAGGAAACATGTGGAAAACAGAGACAGGTTTTGTGTCGTGTTGTCTGGTTTGTATCATCAAATAACCCCCCTAGTATACCCAGTGGTCGAATTCATCTGTTGGCTTCGGGACGCTTACGCTGAACATCAGGACATGTTCCTCTCAGCTCAGGGGAACAAGATATTCACTATCTCTCCCGAAATCATCCAACAAGCCCTTTGTTTTCCCTCCAATTCAAAATATGTCATTTTTAGTGAAATAACACTGACTCCTCAATTTGCAAAGCTGCCATGGAGGAACCAGAGCGATTTCATTGCCTCCATAACTGACTCCCATATCACAACCCTCCCCACTCCAGACTCAGTGCCCCTGAGCTTATTCAAGGAAGACATCCAACCTTTCCTTGCTTTTATCGCGGGTCTCCTAGGTGTGGAAGGTTTTGGGCAAGCCTCCAAAGGATGCATAGCTTTTCTATGGTTAATGTCTCAACCTGGGGTCGTTTTAGATATTCCTGGTTTCCTGGCCTCCACCATTCAGACTCAGTTCTAGGAGCTCTCAGACACGGGTCGTTTTCGTTTTTGTTCTATGGTCTTCTATCTTTTCCTCTTCCAGCACGTTGATAAGTTTGAGGGTTTGGGTTTAGATAAGGTTTACAAGATAACTTCTCAACCGAGACCAATTTTTGACTGGAGTCTCGCAATGCATCAGTTGGAAAATGGGGTGGGTTACTCAAGATTCCTGAATGATTTCATGCCCATAGCTTATACTATTATTCATGACTCTTCTCTGCCTAGGGTTTTTCCTGAACTGAGGAAATGGTTACAATATAGTGAAGCTCAAAGCACTGGGGATTGGTATATTTTTTATAACTACACCAAAATACGGGTTTATGGAGCCGAAGTCTGTCCCTACCAATTGCCCATTTTTCCTGCCCAACATATTTAAGCTTTGGAATACCTCTGGCAGACCCTAAAAGCTGACCAACTTCACTTCCTCCCTGCAAAAAAGGGGTTTATCCTTAAGCTTCCCACAACCATTGGCCCTTTCGTTGTTAACTCAAGGCACACCCTTCCTGTGGTGGAAAAGCTGCTTCAAGACGTGGATTTGAGACAAGGGAAAGCTTGGCCCTATGATCCGAAGGGCATCATCTCTAACAGAAGGAAGAAGAATAAATCAACCCCTTATATGCATGAAACAAGGCCTTTCATCGAGTGTCGAGCTAATCTTGAAAACTGGCCTTTTCTTTCGCAAATGGAGACTGATTCATCTGTGACCAGAGAAAAAGCAGATACCGCTTCAATCAGAGAAGCTGCTAAGGAATAGGTGGAGGAGGCAAGCGCATCAAGAGAACGCTCCCCC
This sequence comes from Pinus albicaulis, assembly GCA_034641835.2. Taxonomy (NCBI): domain Eukaryota; kingdom Viridiplantae; phylum Streptophyta; class Pinopsida; order Pinales; family Pinaceae; genus Pinus; species Pinus albicaulis. The sequence goes on from CM076579.1 coordinate 1,578,921,014, forward strand.
CCTTTCAAAAGGCAAAAAATAGGGACCAGTGAGGTAGAGGTTATCAGAGATGAACTGTTTCTCCAGGATGAAATACCGTATGGGAAGCCCAACAGGGGTAGAGCAAGAATCAAGGTGTTACGAGATAGTACTACCTCTTCTGGCTTTTCAGAGGTTTCACAAGCCATTGCAGTGAGCAGCTCTCTGGGTGCAAGTGAGGGCAGGACGAGGAATAGAGCAATCAGAGATAAGCACCGGTCCGAGCTAGAAGGGTATGTTGAGAAATATCACACCACGTTTTCATCTGTGATGAATTTGGATATTGAGCAACTAGTCATGGCTATGGTCGAGGTCGTTCTAAACCCAGAAGCTGGCACCACCAGCTAAAGGGCATTGGAGGTAGCAATTGATATGTCGCAGGTTCCAGTAATCGACAAATGCAACTTATTTCAGTGCTTCGGCGATATGCTCAAGGATGAAGTGATGCGGCTCTCCATTACTCTGAGAAAATTGCAAAGTAAACATAGCCAAGTAATAGAGAATTTTAGGAAGGAGAAGATCAATTCTCGCACACTCATGAACGACATACACACTCTCCAGGACGTGATAAAAGGGAAACAAAAAGGTGTAGAAAACCCCCAGAGTCACCTTATTGAGGATTTGCAGAAGCAGGTTGCAACCTTGAAAATTAAAATAAATATATCGGGCTCCCATCATGTGCAGATAGCTAAGCTAGTCCAAGAAGAAAAGGACAAGGCAAGCTTGGTTGATTCTCTGGCTAAGGAGAAGGAGGAGAAAGAAAAGATTGCGGGAGAGATGGCCATTCTACAAGGAAAGATGAACACATTGCATATAACCTGGGACACTCATACATGTGCTCCACCCGCTGCAAAAGGGACTAGCTCAGTCTTGGAACAGCTGACCACTGCGCTGGCCACAAACGATGCAATGGAAAAACAGGTCTCGATAGCACATCAAAGGATCAGTGAGTTGGAAGCTCTCTTAGCCGAGAATTCCAAGAGGATTAACACCATGCAGAAGGAAATTGAGCAGGGGAAACAGGAGAAGGCGAAGCACGAAAAAACCATCAGCGAACTCACCAGTCGCATGAAAGGAAATATTACCCTCCTGGACGTCGGGCGATTGATCTGGGATGAGATCATCATGGAAGTGAAAAATCACTGGGCATTTTTAAATGTTATTGAGGAAATGAGGTCGCATATGCTCCTTCTTAGAAGAAAGCTTCATGAAGGGAACATTGATGCATCCAGCAGAGTTCAAAGTGAAAAAAGATATATCTCTTTCTTGAAAGAATTAAAACCTGAGGACGTGGTAAAGCAGGGTATAAAGAGCATGTTCAAGGAAGCCGTGAGTGTCAAAAGGTAATAGAAAGAGAGTCTGCTCGCATTATGGCTTTGAGTGTTTTAGAGAAAGTGGTGGCCATTTTAGAACGGTTTGAGGTGGACTGGGCCGAGATTACAGTTGTGGGACTCCCATCATGTTGGGATCCCACCCACGTTGTACTACAGCCGTTACCAGCTTACGAGGCTCGTCTAAAAGAGGAAATGAATCGAACCAATATACCTTCAGGAAAAATCTACTCAGCTGAAACCTGAAACTATAGTTTCAGTCCTCGGTAAACAATTTGCACTCCTGCACCTAGTAAAGTATAAAATTCATGTTGATGCAAATTGTGATGACCTCACCGAAGCCTATATCAGAGTATAAGTTTTCATGTCGATGCCCGAACCTACAGCAGATAGTTGGCAGAGGTGCATAAAATATGCCAGCTTGTTAGCCAGCTCTTCAGCAAACTTCCCGCCACCTGCGTCAACAACTGCCTCAACCCTTTCGCACCAGTGAAAATTGTTAACTCATGATTCAGCCATCGTGGCCTTTAGTTTTATTTTTACTTTCTTCTTTTAAGTTCCGAGTGGAATTCACATTTCACTCTTGCATTTACTTTTTGTTAGAACAGTTTTAATATTCTGTTTTGAAATGACCATGAGCCTAATTGTAAATGATGAGAAGCGTTCTCCCTCATCATGAATTTTGTTATTTTGATTAGGACCTGAAACTACTTACTAGCACGCGAGGAAGATATTTTCCCAAAATATCTTCTCGCTTATGTTCTTGTAAATTCTATATAAGCATAAAACTAAGATGGAAAAAAGGTTCCAGATTTTTAGAAGAACACACCAAGAAAGAACTCTATATGCACAATGCAGAGTCAACATCAATGCCGAGGCTTCAGTGACAACGTAGAGACTGGAAACAGTTGAGACTCAGGTGACAAATGTATCAAACTGAACACAATTGGTTAAGTATGGTGGACATCTCTCAGTTGTAGCAACAACAGATGAGATACAATTGCAGATGTTGGAGTGGCAGCAACAATAGAGTTGTAGTGTAGATGTACTAGTTGGCAAAAATATGTTGGGTTAGCAGCAACACAGATGCAACAGAGAATGATAATTGCGCAGTAGTTGGCGGGTAGTATTTGCCAGACATCAACAACGTGATAGGAGATGGTGTTGAATTAGAGTATTGCTATTAGGAGGGCAACAGTACTAGAGCACATTCCTCGCTAAGAGGGAGTGTTGATTTTTGTAGCATTAGTTGTGCTCTAGCCTCAATAATTTGCAGAGAGGCTAAGACACATGTATTCTCCAAGACCCAAAAATCGTTTGAAGAAATTCCACCTAGAGACGACTCAATTAAAATAATTAATCATTTTTTATTATTTCGTAACTCTAAACTTAGGAAATATGATTAATTAAAAGGTATTATTTAAGTCACATGCGAATATTCTAGAAAAAGGCATGGATCGAGTATTAGTTTGTAAGATTCCCAATTTTCAATAGCGAATTGGCAATGTTAAATTTTGGCCAGTTTACTTTTATAAAGTTAAATTCAGTTAATAAAGTGGGTAAGAAGACACTCAGCCTGCACTTAGGAAATAAAACACTTCCTAAATTCACTTGAGTACATTTATTTGACAGCGTGGGGCCCAGGGGTCGAAATGGCAGCGTGGGGACAGTGGCAGCGTGGGTCCATAGAAATGCAAAGAGAGAGGGACAGCGTGGCCAAGAGGGAAAACACAGTTTTGGTGGGGCCCGGGGGAGAGAAAGGCTCTCCAAGAATAAAGAGAGGGAGAGGTTCTTCATTTCCTCATTTGATTATGCATCTATGTTTTGTCTTTTTACATTGAGTATGCTTTTGTTGTTGGGAAAAGTCTGCAATTGCTATTTAGCACACCGGGTGTCTCCGAGTGGAGATCCCAATCTCATCCCCAGGGGACTTCGAGTGCCTGCTCGAGTGAGGAGTTATATCCATTGATTTTCAGGTGGGAGCTATAGCACCTTTAGTAGGGATTACACACTTGCTTGGGCAATGCAGGCTTGAGGAGAGACCAAGAATTTCTTGGAGGAGGTAGTGTCGGGAGCGGAGATTTATTAATGGATTTAGCCCAGGATAATGAGAAGGGATAAGCCCTTAGCTATTCCATAATTTTGGTAAAGGAGGAGGCCACCATTTTTAGAGACACATTTACGACCAGCGTATTCCACTGGGATAGTGTTATTTCTCAAGGGAGGTGATTTTCCAGGGTCATCCATTCCAGAAACCCTTTCTGAGCTTTTTTGGGTATTAGGTGGGGAGCTCACTTCCAGAGTCCCATATTTTTCTAAGTAGGGGAACAAACCCAAAGAGTCATCCCATTCCACTAGCAGCAGTAGTCCGGTAGCAGTAACAATAGTAGTTTGGAGATAACACAGTCAGTGATAGAGCAGCCATTCCGAGAGCATTTCTGAGAGTATTTCCAGCTTCCCTTGTGTAAGCCAAGGTGCCATCATTCTGATCACCTTTGTAACTATTGTCACTTTCAGTTATATAATAAAATGGCTCAGTTTTCTCCATGTTTTTAATTATGTGTGTGATGTTTATGTTGCTTTATATTGTTGTTTATTTCTACTCGGAATATTACATAGTTAATCTTAGCCATAGATTAAGTTTTAACCATGGTCATTGATGTCTCAACGAGAGATTATAAGAAGGAACTTGATGGGAAGTTGGAGAATACACTTGTAGAGATAGAATTCACTAATAGATTGATTTCCTGAGTAGAAACATTGAGTTTCCAGAGAGAGAGCCAGTGAGCTCGTTGTAGTGAGAGAGGGCCAGGGATAATAAGGTTAAAGGAAGTTTTTCCAGAAACGATGAGTGCAAATCATAGAGGTAGAAAGTGCCACATAGAGGCAGCGCAGAGGCCGTGAGAGGCATCATAAAGCTCCAGGAGGAGATTATGTTTTTGCTGGGAGACAGAGCTAATTCAGTGCCAGAGGTTGGAGAGAGAGACCAGAGGCCAGGAGGGTCAAGTTTTCATACAACAGTTGATCAGATAACAAAGGAAACACAATTTTGAGTTGTGGGATGTAGTACTGCATAGGCTAACGTAGTGACAGTGTAGAGCAACTCATCCTGAGCCTAGATCAGTGTCAGATCACCAATGGCATAGTGATAATTTTCTCACTAACCTTTTGTCAAATTTTTCTCTCTATGGTTTGCTAGATTTGAGCAACCATATACTTGTACTCATTTTTACTACTGCATAATATAAAAACCCTCAGTTGTTGCACTGGTTTTCCCAAGTTGGCTTTTTCCAAGGACTTTGTCCAAAAATAGCATTGTTATTTGTGTGTGTGCATCTATCTTTCATGCGTTGTATTTGTTTCGCTATATTTATTTTGTGAAGGCTGCATCGTATTGATTTCAATATTTACCATAGCAAACATTAAATAATTTTTTCAGTAAATTAACAAATAGAAGAAATATAATCAGTTGCAATAGTAGGATTCCAAGTTTTTGAATATTCACACTCCCATGGGCAAAACCAACTATGTCTAGCAGAGAAGCTAAAGAGTTACGAAAAATTGTGTACAAGTTATGATTAGGAGCACTCTTAGCAAATAACTTACAAAACTCCAAAAGAATAAGAGCACAATAACAGTGAATATGATTTGGTAAATATTCCTCGTTACCTGAGGTAAATAGTTTAATGGCTTCTTCTACACACTTGTGATTGTTTTCTACAGGAGAAATCATTAACATAACCAAAGCTAGAGTCGCCCCTATTTGAGGCAAATTAGGAATGGAATTTCAGGTGATCTAAAACTTAAAACTAAAAGTTTCATGTAAAGTTTTGCAAGCTAATTTATGTCTTTTGGGGAAGGATAGTGGTTGCAAAAGCACACAAATTAAGTTATATTTTGCAAATTTTAGTAGTTAAAAATGGATAATAAGCAACATCACAACATAGCAAATTGATGACAGAGTTCACCCCTCCTAGTCTATGTCTCCAGGTCCAGATTCTAATTGTAGCACTTTATATTATATGCTCAAATGTTAAAGTACATCAACATACAATGCTCAAATTTAAAAAATAACACTGTCATTACATCTAGAATGCCCAAAAACCCCTATGTAGGCTCTTCTTGGGATAAAAAAGGCTGAAAATGGCCAAGTTAGGTCTTTTTCTCCAAATTGACTACAAAACTCTCTACAAACTACCCAACACTACAAATCTAGCAACAAACAGACTCCTAAGTGCATTGGTAAGGCGCTCCATTTAAGTTCCAGAGGTCGTAGGTTCAACCCAAGGTTATTGGTGCATTTGTCGTTTTAACTATATATATAATGGTAGAGCCCCTCCACCGAATTAAACGATCCCCCTATCGTTCATATGGTTACATTGGTGACCAAGACCCCGCTCCCAATCTCATAGTGGTTGATATGATTATGTCTGGGGTGCAGGCAGGGTGCCACACACCCTGCCCCTCCATAACCTCCATCCATGTTCATGTTTTTCCACATAATTGCGGGCCAAAAACCTTCTCATATTCCCCTCCATCATCTGCACCCTAGTCACAAGGTGCCTCATGTAACCAAGCGTCGAGCCCGGCGGGTTGGCCCACCGAACTGAAATTACCATCAACAACACAATAATTAAAACATTGCACACCACCTAGGTTTAATAAGAACCATTCATGATGTAATAGTAGAGCGTTATGTTGCCTTGTGGGAGGTTGACAGTTTGATTACGCTGGAGGGTTGTCAGTCCATTAAAAAAATTGGCGCAAAAACAAAAAACACTTGGCGACCTCTCGTAGGGCCATGTGGTGCCCTCTGGTTGGCCCACATGGTGACCTATGATTGGTCCACCACAATAATTGTACAACCAATCATCTTGCGCCAAGTACCCTCACGTAACTAGTCCAACTTGTCATGCATACATCCCAATTAGTTGATGACATCATCATACATAATGCCACATGGCATCCCTACACTACCCAGTCAACCCTGCAAGTTGACTTTTTAGTTGTTTGCCTAAAACTTCATAACATTATAACTTCCTCATATGATATCAGATTGAGGTGATTCAAGTGTCATTGGAATCAAAGCAGCGCGATCTACGATTTGGCACCAGTTTCGGGAGATATTGAGAACGTTAACTTTTTAGCATATTTTTGATCCCCTAGATCATTCCTCCCCACTGGAAGCTTTTGGACCACCAAAATTCTATTTTTTTACTTAGAAATTAAGTGAGGGTACAACTCCCTCACTTTCTCGATCTCTATCCACCTTTATTTACTTGGGTTCGTACCTTTGAGCCCCACACAAAGATACTCCACATTACCTCTGCATGAAGTCCTTATCCTCCTATCAAGAATTGAGTCGTCCTGTAACTCATTTAAATATCCAGGAGTAAAATATTCTATAGATGGAATTTAAACACGATCTTATTGATCATCTATCATAGGAGGCTTATACAATATCATGTTTTCCACATTCACAACATAATAAATTTGCATGCAAGGTGGAAAATCTAATCGGAAAGTGTTGTTACCAATCTTCTCCAAAATTTTGAAAGGACCATATCTAATTGGCTTGATATTTTTACCTTCACCTTGTAGTATTTCCTTGCTGATGTACAACCAAACTTGATCTCTCACTTCGAAATCATGACGAACTCGATGCTTATCATGTCTTGCTTTGTATTTGGCTTTGCTTTTCTCCATCTATTCTTGTACCCTTTGATGCACTAGCTGATTTTTTTCAATGAAATGTTTGGCCTTGTCCACATCACTAGGTATATCTATTGAAATATCTTCACCAAATATTAAATCCAAAGGAGACTTTGGAAAATAACCCAAACAAGCTTCAAATGGATATACTTGTATAGATGAATGCTTGGCACAATCGTAGGCATGCAGGATGTAATGAAAATGATCATCCAAAAGTTTAGGATGCTTACCACAATATCCTTGAAGGAGATGCACTACTTTTTTATTTACTACTTCTGTCTGATCGTCGGTTTATGGATGAAATGATGTGCTCTTCTTCAACTTTGTGCCCATGATTTCCCATAAACTTGACCAAAATTTCCTAATAAATCGAGAATCTCGATAAGAAATAATAGAAGCAGGTAACCCAAAATGAACTCATACATTTTGGAAGAACATCTTTGCGGTCTGTTCAGTTGTAACATGTTTCTTACATGGAATAAACACACACACACATTTTGAGAAAACAATCCACTGCAACATATAGATAATCATGACCTTTCCTAGACAATGGTGGCTCCCCAACAAAATCCATAGAAATACTTTCCCATGACGAGAAGGGATAGGAAGTGGAGTGTACAAACCCAATTTCCTATTGCTTGTATTTCTAGTAGCACACATAGAACATCCTTTCACATGTCTTAGAGACAATTTCATTCATGTGAGGAAAATAACAATACCTCTAAATTTGAGAAACTATTTTGCCTACACCAAAGTGGCCAACAATAAGAAAAGTGTGGGATTCCCTTATGACATTGACTCTTTCACTTTGTGAAACACATATCTTTCCAAGATGATACAACAACTTGTTATGAACATGATAATCCAACTCTTCAACATGATTGCCTTGACCCAAAGTTGCATAAACAGCTTTAAAATCTTCATCTTGAGCATATTGTTCAATATAACTTTGATGCATGATTGAGTTATGCTTAAGAATAACATATGCATTAATAATAGGCCTTGATAACACATCTGCAACTCTATTGTATATACTTTTCTTATACCTAATTACCAAATGAAATTGATGTAGGAATCCCATCCATCTGAAATGTATAGTTTGTTGTAGCTTGGTTTGCGATCGTAAATATTGCAAAGGTTGATGGTTAGCATGAATAATCGTTTCTTTACCCATCAAATAATGTTTCCATTTCTTCACGCTTTGTAACAAAGCGTAAAACTATTTATCATAAGTTGGATAGTTAATTACTGCATTGCTAAAGGTTTCAAAATGACAACATATTGGCTTACCATGCTGCATAAACTCTGCTCCCATAGCATATTCACATGCATCGGTTTGAATTTCAAATGATTGCTTAAGATCTGGAAGTGATAAAACTAGTGTTATACTAATTTTCTCTTTCAAAGTGTCGAAGGATTTATGTTGCTTGCCTCCCCACCGAAAGACCTGCTTCACACTAGTTAAAGCATGTAATGGTGTTGTAATGAATGAGAAGTCAACAACAATTTTTCTCCAATATTGGGTTTCTCCAAAATCTCCTAACTTCTATTACATTTTTGGGTTTAGGTTATTCACAATAACATTAACTTTGGAGGGATAAATTTTCAATTCACCCCCTTCTACAATTTGACCCAAATAAGACAAAGAGGTTTTCCCAAATTCACATTTATACATCTTCAAATATAACTTTTCCCTTTTCAAGACATCTAAAACTTGTTTCACATGCTTGATATGCTCTTCACGAATCTTACTGAAAATCATAATATCATCTAAGTAGACTATGACAAAATCATCAAGGAATGGTCGCAATACATCATTCATAACTCTCATGAATGTTGTAGGTGCATTTCAAAGCCCAAACGACATGACTAACTATTCAAGAAAACCTTGTTTTTTCTTAAAAGAAAATTTCCAAATAATCTTCAAAAATCCTCATCTGATGATAACCGAATCTCAAATATAACTCAGTAAAGTAAGCAACTTCCTTTAATTGATCTAGAAAATCATCAATGTGAGAAAGAGGATAACAATTCTTTAGCATGATCTTGTTCAAGGCTCGAAAATCCACATACATGTGCCATGTACCATCTTTCTTCAGAAAGAAAAAAATAAGAGACTGTTGTGCAAGTAAATCCCCTCTACGGACAAAGGCAATCCCTCTAGCCCTAGGGTGGGTCTTGCAGTGATAGGACATGTTAATCCTTGGATTCCTAGTTTATGAATGAAACTGAATCAGGATAGATGTCCTACCTTTTTTCCAACGCAATTGTTGTAGCTGTGGCAACAGTCTCCTGATCTTCATCCTGACACGTCATGGTCCTTCGAGGGTAATACTCAGGTGCATGCACAAGGATCAGATAATGATAGCAGCATATGAAAACATACTTACAATCATAACATTTAATTGGTCAAGGAGAACTAAACGTATTACACAAGATTAATCATATCAAATGCAAAACGGGAACCAAAACATCAATCATGTATTAATAAGGAGAGAGAAAGAATTTACAACCAAATAATCCTTAACGTCGCAGCCTCCTTCATCGGGTCCAGTCAAACACGTCTCAAGCATTCGTCGGGGAATTGGACTTGGCGAGGCAATAAGCCTAGACTCTCTCTCGACCATGGGTCTCTCTCTCTGCTCTATCTAACACCAACTATTCAGATATAGTAAGGATTATTCAGCTAGCTGCAACTATGTGAGAGATATGTATTTATAGGAGAGGAGGAGGTGGTTTTGGATCCCTCATAAGGTGGAAGGGAGACCTTATCCTTTGGGTAGTTGCTCAAAAGTAGGAAACAAGAAGCCAAAGGAAGGTCTTCAACATTATTAAGTCGAACAAATCATGCTAACTCTGCTCACGAAGTGGTTAGGAATGGAAAATTCGCTTCTATTTTAAAAAAATTTCCAAAAACAGCTCGGCGTGGGCAGTCCATTAAGACAGAGCACCAATGGGCGCGAGGTCATAACTGCCTACCAGTGTTGACCCAAAATCATATGATTTTGAGAGCCTGCTCCAGGAATAGTCAACAAAGAAAAAAAAAATCTCATGCTAAGGGATGCAATGACACTTTTTGCAAGGTATGACAATACACAGAAGTCGCGGAAATGGTCCTCCAATCTGCGGGATGGGGATTGCAGGAACGGTGACAAAATATTGTGTAACAGATGGCCCCTAAAGTATGAGGTCATAGAGAGAGGGAGGAGTGAAATGCTTTATGAGAACGTGTTCAAACCAAACACTGTTTTCAGAAGACGTGAAAGTAAAAGTACAACTGATATCTCTGATGCATGAACATGTGGAATGGGCACAGCTATCCATAATAGAGTACATATAAAAATGAGATTCAAGGTATGGACGCAACCATCCATCAAGAAGGATCAATAAATAGACTCAGGTATGGTCACAACCATCTAATAAAAAATAGTCATGCATGGAGTCGTGATAAACCAAAATATCTCGCAACCTAGATTTTATCAAGAAAAACCTAGGGTCTTGTGCTCCATCTTGACCCGAACAAGTACAAATTCAGGCATGTGAATGTGTGAGTTGAATTCTAACATGTAAGAAACTCACCTGATTACCAGCCAATGACGAAAGTTGTTAACAAGCACGAGAGAAACCACCAATAATGATAATGGCTCTCAAGGTACAACAAGTACAATCCATGGAATGTGAACAAGGATTTGGCGTCGAGCACCTGCGGAATCACTTAATCGAAGGCCAAGGATGAGGACCTGTCGTCGAATGCGAAGAACTTTCCATTGAGGCATGAAAGCTCCGAGGTACCGAAAGGGAGTCTCTAGATCAACTTCCTGGATAATAAGCTGAAATCAACTGGAAGTGACCTAGTCAAAGGAGGGCCATAATGTATCCCACATCATCAACACAAGACAGAGGAATAAGATGATAGTGAATCAAGACCAAAGAGAGGATTAGAGGTTTAAAACTGAAGAAGCAAACTTCTCTTGAACATATTGGTGACACGACTTCGGAATTTGGGAGTATTTCAGATCAAGGGATCTGAGGTCATGATGACATGGCAAAGAGCAGATGAGAAGTCAAAACAGATTACCCAAACCCATGGAGGAAAAAAATGACAAAATGGGATGTCCCCAACCCGACACCAATGCAAATGAGTGTCATGTTCAACAGTGACATATTGCTAACAAGACTGAGAACTGGTTCCATTTTCCCCCACCATTGCTGGCGAGTACCCCTATTATTTTGAAAAAAATCTTGAAGGGGATAGCATATGCTTGCCATATAATTTTTTTCTTCAGAAAAATCCATCCTAGTACATTTTACGAGCCCTAGGAAAGAGGAACTCAGTGACGTCATGGTGACGATTTCCGATGTCATTTAGGTTTTAACAATTCTGACAGAGGAAGAACTTGAAAATTTTTCATGTTTAGAGAGTTTAAAAAGAAGCAGAAAAGAAAACTCTAGTAGACCCTTTTTGTAGGTATTCTCACAGATCTGAAAAGGTAGAAAACTATGTCTGAGAGATACTCTTAGTCGTGATAGGCAAAGATATTCCTTTTTCGTAAATAATCTATCCCAACCCGAAAAGGGGGTAAATGTATACTGGGTAGATATCGTTTCGTAGCCTTTAATGAGTTCAAAATGACAAGAGTCTTGATAGCATTTTCAATTTTCGAGAGTTAGAAAAGAGTTGAAAGATGACTCCAGGGGTGACTTTTTTGTGTTTTTACCTATTCCGAAAAAAGTATAAAATACAGCTCGTTACTTCATCGTCGTCGCGTTGAGGACCTGTTGCTGCACAAAAAACGCACGTAAAACCCATTTTTCGAGATAAATAGCAAAAATAATCGAAAAATATGCTCAAAAACCTAATTAGGGTTCTAAAAATTTTATAAAAATCCCAAAATAGTAAAAATAAATTACTTTTCACTTTTACCTCTTGTGAGCAATTTTTTACCCTTTTTCACTGTGATTTTGTGGAGCTAACAGCGGATAATCCATAAGGCCAATCACAAATCCGTATTTTCCAGGTAAGAGCTCATATCCTTGCCTGCATGTTGATATACATTTCATTGCCTGCAATCCAATTTGTAGACCTGTGGAGGGGTTTTTGTAAAAACTACGGCACAACAGTCGGCGCGGGTATTGGGAATGGACTCACACCAACCGGCCTTGAATTCAAACAGGGGCGCGCCAACAGCAGCTGCGATTTTAAAATTAAAATAATTAGCCTATTCTAAACACTCAAATAGAAAACTATTTGACTAATGATGACCCCATTGATGTTTTTGTAGGTGTGAAAGAGAAAAATGGTGATTGAAAGGAAGGAAAGAGAAGATAGTGAAGAAGATAAGCTAGCCTTGGGCAATGTGAGATCCCAGAACCATACCGATCCCATCACACTTGAAACCAAGCATGCGATCAGTGAAAATTCAAGCTCGAACTGTGAAGCCAAAGCTTCTCCATCTGCAGATCTTCCCGCTTGCTTTTTCTTCTTCTTCTTTGGACAATTGGAGCATAATGTCTGTGATCATGGCAGTGAAAACACTTCACTTTTGCCATATCCTGCTTCTTGCCCTTTGCACCGGAATGAGAAGTTTTCTTACCCTTCCCCTTCTTTGCTTTGGCAACCAAAGCGCAATTTTCTTCATCAACTCCCTTTGATGAAGATCCATCCCGAGTAGTCCTCCTTATCTCCTCCTGCATGAGATCCGCCCAAAGGCGCTCCCATCCCGGCAGCTTCTCTCGACCATTGACACTATCTTGATATGAGTGCCAAGCCTTCGGAAGACCAAGGAGAGCTAGGTCGACCATGTCCTCGTCATCGATAGTCACCCCCACACTTCCCAGCTCATCTCTGCACTGAGTGAACTTCATGAGGTATTTGGCGATACTGTCGCCTTTCTCCATCTTGATGTTTCTGAGATTATCTTTGAGCGCCAGCTTCCTTTGGTCACTCTTACTCTGGAATAGATCCGTCAAAGCTTTCCACATTAAAAATGGAGAAGCCTTTCCATGCAGGCTGGATACAATATGATCCTTGACGCCCTCCAACAGGATCCTTCGACATTTCGCCATCTTCTTTTGCCATACTTCGACTTCAGCAGGATCAGTGGGCTTTTGGACATCCGTATCTATGAACTCCTTAAGACCATTATCTTCTAATACTGCCTCCATGCGATCCTTCCATGCAACATAATTCGAATTCCACCTCAAAGCTCAACCGCTCTAGATCTGTGAGAAAAAATTATTTCTAGCACAGAGATTGACTGCAAGGGGCATTTACCAGACCTTTCACTTTCCGAAGAAAGATGAATCCGGAGGCTACCTGGCCCGCATGCAGACTCTGTCTACCGAAATAAGTTTGTAATCACTATGATGATCAATCTGAACTTCAATAGCTTTGATACCATGTAGAAATTTGCTGAATAATGATTAATTATCCACCGAGACTATCCTGATCACATACAATTTGAATTTATATGCAACACATAATCTCTTCCACTCAGATCATCAAACATGCGGAAATAAAATCAAGCGATAACACATCAAATCATCATACACATTAACACGGTATGTATGGGGAAAGCTTATAGCTGAAAACCCCGCAGCTATTGTGTATATTATAATGGAGAAATCATGTAACAAACTCAGTACAATACTCCTCACAAGTACTCGGTACTTTCTCATGAAGTTACACACAATCTAGCTCAGTTTTGAACAGGTTACTGGTTCAAAACTCACCGCCAATTGCCTTGCCTCTATTGCGCAATCCAGGCCTGTCTATATAGAGATCCAAGGTTCGAATCTCCTTGGCTTGACAGCGCAATCATCATGGGAAATTCCTCCAAGTGTGGTTCAAATCTCATGCACAACTGATGTCGCCACTGATAGCTAACTCCACCCTTTCATCTACCTCTTTCACTGGTCTCCACTGAACTGATCATGCACTGTAGTGAACCGATGTGTTCTTGAGTTGAATAATGAGTTACTAATTAATGAATTAAATAATATTTAATTCACTCCACTCATAACTAATTGATTAGCTAGTTAAACTAATCTCAACTAGTTCAACTAAAATAAACAGAACACAACTCCACTAGCTATCTCATTAACTCCACCAAACTTCTGCCACTGAAGTCCTAACTGAAGTCAACCATGCATGTGCCATCAAACCCTTGGGAATCACATGATTCCTCTGTCAGATGCATGAGCCACTTCTGTAGCTCGAACTGAAGTGCTCCAAGAGAGTAAACTGCTGTTTAGAGTCCAAATATTATTAAGGGTAAATAATATTTGACTTCCCTATTTTTAGGAGAGGCAGTCTAAAAATAGATATCGACCTCTTCGACCTATAGGTCACAAAAATAGAGTCCCATCTATTTTTACCAACATGACCAATGCTTCAACAATCTCAAACTGGAATCCCCAAACCATGCTCCATATGTCTAAAAATAGACATAGTCTAAAAATAGACTTTGCGCCAGAATTTGCCTGCGGGCCCACTTAGTGAAGGCGACTTCATTTCACTAAGCTCCATCATCTTGTTGCATTCTCAACACTGTGAGCTCAATAAATTCTTCATGGCACCATGTCTAAGGGCTCATACAGAGCTACTACAGTACTTGATCAGTGTCTGGGACATTGAGCAGGAAAGATTCATAATCCGTGACCTGGAGTTAGAGATTGAGGTCTCAAATGTGTACTTCATAACTGGATTATCACGGAGGGGGGAAATACCAATGCTTACAAGTACCCAGCCCACGATGGAAAACATGAGCATGGTTATCGACAGAGTGTGATGAGGGGTGGGGAAAGGATCCAAGAGCGAGAAGGTGGATATCCAAACTATCACTGATTTGGCACTAAAGGTAGTGTTGCACACCATCATGCGAGCTACGGGAGTTCAGGCTCCGCATGAGGCTATAAAAATACAGCTACTTCTTGCAGTATATTGCATGTTTCCTACTCTCTACAACTGGGTAGAGGCATTAATGATCAACATGAAATGCTAGTTGAAGAAATGCAAGAATGGTAAGCTGAAACATTTCGGCTATGGGTCCATCCTAGTACCATTCATCTTGGAACAGTTACCAATATTCTAACGTTAGGAAGTGATAGTTCCTACACCACCAACCCAAGAGCCATGGATGGTCCGTTGGGTGGCTTTGATGCCAAGATTAGGAGGTGGTCAACAAATGTCCTGGAGACCAGAGTTCTTCGAGTGGCTCCGCCGACAGTTGATTATCGTGGAGGACTGGCCCTATTTTGGTACGGAATTTACCGGTGATGTGGATCTCCCACTCTTAGCAGGAGAGGATTGGGATGAAGCATTGGGTAAGACTCATTTTTTATTTTGATGAGTATTATATTTTTTAATTATGTATGTTCTGATGTTAATCCATGTATTTGCAGGTGTCAGCCCAGAAATACCTATAGGAATGTCTCCAATAGCACGACGAATTCCTCATGATTTCGATGTGGCCCCTCATGGTGAGGGAAGCAAGGAGGAGGAAATCATACGCAACCTAGAGGGATTCGCCAGTAGAATCCCAGACTACGCGAGATTTGATGATGTTCCTCGCGCGTACCAGAGACACACTACAGGGTTTTCGAACTGTGTTCACTGCTTATTGAGGCAGCTCGTAAGGGCAGTGACATGCTACCATGAGCATCACGTCGACTAAGCACCTAGGCTTGTATTTATGTATATTTTTTGAGAGACAGATGTCTCAGGATGTAACCAAAACATACATATTTTTTGAACTTATGATGCACGTGGATGAAAACACTCGATATATATATATATATATATAGAGAGAGAGAGAGAGAGGGAGATATGTGTGTGAATCTTGTCATGTGATTATGATGTTTTACAAATTATGCAAATGTCTATCTAATACAATATTAGCTATTGTATGAGTTAATGCATTCATTCGTCTAGGAATATGTTGATATGTGATGTAATCAAAATTCCTTTCCAGTAAATGAACACGTAAATACAACCTTAATATTTGAGGATGTCTAACAGAATAATTCCCATTAAGTTGAAGAACAACAAGCTGAGAATCTAGGTTAACAATCAATGCATGAATGTCAAGAGCAACGGCCTCAGTTAAGAGTTCAATGACAACACTATATTCGTGACATTTTTTGTAGTTCGTCCTAGACAAATACCTTGTAGGTCTATCAGCCACCAGTAGGATTATAAATCACCCAGTGATCAGGTGATCATGTCCAAGAGGAAAAAAAATGCTCAAAATTGGAACTGCTCAGAATTGGTTTCAAACTGAATGATCGGATAGGCCTCGTCGCTGCGATTCTGGAACCATGAACGAGACCCAAATCCGATGTCGTATGAGGAAGATATTGAAGTTTTAAAATGCCCAATAACCTTCAAAACAGGACCTTTGAACTTAAAAAATTTGTCATCTTTAGAAAAAAATTATGGCAAAAAAAATCATTTTTATATGGTGTTATGGTGGCCTATTAGAGGGTGCCATGTGGCCTGCCCGGAGGCTGCCACGTGGCCCCAGGCCGAAGGTTCAAAGTCTGTTCAAAAATATTTTTTGTTTGTGGGCAGACTCGACTCGACCTGAACGGAGTTAGGTCACCCTGAACGTAAACGAATTCGGTGGAGGACGACCCGACCCAAATTCGAAAGGGTCAGTATTGAACGTGTTCGTGTAGAGGTCAGCAGTGAACGGGTTGGCGTTGGTGAACGCGTTCGGGTCAGTCAGGCGGAGGACGACCTAACCCGAACACAAATGGGTCAGATTATAGCGGCATCATGTTGATTGGTTGAACGGGCAGAAAAATCAGGGATAGCTCTCAAGGCTTAAGTCTACGGGACTTGTGACCACGTGCCATAATTAGGAGCTAAGCTTTGTATAATGGGCAGAAATATTTGGAGTTAGCCCTAGCCATGTGACCTCCGCACGTGACCATGGGCAAGGGCTAAACACTTAACCGCCAATGTAATCTACCTCCGACATTTCTGCATGTCAACACGCACCCAACTGATAGTTAAACTAAATGTCTCTGCCAAATTAGCAGCGTGGTTTCGCCTTTTTTCCAAGTCTGCCAATTTTGGTGGCTCTAACTAGAGTTCCTCCAGTTTTGGATGAGGATTTCTAGTGCCACTAGGCAAAATACTATTTCGATCATAACTTTCACCATATTCGACCAAATTAGACAAAATTTTAGTCAATTTTGAGTATTCTAAGCATTATGGAGCCATTGGAATAGGTTGTAGAGAAATATAGGTGTTTTTTAGCCATTTTTGCTTCAGGGAAGCTTGGAGAGCCATCAAGGCCATGAGGGAAATGGAGCTGCATTAGGCTACACTTCACTGTTTGAGGTGAAATAAAAGCCATACTTAGCTTATTTCTATCTTCTAAATTCATTTTCACAATTGTTTCAGCCTTTTTAGGCTTCTTTCTCACTATAAAACCATTTTTAGCATCATAATATAGTAAGGACATGCCCATTGGGAGCCTTGGACCCAGCAGATGTAGCCCAGGAGGGGTGAACTAGCTCATAATGTTGTTGTGTTGTTATGGTGAAGTTATTCTACTGTGTATTTCTAATTCAAGATGTTAAACAGTAATTTTAATTAATATTCCCTCACACATAAACTCAAAAACAGTTACCAAAAACACTTTGTTTAATTTTCAAGACATGTCAAACCCTTTGCACACTTAATTAAATGGAAATGAATACTTTGAACAGCAGATACAAATAGTTTCATTTTCAGATCAGATGGTATCAGAGCTAAGGATTTGAGCCTTAGGAGATAGATTTTTACTCGGAATTTGTTGTGTGCAAAGATATAGTTGATTGTTTGCAATTTTTTATGCTTACTAGGCTTAAACTCAAGGGAGGTGAAGGAAATTTTGTTAGTGTACAAAGTAATCCACAACCAAGAAGGGTGAGAGAGCCACCTCCAAAAGCCATAGAATCAGCTTCAAGCATGTATTCGAGAGAGGGAGAAGCTCCTGAAGATATGGATCCCAAAGAAGAGGAATGGGTGTTCTGAAAGGCTTTCTTGGATATGACGAAGATGGTGAGGATACTCTAATAAGAAAGGAATGATAGGCTTGTTAGAGAAGGGTCTAAAAACCAGAAAGAAGGAGAGGGTTCTTCAGGATGAAAGAAAAGTGATGACAAGTCAAAGAAAGGACACGGAGGAAATGGTGAACCACCATCCCCATATTCATCCTCTTCCTCTACAGCGTCATCCTCAACTTCAGTGAATCAATCCCACAAGTCTAAAACTATTGGTAAAAATCCATTTTTAAAGCTTGATGTCAAATTTGAGTTGCCTATGTTTAACGGTGAAGTCAATGTAGAGAAATTTTGACAATTGGATAAGACAGTTGGAAGTTTACTTGAGGATACCGAACCTTCATGATGACGACACCAAGATACAGTTAGCCTCTTTGAGAATGGATGGAGTAGCATTGGTATGGTGGGAAGCCAAGACCAAGGATGAAATTTAAAACATGGTAAGATCACTTTATCATGGGCTGAATTTATATCTACAATTAAAAAGCAATTTTATCCATTAGCTCATCTACAAAAGGCTATCATGAGCTAGCAAAACTTCAAACAACTTAAGGGACAAAATGTATAAGATTACACCCAAGAGTTTAGGAGAAGAGCACTCTTATTAGGGGTAGACTTACAAAGTCAAGATACTTTGTTGAAATATATAGGTGGTTTGCACAGCTACCTTAGACATACTATCCTTATGTTCAATCCTACTAGTCTAGATGAAGTTTGTGTACAAGCTACACATTTAGAGGCTAGAGGAAAAAACACTTTTGATGAGGGTAGAAACAAGCCTTTTAAGGGGAAAAACAAAGATAAAGCCTTTAAGGGAAAAGGCAAAAAGAATGCATTTGTCAAACAAGAGGGTGAGAAAGTGATATGTAAACATTGTTCAAGAGAAGGCCATGAAGAGAAGAATTGTTGGAAATTTCATCCTGAAAAAATAACTCAGTTTAACAAAAACAAAGGAAAGAAGAAAACTGTAGCTACTACAACTACACCACAAGACTTAGGTGACGATTTAGGTGACGAAACCAAAATTGCAGCCATGGGTTTGAAAAGTATGAAGGGAAATGAAACTGAAACTAGGCCAAGCACTAGCATTTCAAATTGTTATGTACAAGCTCCAAATGAGGAAGAAATAATTGAATTGTTCCATGTGAGGGTGGTCTCAAAACATACAAAAATTGACACACTGTTTGACAGTGTTGTTATCACAAAATCTGACCCTGATAGGCTGCTCATCAAGTAGACTCTGAATAATTATTTCAAACCAACCTTTTGGCTGAGGCTTAGCCTCCTCAACCTGAGAGAGCTCTCTTAATAGGTTTAAGATTTTTGATTAATGATTAGATGGTTAACTCTAGGAATAAAAAGAATAAAAATGTATAACTAGTTGAATCAAAGATTAGCAAACACTCATTGGGCCATGAAGTCATTGGGCCATGAAGTCAAGATAGTCTTCAACAAAACATCATAATCTTTCAAACATGGAAGTCAAGGCACTTGGAGTCTATGTTTATAAGTGAAAATAGCAACACAGTGAATAAACACAATCTACAAGCATGTGAAGGAAGTTAGAGCATTTTTCAATGAATTCTAAGTAACACATGCTCATACCACTGCAAATAGGTAATTGAAAAAGGCCATAGTAATGTCAAACACATAAACCCCTTATGAATCTTGAGTAGTAAAATTGATCTCTGTATTAAGTTGAAAGATCACAGTAACATACAATAACACAACTGCTTTGCTAATGAAAATGCCAACCTTGAGGAATTCGACCTCATGCTTCATATAGAGTCTTTACATTTCTTGGATTCCATGATCCATCATTAGGAGAATTCGAATTTCTAAAATTGACACCTATCTACTCATAAAACAAACTCTTAATTACAAACTGACAGCTAACTGTCTTCTAGGAGTTCTAATACAAATAGGAGTGAAACTCCTAAACATGTCTCAAACAACCTTATCTAAAAATTAAATAATTTCTTTGACATTTGCTAATCCATGTCTTCGACCTTTATGATGCTTCTCGCTTTGTGGTAAACCCTGTTGATTCTGACCTAACTTTCCTAAAAACCAGGAGACAGAGTTTCCTGATTTTTAGCCCTTAACCTCCATGCTTGTCTTCGAACAACTTTGCTAGCCTTGATGATTGTTTTGTATATGTAACATGTGTTAAGATTCCATAAACACTTCAACCTTCCACCTGTGCAAAAAGAAACCTTCGAAAAAGTAAAAAGGAGATGAAATATGACTGCACTACGAAAATAGCCTATTTTCGTAGCGCAGTTTTTATACCACTGTAAAAACACTTCCTTTGACCATTATTTCTCTTGCTTTTCAATCTGAAACTTCATTTGTGATCTTGATCTTTCCACTAGCAATACTAAAATTTGAAAACCAGTAGCCCTTACCTCCCAAATTCATGCATAAAATGCCAAAACTTCACCTTCAGCAATTTCATAGCGCGCTACGAAACTGTTGTGCATGCTCTTTTAACACAGTTTTTCCAAAAATCTACAGTTTTGAGGGTATCTAAGATTTTTTAAGGATTTATATCAACATCAAATAGATTTAATGGATGTTCTCCTTCAAAAATGATATTTATCTTCATGACAAAACTGTTTCAAAAATTTATCATTTTTTTTCCCTGTTTCATTGTTGCTGCAACTGTATTTCTAAGTCTTCAATTTGCCTCCTCAGTTTCTTGTTGATGGGGTTTCTTTAGCCTTAGGGCTAATGCTTGTACCTTGGTTTTCCACTCCAAAACCACATAAAAACAAAAATGAAGACCATTCTCTGTTGATCCTTTGAAGTTCATGTAAAACTATCAGTTTAATTAGACCATGACGGAAAACGGAAGTTTCACATCCTTGCATTTTAATTTGTACTTTATCTGCCATCTTAGTTATACTTCGATACAGGAAGAAAGGCAAATCTAAATAAATCATGCCAGTAAAATGCAACATGAGTTTAAAATGATATGAATATACTTTATGATATCTTCCCTCACAGGTGAAATACCTTTGAATGTTGAAGATCAAGTTGGCATAGATGTCTTTGATGTAGCTCCTTGGAGTTGCCTTAGTTAAGTCTGTTTCTGCAAACTCTGGCTTTAGAAACACTTTACATGGTTCCATATCAAATTTGAATTTTTTGAACCATCTGTCTTGCCCCCTAGGAATATTTTTCACCAAAGCTATGATCTAAGGGGTTACTACCAAGTTTAAGATTACAATTTTCGTGTTTGAACCAGTGAAATGTAGAGCAAATTCCTTTGACACTTGAGTGTGTCCTCCCTGCAATTTTTCACAAAATCTCCAACATCCTGTTTTCTTGAAAGCCTCCATCACTGATTTATCTTTGACTAGAGCCTCTGTGCTTTCAGGCTATGTTCTTAAACAATGACTAGACCTGTGATTTTTCCTTTCTTCTATCATCTTTAGCTCTGAATTCCTGTAACAAATTAGCCTCGCTTGCTTATGGTAGTCAGCCTCGCTTGTTAATGGTGATCAGCCTCGCTTGAAAAATAAATGAGAGAAGCTTTGGTAAGAGATTACCATAATCTTAGCATTCAAAAACAATATGTTTGAGTGTTTGCATGCAAACTACAATAAGAAACCCACCAATCCTTTCGAATTTGAAATTATCTATCATGATGACCCCTACATTCGAAATGATGGATTTAAATAGTTGCATGCCTTAGAAATGACTCCTAGCTGAAACCTAATTATGAAAATTTAACGTAATTTGATTGAGTTAATGATTTGAAAAGACTGCCTACGAATCTGCAATTTCGTAGCGCTCTTAGTTCATTTTCAGGGGTTTGTGCTACGAAAATAGCAGCGTTTTTGTAGCGCAAAACAGACATTTTACACTGTCTGCGCTACGAAAACGTGGTTTCGTGGCTAATTCAAATGTTTTTTAAATATGACTTCTAAAGAGGGTTGTGTGACCTTGAAGACATGGATAAGGTTGTTTAAGCTTTATTTGGATATGAAAATGAAACTTTTGAGACTCTTACCCTATCACCTACCCTTTAAAACATGAAATGACCCAACACCTATCTAAGACCATGACTAGGAACGTTGTAAACTATCCAAGTTTAGAAAAAACTTTTATGGTGATAACAAGTGGGTCACAAGAAAATCTCATATCAGAAGACTTGGTCAAACAGCTTAAACTTGAGACCATTCCACATCCAAAGCCTTATCCACTTGGGTTATGCAAGGATGCAAACTTACAAGTCTCAAGAAAGTGCATATTCTGATTCGCGATTACTGCACACTTTATTGACAC
Organism: Pinus albicaulis; assembly: GCA_034641835.2. Classification (NCBI taxonomy): domain Eukaryota; kingdom Viridiplantae; phylum Streptophyta; class Pinopsida; order Pinales; family Pinaceae; genus Pinus; species Pinus albicaulis. Next base: position 1,578,943,423 of record CM076579.1, read on the forward strand.
AGTTGAACTTGATGTAGTACCGCTTGATATATCAGGAATTGTTTTGGGAAGTCCTTACTTTTTTACAGGAAAGCGATCTTCCATCGCCATGAAAAAAAAAAGTATCATCTCTTTAAAGATGGAAAGGAGTTCATTGTCAGAGCACATCGCAAGAAGGCAAATATAACGATGGTAAATGTGAGATAGGTAAAAAGGCTAGTGAATTCTAGTAAGAGTTTTGTACTTCTTATGGTTAAGCCCAAGGTTGATGTGAATCATGAGTCATTTGAAAATTGTGATGCCAAGATTAAATTAGATTTATATGATGTAGTTGATGCACATCATGAGATGTCTCAGGAACCAACAGGTTTACCTCCTAAAAGGGAGATTCAGCATGAAATCCAATTACATCAATATTGTCCTCTTCCTAACATAGGCATGTACCGCATGTCTATCATGGAAAATGTTGAAATCGAGAGGCAAATTAAAGAATTTTTGGACAAAGGATTCATAAGACCAAGCACTTATGATCTTAAGCCATGTGAGTCACCGATAGTGTTGATTCCAAAGAAAGATGGAACTTGGCGCATGTGTGTGGACTTCAGGGCATTGAACAAGATAACAGTAAAGAATTTTTACCCACTCCCAAGGATAGATGATTTGTTAGATCAGATAAAAGATGCTAAATATTTCACTAAGTTAGACTTATGTAGTGGTTATCATCAAGTTAGAATTGCAAAAAGCGACATTTGGAAGACAGCATTTAAAACCAAACAGGGACTCTTTGAGTGGCTTGTTATGCCGTTTGGTTTATGCAATGCACCTGCAACTTTCATGCGGGTAATGGATGATGTATTACGTCCTTTTCTTGATGATTTCGTTATTTTCTACTTAGATGACATCTTAATTTTCAGCAATACTAGAGAAGAGCATGTCATGCATGTTAAGAAAGTACTTGATATTTTGAAGAAAAATCAGTTGTTTCTTAAAATGTCAAAGTGTGAATTTGGAAAGACTTCTTTGGTTTATTTGGGACACATAGTAGGAGGAGGTGCTTTGAGAATTGATCCTTCTAAGGTAAAAGCCATTGTGAATTGGCCTACTCCCAAATCCATTACAGAGGTAAGAAGTTTTTTGGGTGCAACTCAGTATTGGAAGAAGTTTATTTCTAACTTCTCTGTCATAGCAGCTCCTATGCATGTAGTGACAAGTGTGAAGCGTGCTTTCCAATGGGGAGGCAAGCAATAGAAAGCTTTCGAGTCTTTGAAAGAGAAGATAATTTCAGCTCCAGTCCTTGCATTATCGGACTTGAGACAGTCATTCGAGATTCAAACCGATGCTAGTGATTACACCATGGGTGCAGTTCTCTTACATCATGGTAAGCCTATCGCATTTCATTATGAGACATTTAATGGTGCTGTTGTGAATTATCCTACATATGATAAGGATTTGTATGCATTGGTAAAAAGCGTCAAAAAGTGGAAACACTATTTGATGGGCAAAGAAATAGTTATCATACCGACCATCAACCTTTACAGTACTTGCAATCACAAAGTAAATTGCAGCAATCACGACATTTCAGATGGATGGGCTTCCTACAACAATTTCACTTAGTAATAAGGTATAAGAAAGGTATTTACAATAAAGTTGTTGATATGCTTTCAAGTCCTATTATTAGTGCTACTACTTTACTTATGAATGATTCTATTGTACATGAGAGCTACATAGAACATTATGCATCAAATGTTGATTTTAAGGATGTGTATGCTAACTTGAGTGAAGGGAATCATGTTGAGGAGAATGATTATCATTTGCATAATAATTTGTTGTTTCATATGGGCAAGTTATGTATACCAAGCGGGAGAGACTAAACATCATGAGAGAAGCTCATTCTTCTCTTATTGCTGGACATTTCAGGGTAAGAAAAACAGTGGCACATTTACAGAGGTATGTTATTGGCCTCGCATGGTAGATAGTGTTTCACGTTTCATTAGAGGATGTTCATTATGTGCTACAAGCAAGCCTAGAAATACGAAGCTTGGTTTATATACACCATTTCCGGTACCTTCTAGACCGTGGGAAAGTGTTTCTATGGATTTTGTTGAAGGTATACCATTATCTAGAAAGCAACATGATTATATTTATGTAGTAGTTGATAGATTCAACAAGATGTGTATTCTTATGCCATGTAAGAAATCTATAACTACTGAACAAACTGCTGATTTATATTTTCAACATGTATGGGTTCATTATGGCTTGCCTAGTTCTATTGTTAGTGGCAGGGATTCCATATTTGTTGGGAATTTTTTGTCTAATCTATGGAAGATGATGGACACCAAGTCGAAGAAGAGTACTGCTTTCCATCTGCAAACAGATGGCCAAACAAAGGTTGTGAACAGAACCATTGTGCATCTTTTGAGAGGTTATTGCAGCAAGCATCCCAAGCTTTGGGATGAGCACTTGCATTACATTCAGCATGCTTACAACCGGGCCAAGCACTCTTCTACAAATACTTCACCTTTTGAAGCTTGTTTTGGGTATTTTTCTAAGTCGCCTTTAGATTTCATTCTTGAGAAGGATGTGGCCATTTATGCGCATAGTGGCATTGACAAAGCTCGCATGTTCATTGAAATAATTTAGCTCATACATCAGCAGGTTCAAGAACAACTTGAAAAAAGTCAAGGCAAGTACAAGGAGAGGCATGACAAACACAGATTCGATCATAAGTTTCAAGAAGGATATGAGGTATGGCTACATATTAGTAAGGAAAGAATGCAAGGAGAAGGTAAAAATCTGAAGCCTATTCGTTATGGTCCATTCAAGATCCTTAAACAAGTTGGAAATAATGCTTTTCAACTAGATTTTCCTTCTTATATGCAAATGTATTCTGTTGTGAATGTGGAAAATTTACGTTTGTATGAACCTCCTTTAATTGATGATTATGAAAGTGATATTAAGCTGCCATCCATAGAGGATTTCTTGCCAGAAATTTTGGATGAGATGAAAGAGGATGCTATCCTTGACAGAAGGACATGCACTTCGAGGACGGGAAATGTTGATTATGTTTGGGTTGGTCTTAAAGGCAGAAAACCAAGTAAGGCAAAGTGGATTGAGGTGGAAAAGGTGAGGGATCTATACCCTCATCTTCTTAACATGTAATTGAAGGCTTTTGGGGTCCAAAAGCTTCCTAATGGGGAGGTGTGATCAGGTGATCATGTCAAGAGGAAAAAAATGCTCAAAATTGAAACTGCTCGGAATTGGTTGCAAACTAAACAAACAGATAGGCCTCGTCACTACGATTATGGTGCCGTGAACGAGACCCAAATCCGATGTCGTATGAGGAAGATATTGAAGTTTTAAAACGCCTAATAACCTTCAAAATAGGACCTTTGAACTCAAAAAATTTGTCATCTTCAGAAAAAATTTATGGAAAAAAAATCATTTTTATATGGTGTTATGGTGGCCTATCAGAGGTTTCCACCTGGCCTTCCCTAAGGCTGCCACGTGGCCCCAAGCCAAAGGTTCAAAGTCTGTTCAAAAATATTTTTTATTTGTGGGCAAACCCGACCCAACCTGAACGGAGTCGAGTCACCATGAACGTAAACGAGTTGGGTGAAGGAGGACTTGACGCGAACACAAAAGGGTCATTAGTGAACGTGTTCATGTAGAGGTCAACAGTGAATAGGTTAGCGTTGGTGAACGCGTTCGAGTTAGTCAAGCAGAGGACAACCCGACCCAAACGCAAATGGGTCAGGTTATAGCAGCGTCGTGTTGATTGGTTGAACGAGCGAGAAAAAAAAGGGATAGCCCTCAGGGCTTAAGGCTGCGGGTCTTGTGACCACACGCCATAACTGGGAGCTGAGCTTTGTAGAACAGGCGGAAATATTTGGGGTTAGCCCTAGCCATGTGACCTCCGCCCGTGACCATGGGCGAGGCTAAACACTTAACCGCCAATGTAATCTACGTCCTCTGACATTTCTACATGTGAACACGCACCCAATTAACAGTTAAAATAAATGTCTCCACAAAATTAGCAGCGCAATTCCGCCTTTTTTCCAAGTCCGCTGATTTTGGTGGCTCTATCTGGAGTTCCTCCAGTTTTGGAGGAGGATTTCTAGTGCCACTGGGAAAAATACTGTTTGGATCATAAATTTCACCATATTCAACCAAATTAAACAAAATTTTAGTCAATTTTGAGTATTATGAGCATTATGGAGCCATTGGAACAGGTCGTAGAGCCAACAGAGGTATTTTTCAACCATTTTTTCTTCAGAGAAGCTTAGAGAGCCATCAGGGCCATGAGGGAAATGGAGCTGCATTGGACTACACTTCACTGTTTGAGGTGAAATAAAAGCCATACTTAGCTTATTTCTGTCTTATAAATTCATTTTCACAGCTTTTTCAGCTTGTTTAGGCTTCCTTCTCACTATAAAACTAATTTGAGCATCATAATATAGTAAGGACATGCCCATTGGGAGCCTTGGACCGAGAAAATGTAGCCCAGGAGGGGTGAAATGCCTCATCATGTTGCTGTGTTGTTATGGTGAAGTTATTCTGTTGTGTATTTCTGATTCAAGATGTTAAACAGTAATTTTAATTAACATTCCCTCACACATAAACTCAAAAACAGTTACCAAAAACACTTTGTTTAATTTGCAAGACATGTCAAACCCTTTGCACACTTAATTAAATGGAAATGAATACTTTGAACAGCAGATACAAATAGTTTCATTTTCAGATCACCCAGGTTGTAGAAGACAGGTTTTGGATACTACAGGAGACACCATCCATGAAATCGACATAAGGAGTAATAGACATCTGCAAAATAAACAACGACCCAATAAGCAGGAAAACCGCTCGCAAAGCACACCAAGCCAAAAATGTACAAAAAACGAAAAACACCTATGTACAAAAGATACATGTGCAAGAAACTCATGCATAATATTTTTTGAGGTACAACCCATTTCTGGGTTGATCCAGAGGGTGACCTTCATAAGCAATAAGCTCATAAGCCTCGTTCTGCAAAACGCGCTTAATAATATCAGGCCCATGCCACATGGGTTGGAATTTGCCTGCCCCCAGCTTATCGTGAGCTTGATCATATAGGAGGACGAGGTCTCCTTCTATAAAGTTACGAGGGGAAACCGACTAATCAAAATGATCTTTGAACCGTTTTTTATGTGCTTCTATGACAAGAGCAGCAAAGCGGCAAGTTTCATCAAGTCTCTCTAAATATAGAAGATGCTCTCCTTCCGATGAAGTATTAGGCAACAATTCAACAGCTATCTTGAGAGAAGGGATTTCACATTCAATCATAAGGGTAGCTTCTAGACCATAGACAAGCTGGAATAGAGTGAATCTGGTCGCATCCTTCACTGAGGTTTGGTAAGCCCAAAGAGCCGAAAGAAACATGAGATGCCAGTTTGACTTGTGCATCCCAATCGTTTGTCGAAGCATAGTGACGAGAACTTTGTTCACGGCTTCAACCTGGCCATTGGCCTGAGGATAGTACGATGTTGAGTTGTCGTAACACAGACCCAACTTAGAAGTCAACTCAACCATCATGTAATGACGAAAATGAGATCCATGATCGGTAACAATGGCTTGAGGGACACCAAACCTAGTAATGACATGATTGAATAAAAATTGTGCGGTTGTCTTACCATTAGTTGTAAGTGTAGGCATTTCTTCGGCCCATTTTGTGAAGTAGTCCACGACTACGATAATATAATCATGCCCCCCGGCTGAGTGAGGGTTACACGTCATAAAATTGATGCCCCACTTTGCAAAGGGACCAACAATAATAACAGGATGAAGACGTGAGGGTGGCGCGCGCATCTTGCACTGATAGAACCGGCAATCATGACACTTACAGACAACAACAATGTAGTATTTAAATATGGTGAGCCAGAAATACCCAACACGAAGAATCTTTTGTGCAGTAGCATCCAGACATGTGACCGCTACAGGCGCCACTGTGACAATCATTCAGGACCTTTTCAGCCTCCTCGAGAGTCAAACACCGACGGAGAATGAAATCAGCTCTGATGTGGTAGAGAGTATCTCCGACTATGTGATAAGGTTACGAATCGGAAGGTGGAAGTTTGGAGATATATGATGATATCACCATACCTAGGATTGAGGGTGCTAATAAGAAAAAGTGTGTCGTCGGGAATGCATTCCTCATAACCAGATGGAGGAAAATCAGAAGGGAGAGAGCAGATCAAATCAGCAAAGACTAATGACTTCTTCAATTTTGTGGTATTGAACTCCAAATCGAACTCTTGGAGGATAATAATCCACTTTGAGTATTTTCCCCCCAGTAATTAACGAGTCAATATGTAAGTCACGGGGTTACAATCAGGAATCACAGTCACCGTGCGCAACAGAATGTAGACGTTGAATAGCTTAGACAACAGCCAACGCCAACTTCTGGAGATGTGCATAGTGCATTTTAGTCTCGAGAATATTACGAGACAGATAGTAAATTACATGCTCATCACCAACATCGTCATCTTGCACCAGAAACATGGCAATAGTGCTAAATGTGGCAACCAAATAGAGGGAGTAATCACGATGATAATTGGGAGGACACAACAGAGGAGCATTGACCAACAATGTCTTCAGTGCATCGAAGTATTTTTAGGCAATATCGTCCCAGAGGAACGAGACACCTTGCTTAAGTAATCGTGTAAATCCTTTGGCCACTTCAGCATAGTTCGAGATAAAATGGCGTAGGAAGTTAGCTTTCCCCTGCAAACTGTGCAGTTGATGTAAGGAGGAAGGAGAGGGGAGATTAACAATAGCTTCAACTTTGAGGGGACTGAGACGAATTTCGTCTTTGGAGACAATAAAACATAAGAGTCTACCGGAGTCAACGCAGAAGACTCACTTATGCGGATTGAGCCAGAGGTTATAGCGCCGACAGCGAAGAAATATTTAACGGAGATGATCAGGGTGGTATTTACACTTAGCCGAATGAGCCGGAAGGTCATCCAGATAAGGCTAAACAATGCACATGATATCATGGAAAGCATAATACATTGCTCACTGAAATGTAGCCCCGACATTTTTAAGACCAAAAGGGAGATTTTTATAGGCGAAAGTACCCCAAGGACAGATAAAGGTGGTCTTGTGTTGATCAGCTGGAAGAATATTAATCTGGTTGTACCCAAAAAACCTGTCCATAAGGGAAAAGATCTCACTCCCAGCACATTCATCAATGATCTGGTCAATAAAAGGAGTGGGATAATTATCCTTAGGGATATTACGGTTGATATCGCGGTAATAGACACATACATGAATATTACCTCGCTTCTTATCCACGGGAACAATATTGGAAACCCATTCTGTCAAAGGAATTGGATAGATAAAACCAACTTTAAGAATTTTTTCACCTTTTCCCTTAATAGTGGTTGCCTTTCTAGGATGCACAAGACGAAGGCGTTGGCAGACAGGCTTCACACCAAGATAAGTAAGAATTTCATGCACCACTATACTTGGGTCGATGCCGGGCATTTGTTTGTAAGACCAGGCGAAAACATCGTGAAACTCGCATAAGAGACTAGTATAGACCTTTATCTCATCAAGAGATCAGGTCACCCCATATGGATGTTCTCGACAACCCTCGGTTTGACAAAGATGTCGATAGGCATCGTTTGTGTGATGTTGCCCAAGTTACCTTCTACAAAGACTTCGTGTGTCAGGATTGGTGTCTAAATCGGAGGAGAAGGAACTTGAGAAGATAAATTCTCGAGACAAGTAGACATGGCCCCGAGTTCAGGCATAAACGAGGAACGACGATGACTATCATCCCAAGGACGATCCTCAAGAGACATAGTTTCCACGATGGCCTCACCAGAGGGAAATATCTCATTTAAGAGATCAGGCAAATCCAAATTTTCGAGCCAAGGGGATTGAGAATAATTGTCAAGAGACATACTCAAAGCAGCATGATCAGAGGGCGGAGGATCCAAAGCCGAAATAATTTCACAATAATCAATCTAGATCGGACTTAACGACATTGAATCTCCAAACAAGTCAATCTGCTCGGGCGAAGGGATGATCCATAGATCAGAAGACCTGAAGATCATGTTAACCTGAACAATGTTGGGTGGAGGAAGAGGAAAAATACCCATGAGGGCAGGATCTTTGAAAAGACCCAGCTCTCATAAGGCATAGGAATTTGATCTACGTATGGAGCATTGCTCTCGGAATACGAAGAAGTGAAAAAAGGAAATTGATCGACAATGATGATATTTCCTTCATGTGGAAATCGAAGAACACGAAAGAGAGTGGATGGAACACACAGCATGGTGTGAGTCCAACTACAACCAAGGAGAAGATTGTAATTGAGCTTAGCGTCAATGACTTCAACCTCGACGTTAACCGTTTTCCCTTCTAACGTAATCGGTAAAATAGCGATAACACCGAGAGGGCGAGATTCCCTTCCATCAAACGCTTCTAGAGCATTTGGAGATGAATTGAGGGCTGGAAAACCAATGGCTCTATAGCAGGTAGATGACATGACACACGTAGATGCACCCTCATCCACTATCGCTCGATGGATATTCTTTCCGCTAATCCCAACATGGATGATCAGTGCAAGATGGTGAGGGAGACGTCGGACGAAATTCTCTAGATCGAAAGTGATAAGGCTCGAATCAGTGGGATCAACCCCACCGATGGTAGATAACAAAGTCTTCCATTGAGACAGAAAAATCTAAAGGAATTCCAAGGTAGACATAGCAGATGACGCTTGAGCCAAATCCTCAATAATACTGTAATTCTAAGCAACACGAGCGTTAGGGTTGTAGGAAGACTTACAAAGAAAACCTTTGGAAGGTGGTCGTACAACAGGCTCAGTACTAGGCCTTTCAATCTAAAGAGGGCCAGAAGCAGGTGGGGGAGGGACCATCAATGAATTCCTTCCCGGCTGCCTGACGCGGTTCAGTATAATCTTTCGATCAAGTAGTAATAAAAATAGATGCAAGATCGTTCATCATAAAAACCTGAGAGCCAAATGGGGAAAATGACTGAGATTTCTCTACCAACTGAGTCTACTGTGATGAAAACATTTCTTCGAGAACAACCGGAGTGCCTTGGGTGCCTTTGAGCAATCAAGTCACCTTGGCCCACCGAGGACAGTCCTTGGTGTAATGCTCTTCGTCACAAATCAAGCAAGGGTAGTTTGGTTTGCATTGTGAACCATCATCAACATGAGATTTTTGAGAATCCAGTTTCGGGGTATCGGCTTTGGCCTTACCTTTACCCTTCTTTTTACCCTTGGAAGTTTTATCCATCGGATTGGACTGGGCGACATTCACCTCCGTTGTTTTACTAGAATTCGGAATCGGCTAAGAAGCAATATCATTGGAAGGAGTAGATTTTCGCTTCGCAGGATTCGAAGAAGAACACTTCAGAGAAGTCTGAGACACGAAACCGATGATACATCAATGGATGGCATCGTCGATGCTTTGGAAGTTTCAAGTCTTTGAGCATCAGGAAATAGTTCATACAATGTGCCAGACTGAGGTACACGAGATCAAGGTACTGGGCACGAGCGATGGCTTGTTCCTCAGTAACACATGCCCCCATAGCAATGTCCTTATAAATCAGAGCAATGAAGGAGGTAGTGAACCAATCAGTTAGAGGCTGATCAGGAATCTCAAACTTCATCAAGTGACGATGACGCCTCCATTCATGAATATGATCAAAGATATGAGGAACTCGATCTTACTTCAAGGATGTGAAAAGGTGTGTCCCGGTTTCATATCAAACTGGTAACTGAAAGTGCATGAGAAATGCCATGGCTAAAGATTTGAAATCTTAGAAGACGTCGCGGGATAATTCGATGTACCACTTGGCAGCGACACCAGTGAGAGTCCGTTGGAAAAGATAGAGTTGAATAGAATCATCAACCCAAGAGTTAGAGGAACACCAAAGGTGGTATGTCATAACATGCGCTTGGGGGTCTTCTCAGGACTTGCCCTCAAACTTGGGACAATCGCCAGGAATTTTAGTCGGAACTAGAGGCCAATACAGATTATGAAGGATAGGATCGTTCGTCAACTTTGACACATCAGGCAATTCCAACGTCACAAGGAAAGGTAATTGAGGATTGAAAGGCATTGCAGGTCGTTGATAAAGACCAGTATTAGCATTCCACCCAGGTTGAGAGAAATTATGCCCCCAAATGTTTTCTCCCGGAGGATTTTGTCCATAGGGGTTATAAGCCTGATAGTTATGCCCATACATGGGTTGAGGACCGAGATATTGATTTTGAGCATACCACTGAGGTCCTCACTAAGCAACATATGGATTTTGTTGTGGAATGTAAGCATTGCCTTGAGGTGGATTATACACCATATGGGATTTACCTCGAGGAACATAATTAACTCCTTGGGGCGCACTATATACCATCTAATATTGACCTTGAGGAATGTAAGTGACGCCTTGAGGCTAAGCGGGTTGTCCCTGGGGTGCAGGTTGACCCGAATACTGAGGTTGGACCGGTTGTCCCTCCGGAGCAGGTTGGCCTGAATAATGCGAGCCACCGGGTTGCCCTTGTGGAAAAGGTTGGCTTGATGGTTGAGATGGGCTAGGTTGCTCCTAAAAACTAGGTTGACCCGGTGCAAGACCGTAGGGTTGTCCTTGTTGTACAAAATTTTGGCCTTGCTGAATGCAAGTCGATGTTATTGCACAACAGGTTGTCCCTGTGGTGGATAGATTTGCCCCCGGGGAACATAAGACGCTTCCTATTGAATTTGAGGTTGACCAGAAGGACTGTAGGTTTGTCCTTATTGGGCTAAAGGTTGTCCCTGCAAGGGTTGCCCTTGTGGGCCATAAGGTTGTCCCTGTGGACCAAAGGGTTGTCCCTATTGGACCGAAGGTTGTCTCTGTAAGGGTTGTCCTTGTGGACCAGAGGGTTGTCCCAGTTGCTATATGAGCTGATTGGGATCGATCGGGGGCAAATAGATGGGATTACCACACGCGTCATAATGATATGGAGGATTACCAGAAGCTTGCGGCTACTGAGAACCCTAAGGGGCAGAATTCTGCTGCTGAGGACCCTGAGAGGCAGAATATTTTTGTTGAATAGCCAACAGATACACATTGAATGTATAACTGCTAGGAATGGAAGTAGAGGCCATAGGCGCGCTACTAGAAAATTAAGATCCTACAGCGTGAGGTTTTGATCCACTCACGACGGGCCTAACAGGTATCGTGGGATAGACAAAAATGGAATTACGAACAACAAAAGACACTAACGAAAACTGATTCATACTAACAACCAGTGCAGATGAAGCCACACAAACAGTGGGCCGGACAAGAACAGACGTAACAATCATCGATGTTATAGGATTCGAGGGTGATTCCCTTGATACCGAGACGACCGAGCTCCCTGAGGGAGTCAATTTATCGGACCATATCAGATTATGATACGACGACACAATGCCAGAAATGATCTGACCCAAAGTACATAACCGTGCGGAAGATATACCGACTGCGGGGAAGGTTGACCTGAGAAAGAGGGAAATTTCTCGGGAGGGAACTAATGATCCCCTATAGAGACATAAAGCACTTCACTACTGACGGGACTTGAAGAATCCATGTCAGATGAAGCCACTTGATCGTCGAAAAGGCAATGGGCAGTGACAAGTAAAGCAGTAGCTAATAACGACGGTTCTGAAGTAAGAGGAGGAAAGTCTTCCCCATTCCCAAAACCAAACCAAGCGTCTCGAGGTTTCCAATTGATATCAAATGGTTCTCCAAGAGGAGATCGGTAGCAAGAGGTAAGATACTCGAAAGAATAAACTGTCAAAAATCTACAGACCTAGTGGGTTGAGATGCTTTCGAAGAAACTTCAGGAGAAGGATCACCACTAGTGGGTAATGAAGAGGATGATGAAACTCGTAGTTTCACTACGGTGATTGCGTCTCAAAACAAGAAGGAAACGAGATAGCCTACTTGAGGCTTCAATATCAAATACTAAGTAACTACTAAAAAACAAGCCAAGAAAGTATCTTTAACGAGTATGTGATCATAGGCAATGAATTTTATGACATTGAAACGAAACTCTATTGTTTCATGTTTTAAGAGTCAAGAAACAAGCAAAAGATGACTCTAGTCACTTTCAGGTTGAAACGAGTGTGAAAGGACAAGTGCTCAAGGATATTTTCACTTTTAGAGAGTCACGAAAAGATGAAAATGACTACTCAGGAAATCTAAGCAAGAGGGTGTACCAATTTTCCATGAAATGCAATATACACCTTGGTGATCAAATGAAAGAGAAATGACCAAGGAATTAACGTACGTGCAGGCAGTCTCCCCGAATATTATGTTCGGTGAATCATGGTAACAGGGCGACAGACTCGGCTTCCTATGGATAAAGGATTGCAACCTATGAGGGTCTCCCTTTATATACGCGACGGTACGGGGAGCACAAGTCCATGCTAGCATTGTCTAAAGCCAGATGAAGAACGACAACTACTAGGTTTAACGACGCTGGAACACATCACTAGCCTAGACCTCTACAATATGTGCGTTATGTTTCAATGCTTCCTTAGGTTGATTGAATTCATTTTAAAGTTGATCTTGAATTAATGTTGTGATATCAAGGCCTTACCTAATGTGATCTTGAATCTTAATGCACAACTACATGCAAAATAAAATCATTCCACTTCAATGAATGCTAGCTAAGAGAGGGATAGTAATTCATAACAAAGCAACAATCAATTGAATACAAGAGAATTTTCCCTAATGCATCTAAGACAACCAAAGCATAAAATAAAAATCTCTTTCCTTGTTCACTAAACACTACTAATGCAAAAGAAGATTTTCAATTTCAAGCTAAGAGAAAGAATGCAAATTTTGTCTTTTTAGATGAATGAAAAGAAAAATACATTGTTACACTAAAAAGCAAAATGAACACAATTGTTTTGAGCAATATGAATGAGAATGATCTAAAACAAGGAGATCAATCCAATACAAGCATCAAACACACTAAAAAATAGAGATGCACTCTTTCAAACAAAAAGGGCTTTCGACCAGATTCAACAAGTAATGTAATCTATGCTCAAGGTGACGAATGGAGAGCTAATGAAATGCAAGACGATCATCCAACAAACCAAAGACACGAAGAACCGAAAGAAAAGCTAAAACAATATTTCAATCAAACTGAAATGATGCAGACCAAACTGACTCGAACTCAACTCAGAAGGCTCAGTGAAGAGAGAACTGAATAATCGGCACAAGGCACCTAGAAACCTAAGGGTGACAAACTCCACTGATAAGATGATGGACAAAAATCTGAGAAGGACGAGACAAGAGAGTGAAAAAAATCTCATTGGACTAATTGCAGGATAAAAATCCAATCCAGAGGCATGAAATACTGACAAAACTCATAAAAGAGGCTAAAATCCAATCCTATAGGATTCAGCGCAACTGTTTAGCTGTAATCCGTGCTAAACAGGGGCTGGCGCACTTGTGACAAAAGCAACAAGCACTAATCAATGCGTCTGTTCAAAGAAAATCAACGTCGAGCTAGAAAACTATGGGAAAAACTAAAAACCACTGAGCAGAGGTCAGATTTGACACTCTGGGACTGAACAAGATGGCTAAAAACAGTCAGACAGGCTAAACAAAGCAGAAAAACGATGAAACGACCAAATTCAACTCGACAAGCAAAATGCTAGACGAACAACGAAAGATGACAAAATACATTGATCCCCAGCGGAGTTGCCAACCTGTTGTGCAAGTAAATCCCCTTTGCGGATAGAGACAATCCCTCTAGCCCTAGGGTGGGTCTAGCAATAAGAGGACATGCTAATCCTTGGATTCCTCGTTTATGAATGAAACTGAGTCGGGATAGATGTCCTACCTTTGTTCCAACACAGTTTTCGTAGCTGTGGCAAGTCTCCTGATCTTCGTCCTAACACGTCGCGGTCCTTCAGGGGTAATACTCAGGTGCCTGCACAAGGATCAGAGAATGATAACAGCATACGAAAACATACTTGCATTCATAACTATTTGATTGGTCAAGGAGAACTAAACGTGTTGCAGAAGGTTAATCATATCAAATGCAAAATGAGAACCAAAACATCAGTCATGCATTAATAAGGAGAGAGAAAGGGTTTACAACCAAATAAGCCTTGACTTCGCAGCCTCCTTCAATGGGTCCAGTCAAACCCATCTCAAGCATTCGTCAGGGAATTGGACTTGGTGAGGCAATAAGCCTAGACTCTCTCTCCACCATGGGTATGTCTCTTCTCTATCTCACACTAGCTATTCAGCTATAGTAAGGATTGTTCAGCTAGCTGCAAATATGTGAGAGAGATGTATTTATAGGAGAGGAGGAGGTGGTTTGGGATCCCTCATAAGGTGGAAGGGAGACCTTATCCTTTGGGGAGTTGCTCAAAAGTAGGAAACAAGAAGCCAAAGGAAGGTCTTCGACGTTATTAAGTCAAACAAACCATGCTGTTAGTATGAATCTTTATTTGAAGTGTACGAAAAAAGACCACTTTAGCTACACATAACTTATAGCCCTAACAGCAAAAGATGGCTGCTAATATCTTCAGATCTGCAGTTAGTTGATCAAGACAAATGCTGCAAAAATCCAGATCTATGCATAAAAAGACATTAAGCAGTAAAAAACAAGGTTTTTCTCCATGCATCCAATAGACAAGACAAGAATAATATGTTTTTAAAGAATTTTATATTAAGGGCACCTGGGAGGAAAACAAGAAAGGTGTTTCCAATTCTCTTCAATGGGATGGGTTCTTGGAAGTCCTCAGCACTTCAGATCTAGAATTTCTCTCTCTTGTTGGTATAGAAAACCCAGACAAACATAGAACTCAAAGGGAGCTCATAAAGCAAATAATGGAAAATATGACAATGATAATGGCTCAAAGTCAGACCAAGAGTGTAGATCCAGAGTGATCTAAGAGGCAACAAAAGGTGAAGAATGGTAAGAAAAACCCTTCTATTTATAACAAAATATTAGGTCATTCTAGATATTGTTGTATGATTAAAATAATATTAACCAAATCTAGATCCACCTTTTATGAAATATTTTATTATATTTGTTAGAGGGGAAAGGTATTTGACTTGGGTCAAATCCCTTTATTTGTAAATAATAAATAAATAAATGATTTATTTATCATTTGAAGGAAGTGGTTGAATGATAATTGAATAAATAATGATTTATTCAATTATTTATAAATGATTTAGTCAAATTTAACAAGGAATATTATTTAAATAAGGTTTAAATAACTATTCCTAGAAAATAATAAGATAAATAAGGATTTATCTAATTAATTTTCTTGTTTTGGGTTAAATATGACCCGGAATAATAATTAAATTATTCCATGAGGAAAACCAAACAAATATAGATTTGTTTAATATTTCCCCTCGGGGTTTCCTGTTTAGACCATAAACAACCTAATAAATGTGTTTTATTAAGTTATTTTTCATAGTGAAAGCAATTTTACTTAAGGTAAAATTGGTCCTACATGGTGTACTTGGGTCCATCTAATGATAATAGGTTATATGACCAAAAAATTGTGTAACAGATTGCCCCCCGCATGCGAGTGTTAGGAGCAAATCGTATGACCGAAGTACATTGTAAGAACTTAATCACCAAGCATCAAAAGGGAAGTCAGAGAGAGGAATGTAAGGTAGACTGATGTGTTGAAGAACTAGACCCTGAGGAGACGAGACTTACAGGTGCGACAAGTCTCTTTTTATGAGAGGGTACCTGTTCTAAAGGCGGCGGGGGAGGCATACCTATGCCTGCCGAGACAAAGTACAAAAGAACAATGCGTCCAGTAAACAAGGGACCGAACTGTAAAGTACATGCTGGCATAAACATGAGCCAGATAAAAGATATAATGATGAATCCCACATACATGATGTGCCTGGGATAACAGCCAGGACTTATATAATAATCTCTGAGTACATGAGATACAAATACAATCCCAATGCCCCTGTAAACGGGGAAGGGCTTGCAAAATCTGACTGATACATGCAAATCAAAGAGGCGCTGCAAGCGGCTAAGGCTGACATCATCAAATATATGGAGCGGCATCGAAGGCTGCGATGAAGAGGTCATCCAGGTATGTGGGGGGCTACCTATACGGCCACCCCCTCATGAGGGTTGGGACATCTCACACATACCCGGGAATCACCGATATCAGCTACTGCATCACTGAACCATCAATTATACGGATCTCGATCATGCTGAAAGGAGCTGGAGCTGAGAAACAATCAAGTCAAAGGGAAATAAGGAGTTCCTTTGCCTGATCCGGGGCACCGAACAAGAGTGGAAGCTGGAACCAAGGTACACTACCCTCTAGACCTGTCTTCTGGAATGAATGAGCTGATGTTGATAGAAGGAGGTCCGCCATAGGTGAGGCAATAAGGGATCCTCAACTAAGGCATGGGAGAAAATAGAAGAGCAACTAACAAATTGACACCAATGATGATGATGAAATGGGGGGTACTGAGTAGTGAATGGACGACTTCCCTTGTTAAAGCATAAAGGGCATGGATGACCTGGCAACGACTGACAAAATATCATGAGGGATAGGGGATGGTGGGACTGAAAGCCATAAGGTGCGACACAAGAGAGGGACCAAGCAATTAAGGATGGAGGACTATAGCGGGATACAAAGGGACCCGGGATAGACTCCATTAATGCGATGATGACTCAACTCGGATGCTCTAAACAAGGGTGAATCGATGGTGCTGCCACACAGTAAAGGTCCAATGGGGGACCATAAAAACATGAGTACAAGATGGTAACTCACGACGAACATCAACACGAGCATGGACAAGTATGGAGGCCAAGTGGTGCCCCTAGTATGATTGTTGCAAGTGAAGAAATTCGATTTTTAGGAGGGGTGAAGTGATGCTTCTTGGATTAAATGTGTCATGGTGAAGTATCAAGTCACTAAAATCTAACATATACCCATTTGAGGGCTCGGTGAGAGCTTTCCAACAGTACAGACGGTTCATCAAACTGAGCTACGGTTTGGCCGCAGTAGGCGAAAGAAAAATCAGGGGTTTTCTTTTAATAAGGCATATTCCCTCCAAATTCACTCATTTTTTTGGTGGAGCTATGGTGAATGTAGTGAGGAGAGAAGGCTCTAAATCATGCGGCGATCGTAGCAGACAAACCGACCATTGGAATTGAGATCTGTTAGTTGCAGGTAAGAGGCCTAATCCTACTCTTTCATTTCAATGGATTGAAAGTTCAGTTTAGGTACCCAGAGCTCATGAACGGGCCAGATCGTACTTTTTGGGGTCTGTTTTGCGACTTGGGTAGCAGGTTCTGGGCAGAAAACTATGACTTGTCCCAGGAAATGACCTGAAAAGTGCGACCTATTAGAGAAAGGGGGTTTCAGTGTTGTTTTTGGCTAAAATCTGGGATTTTTATGGTTGAGGGGCATAGGTGCCCCCAAGCATGTTGTGGTCATGCCAAAATGTATTTATAAAAAGGGGAATCTAAACACATATTAATGATGTGGTGCGCCATTTGTTTTCGTTATGGTTATGCAGTTTGAGAAAGGAAATAGAGGATTACCAATCTCTTTTAGTATTGCATATGTGAATCAAATGGACTTTAAGTTTCCGGGTTGGCATACCTGGTGTCACTATCCCAAAGAGAGGATTTGGAGATAATGAACTGATGCTCTCCTAGGAAACCCATAGGTTGGTCAACAACAATGTCTAAGAGACTAGGTTGTTGACGTAAGATGAAGGAACGATAAGGGGTATCATTCCTAGAGTGATCTGAAGTGATATGGGACTCTAGAGGTTCTTCTAAATGTGGAAGAATAATGGTACTAAATTCGACACGACCAGATACACTAGGAGAGTTGTGGAGAATTGCTTCTCCTGGTCTCTCAAATATGGGTGCCCCCTTACCCAAACATTGGGTTTCAATGTAATGGCCACAAGGTGTATGTGGTTCGAACGCATGGGTTCGATGTAAGGGGGAATAGATAAAGTCAGGGGTGGTGATTTCTTCCATAATGGCGTCATCGTGATAGAAGATGGGGTGAGTCGTGGAAGAAAGACTATTTGACGCGGCAAAGCTACCTGACTCATCATCATGAGAAGAGAGGTTCACATGCGCATCGTCACAAGGGGTAACAAAAGAGTAAGAAGATAGGATCTACAACACTGTTGAGCCCAGGGTGATCGCTGAAGGGAGGTCAAGCGAAACATCAGGGGACTTCCATTGAGGGTCATGGATGATGATAGGTAGAAAATGGTGGAAGAAGGCTTCGTCATCTCGACATCAGGAGGGGGAATGTCGATGGGAGCATTTGTGTCCTTTGGTTTTGTCGAAGCAAAACGTGCAAATAAGGGAGTGGTGGACTCGTTGCGCTTGGCCTTGCTTTGGCGAACCGCTTCCAAAGATGAGCGGTACTCTTCAAGGTGGGGACAGAGGTGAGTATAGTGGCCATGGAAATCGCACAAAGCACAAGGGTGATTTGTGCGCAAGGTCTTGAGTTTCGGGATTGAATCAGGTATAGTGACATAGACCTCAGGGATATCAGATTCTAGAAATGTCTCGTTGACCATGGTCTTGAGATGCGGCAATTCAGGACATGTATGGGTGGTGTGATCGACAATATCGTACAAGGCACACTGGATAGCACGCTTTGGTGGCCGAGGAGGGGCAGGGTTTGTCGGGGTAGCGTTGTCCTTAGTTTCTTTTGTGTGAGCTTTACCCCCTTTTCCTGATACCGTCGCAACAAGAGATGGTTCCTGTTGAGGTGTGTGAGGCACTGTGGTATTGGGAGAAGTGATGGGGACCGATTGAACCGGGGTAAAAGCAAGGTAAGGTTTGGGATGATCAGGCGGGGTGGCAGCTGGGGGATTAAGGTACCAGACGGGAATCCTCAGGGTTAGGTTAGGAAGAGATCGAGTAGCCATGACAAGTATCGAGTACACTCCAGGAGGTGGAATGAATAATTGTATCTGACCGGAGGGGTAATGCCTAGGTGGAATGGCTCCAAGGTGGCTAAGGCCTGGGGTAATCGATCCAGGAGGGTAAATAGGCTCATGGATACCAGATGTAGGCGAAGGGTCAGAAGGAAAAGGTCCAAAAGGCTGACATGAAGTGCTAGAAGCAGGCAGTGGAGAGCGAGGTTGAGGTTGCTGACTAGCCGAAGCGGGCCGCTTAAGGGTAGCCCGAGACGATTGCATCATGCAAACATTCGATAAGTTGGAATCAAAGACAGGGGGAGGAGGGAGACCAGGGAAGGTTCCAAGTAAAGAGGAGTCTTTGTATACACTGGGAGAGACACTGGTCAAAGAATCGACGGTTTTCTTATTAGCGATAGAAGAGATGGTCGACTCAGGGGAGGTCTGAGATTTTGGCTCATGATACGTCAACTAGTAAATGGTGACTATCTTTCTATTATGAGGGAAAGACATCTTGCGGTATACCGTGGATGGGACAACAGACATGGCATAGGTATAGCTCCGCCGCAAGAGAATTTTGTAATCTAGAGGGGCATCGATGACTTCAACGTCAACGCAAACAGTCTTGCCCGCAAGAGTGATAGGACAATTGCGAAATAGGCCAACAGGTTGGGAGGCGTGGCCATCCCACGCTCGAAGGGTGATCATGGAAGGGCCCAATTCAGGAGATCCGAGTTGTTTCCAAACCGAAGTGAACATCACACAGGTGGATGCCCCCTCATCAATGATACATCGAGAAACGTGAGCGTTCCAGATTCTGACTGGGAATTGGAAAGCTACAGAAGCAAGAAGAGGGGGATGTTCTGATTGATGGGCGTAAAAAACAATCAATTGGTCATCAGCAGGATCTACAACGCCCATGGCGGATAGTAGAGCCTTCTTTTGAGAAGGGCACGACTGGAGGAGTTCCAGTGTTGAAATGGCAGCAGGAGACTGTGCCAAATCATCTACTATGCTATACAAATGAGCAGCTCGACCAGAAGTAGCATTTTGACGTAATGGTCCCTTAGGAATCTTGGTATGAACCTCCACTTTGGGCTGAGTGATATGCAAGGGACCATTGGATGTCAAAAGAGGCTCTGTAGAACCTGAAGAAGGTGACTCAGGGATAGATGGAGCAGGAGGCTTGGGGTACTGACGAGACCGAGTTTGAAGGTTAAGGTTGACAGTTAGAGGTTGATCAAAGTTCATCATGAGGATCTGGTAATTGGAGGAACCAGAAGGGGAAGGTTGAGTGCCCCCTTGTCCGTCAGGTGATTGGGTAGCCACGAATCCTTGCTGGGGGAAAGGATTGGTAAACACAGTCGGTTGAATAGAGGCCACATTGGGGGGAGAAGTAGGGGAGGCATGATGTCCTCGCAATGTGTCTTAAGACTCCCACATCTGCCGCATCTGTGGTAAAAGGGGACAATCGTGAGTGTAATGACCGTAAACACCGCAACACGAACAAGGCTTATTTGTACGAATGGTCCTGTCCAGCTTGGGCTGAGTGCCCTGTTGCTGGTTAGCAGTGTTAGAGTCAATACTTTGAGGATTAGGTCCATGAGTACTAGGGGCAGAATGGTTTTGATTACCTTTCCACTTCCTTTGAGAGGAAGGAGGATTAATCGCACCCTGCTTGCAAATACTTGCCCTAGAGGGGGTGGTAGTTGCTGTTGCTAGGGTTGAGAAGGCAAGGGAGGCAGAGGTGAAAATGTTGAAGGAGCTGGAGCACTAGGCTGCGGATAAGGATAATGGTTAGGTTGGGCAACATTGAGGTAAGCAGGAGGTTGGGAAAAAGGATGGGGCATGTCGTATCCTTGATACATGCTACCTGGAGGGGGATAAGTGCTGGAGGTGTTGGTCCCTCTCGGAGGGAGACCATAGCCCATAGGAGGTTGAGTGTACAGATAAGAAAGAGCTCCAACGATACCGTCGGCAAAATGATATGCCCCCGGGGTGTTAGCGCCACTGGGTCTGGGGAGGTCAGGAAGGACGGTATAAACATAACCAGACTGAGCATAGAGGAGTTCATATTTCAAGGCTATTTGGAGGGCGACTTCTTCGGTTTGAGGGAACTGTGAGGAGACCTCTTTGCCAATGGTGGGTAAGAGAGATCTAAGGAACCAGTCCATATAGACACGGTCTTCAAAGGTAGGAGCTCGACATAAGCTCTTTCTTCTCCACCATTCCTAGACATGATCGGAAAGGCGGGTCCCAAACGATTGACGGAAAGAAGTCAAGAGTTCGGTACCAGTGTCATATCGGAGAGGGAGCTGGAAATAAGATGAGAAGGCTCGGGCAATGGTCGCAAAGGTGGTATGGGAAGAGGAGGTCTGGTCAACATACCACTTAGAAGCTTCGCCTGTAAGTGTGCGTTGGAACAATCGAAGACGGATGGAATCATCGGTAATGGAATTGGATGAACACCACATGTGGAAAGATCAGATATGGTTGGTTGGATCTTCTCTAGCCAGGCCTTCGAACTTGGGAATGTCGGAGGGGAGCTTGGTCGGTATAGCAGGCCAACCAACATCGTGGTGGATAGGGTCATTGATCAACTGATTGAAATCAGGGAGACTGAGGCTTGCCATGTAAGGGAGCAAGGGGACAGTTGAGGTAGTTCCTGTGGCGGTTCCACTAGTAGCATTCTCGGCAGGAGGGTCGGGATTACTACTAGCGTTAGGCCCTGGACCAGACATAGTGAATGTAACAGGGGGAGAACTAGAAGTAAAAGGAGAACCCAATGAATCAGAAGAGGAGTCGGAGTGCAGACTCGGAGGAGGACTAACTCGACGACAGCGGGAAGGAGTAGGTCGACCAACCGAAAACTGAGGATGAAGGCCAAGAAGTCTTCGGGATATACGCCTTGGGGGCATAGTGATGACAACACAAACACGGCATAGAGGGCATAAGAATGAACAACAAGGGCAGGGAGGTGAATAATCAAGTGATTACAATGTCGAAACAAGGGCAGAGAGGTGCAGTGTCAATTGGTTTTACAATGTTTTAAAGTCTTTGCCTGGAGGTGTTAACCAGGCTCTTCTTCACTTAGAGTGAGTGTGTGGTGTGCGTTAATTTTAATTTTTAAACCCAGACGTTTTGAGAGCAAAAGAAAAAGTGTGTTGCGTAACTGAAAATACACCTGTAGAGAACAACATATAATACTGAAATAACATAAAATTAACAGCTAACAATGCATCAATCTAACCCAAGGAGGCGGGTCTCTCAAAAACTAGTCTAACAGAGGGAAAAAATCTAGTCAAAACACACTGAAAATAAGCCAATAGATCTAAGGTCAGGAGGGACAGGGATCTAAAGGATAAATATGCTGAAAAGAGGTGCAGAAAACAGCGACGAGACAGAGGCAAGGTTGCTATAAAAGAGGAGGCAAAAAGCTAATGGCAGTAGGGAAAATGAGGTGACCTTAAAGGCAAACCCAAACAAAACTATATGAGGTGATTTGGATGGAAAAATAGCTGATCTAAAAGGGATCTGAAGATGAGGTATCAGATTTGTAAAAGAAAAGGCTGAAACTCTAAAAATTTAGACACTTACAACAACTAAAACTCTTCCACAAAAAGTGGAGGGTACCGAAGCCCTAGGGGGCTAGATTCCCACTTAGTTGAGTAAAACATAACAGAAACAGGTCTCAACGGGCGGAGACGGAGGCTGGACAACCCTAACAGAAGCTTCAGACAAACCTAGAAAACTTTCAGAAAATCTGTAGAAAAAAGCTTAGGTCGCAGGTTCTGACCCGTTTTCTGTCCAGGTCGCAGTTTTGGGGCTGAAAAGTGCGTCCTGCAATCCAAGTCGCAGGTTCTAGGCCGAAAAGTGTGACCTACACTTCCGGGTCTCTCGGCTGTAGATTGCAGAAAAATTTGTCGTCTCAGTTGCGACTGATGTCTGTTACCTGCGCAATAGAACCAGAAACACACGAAAGTTAGAAATGTTAATGTTTGAGGGTTTTATAGGTGAAAACAACATAAAAATAGGAAAAACAAAAAAGCTGAAGAGAAACCCTAGGGTTTGAAACAGTTGGATATGCAGGAATATGAAAAACGACAACGGTCGTAATTGAAAACCCGTGTGGAGTCACTAGTTGTTAGTATGAATCTTTATTCGAAGTGTACGAAAAAAGACCACTTTAGCTACGCATAACTTATAGCCCTAACAACAAAAGATGGCTGCTAATATCTTTAGATCCACAGTTAGTTGATCAAGACAAATGCTGCAAAAATCCAAATCTATGCGTAAAAAGACATTAAGCAGTAAAAAAAAGGTTTTACTCTATGCATCCAATAGACAAGACAAGAATAATATGTTTTTGAAGAATTTTATATTAAGGGCACCTGGGAGGAAAACAAGAAAGGTGTTTCCAATTCTCCTCAATGGGATGGGTTCTTGGAAGTCCTCAACACTTCAAATATAGAATTTCTCTCTCTTGTTGGTGTAGAAAACCCAGACAAACATAGAACTCAAAGGAAGCTCATAAAGCAAATAATGGAAAATATGAAAATTATAATGACTCCAAGTCAGACCAAGAGTGTAGATCCAAAGTGATCTAAGAGGCAACAAAAGGTGAAGAATGGTAGGAAAAACCCTTCTATTTATAACAAAATATTAGGTCATTCTAGATCTTGGTGTATGATTAAAATAATATTAACCAAATCTAGATCCACCTTTTATGGAATATTTTATTATATTTGTTGGAGGGGAAAGGTATTTGACTTGGGTCAAATCCCTTTGTTTGTAAATAATAAATAAATAAATGATCTATTTATCATTTGAAGGAAGTGGTTGAATGATAATTGAATAAATAATGATTTATTCAATTATTTATAAATGATTTAGTCAAATTTAACAAGGAATATTATTTAAATAAGGTTTAAATAATTATTTCTAGAAAATAATAAGATAAATAAGGATTTATCTAATTAATTTTCTTGTTTTGGGTTAAATATGACCCGGAATAATAATTAAATTATTGTTTAATTAATTATTCCATGAGAAAAACCAAACAAATATAGATTTGTTTAATATTTCCCCTTGGGGTTTCCTGTTTAGACCATAAACAACCTAATAAATGTGTTTTATTAAGTTATTTTACATAGTGAAGACAATTTTACTTAGGGTAAAATTGGTCCTACATGGTGTACTTGGGTCCATCTAATGATAATAGGTTAGATGACCAAAAAATGGTGTAACACATGCTGACTCCGCTCACAAAGTGGTTGGGAATAGAAACTTCGCTCCTATTTTAAAAAACTTTCCAAAAATAGCTCGACGCGGGCAGTCCACTGAGACAGAGCGCCAATGGGCGCGAGGCCCAGTGTTAATTTCTGTATGGGCACGAGGCCATAACTTCCTACCAGCGTCGACCCAAAATCATATGTTTTTGAGAGCCTACTCCAGGAATAGTCAACAGAGAAAATGTTTTTCTCATGCTAAGGGATGTAATGACACTTTTTGCAAGGTATGACAATGCACAGAAGCCATGGAAATGGTCCTCCAATGTGCGGGATGGGGATTGCAAGGACGATAAAAAAATATTTTGTAACGGAGATGCACAAGGAGATGTGCTAGGCCCGATGAACCCTTTGTCAAGCAGCTCTTGAATTTTCTTCTTAATTTCTGCATTCTCTAAAACTGACATTTTGTACATGCCAATATTTGGAAGTGGTGCATCCTGTTGTAAGTGAATCTCATGTTGGATTTCTCTTTTTGGAGGTAACCCTTCAGGTTTCTGAAACATATTGTCATAAGTGTTAACAACTTCGACCAATTCATGCTTGAGTTTAGAATCACATCCTAAGAAAGCTTCAGATTCAATAATATATTTAGCTTTAATCATCAACAACATAAAATTCTTACTAGCATTTACATGTTTTTTCATATGATCAACACTAACAAGTGATAAATTCATCTTCCTACGATGTGCTCTAAAATTATACTAAACTCCATCTTTAAAAATATGATATTTGTTGTCATGACAATAGAATATGGCTTTTCAGTCATACAAGTATGGACTTCCTAAAATAATCCCTCAAATATCAAGTGGTACAACATTAAGCTCTACCACATCTATAAAATTAGGAGTGATGGCGAATTTGAGTTTACATTTTCTTGTCACTTGTAATTTGGTATCATCACATACCCAACCCAAAGGGTAAGGTTTTGCATGAGATGTAGTTTCTAAATTAAGTTTCTTGACAATTTCTTCAGAGATAAGATTGACTTGGGATCCACTATCAAATAATGTATCAACCTTTGTATGTTTTGCAATGACTGTGATATGGAAAAGCTCACTTCTTTCTTTATCATTTTGAGATTCAATAGGCTTACTAGAAGAACTAGTACTTGCATTAGAAGCCACACCTTTCATTCCCATGTCTGTGATTTTGGTTTCATCGCCTGAATCAGATCCTAGATCTTGTTGAGTTGTAGCAACAATCTTTTGTTTCCCCTTTTTATTGAACTTCTTTGGTCTCAATTATGGATGTAATTTCAAACAATGATCTTCATCATGGCCATCTTTTGAACAAATTTTTACAGGTAAGTTTCTCTCCCTCTTTCTTGATAGTGGAATCCTTTTTTACTTTGCCTTTAAAATTCTCCTTTCCTTTGTCTCCAGATTTGGAAGATTTATTAACAGTATCTTAAGAAACATTCTTGCTTCTTGATTCAAAACGAGTTGCCTTAACACATACTTCATCTAGATTTGTGGGATTAAACATAAGTATAGTATGTCTCAAATAACTATGTGTTCCACCTATATATTTAAGGAGAGTATCTTGTGAAGACAATTCAACATCCAAGATTTAAGCTCTTCTTCTAAATTATTGTGTATAAGTTTGGACACTTTGACCTTTAGCTTGACTAAAATTTTGCCAATCCATAAATTATTTTTTCATGTAAGCTAATGGATAAAATTTATTTCTTAATGCAGCTATAAAATCATTCCAAGAAGAGATGATTTTACCACTTTTCTTCAAATATTATTGAGTTATGGCTTCCCACCATATGAGGGTTGCACCTTCCAAGCGAAGAGAGGTAAGTTGGATCTTTGTGACATCATCATCAATCTTTTGAATCCTGCAAACTTCAATTTGACGAACCCAATTATCCAACTTTTCAGCACTTGCTTCCCCATTGTACACAGGCAATTCAAATTTTACATCAAGCTTAATCAAAGGAGACTTAGCATGTCCTTTTGGAGATGGATGAGGAGTAGGTCTATGAGATGAAGGAGGTGAAGAAGGAGGTCTAGATGGACGTGAAAGATGAGGTGTATGTGGAGGCTTGCTCCCATTACCACCATTACCTTTTGGTTGATTAGAAATTTCTCCTTACACCCTTGTTGTTCTCTCATTGTACAATGCTTTCACCATCTCAGACATATCATAGAAAGCCTTTCTAAAAACTCTCTCATCCTCAAACATCAGTTCTTGTCCTTCTTCATGTGCCATGACTTGTGGAGTTTGTGGTATCCTTGAGCCAATTTGACGGTTTATTTCTTCAAGTACTCCTTCTCCTCTTCTCAATTTAGACCTTGTAAGCATTAGAAAAAAACACTTGCAAATTCTGTCAAACCTTCACAAAAACCATGCTTTGATACCAAATTGATCTAAAAATTAAAAGTGAAGGTTTCATGTAAATATTTGCAAGTTAGTTTATGTCTTTTGGGCAATGGATCATTGTTGCAAAAGCACACAAAATAAGTTATTATTTGCAGATTTTAATAGTTAAAAATAAACAATAAGCAACATCGCAACACAACAAAATGATGATAGAGTTCACCCCTCCTAGGCTACATCTCTAGGTTCAACTTCCAATGGCGACCCTTTATATTATATGCTCAAATGTTAAATTACATCAACATACACTACTCAAATTGCAAAAATAACACTATCACTCTGTCCAGAATTCCAAAAAATCCATGTGTAGGCTCTTCTTGGGCTCAAAATGGTTGAAAAATGGCCAAGTTAGGCCTCTTTCTCCAAACTATCTACAAAACTCTACAAATTGCCTCGATCTACAAATTTGGCAACAAACATACTCCTTGGTGCATTTGTAAGGTGCTTCGTTGAATTTTTGGAGGTTCTGGGTTCGAACCACGATTATCGGTGTGTTTTTCGTTTTAATTAAATATAAAAATTATTATTATTTTTTAATGGCCAAGACCCTTCGTCGAATTAAACGCTCCCCCTATCGGTCATATGGAGGCATCGGTGATTGAGGGGCATGGGCCATAGGCCACACAGCTCCCTAGCCCTTCTCCCGATCTCATAGTGGTTGATATGACTATGTCTGGGGTACGAAGAGGGTGTCACATGCCCCACTTCTCTGTAACTTCCGACCATGGTTGCGTGTATTCCATGTAACTGCAAGCCAACGCCCTTCTCCTATGCCCCCCTCCATTGTCTACGACCTGGTCACGGGGTGGATCATGTAACCAAGCGTCGAGCTTGACAGGTTGGCCCGTTGTTACCGCCAACAACACAACAATGAAACTTTAAATATTGCTTGCCACATATGTTTAAAAAGAACCATTCATGGCATACTGATAGAGTAGTCTGTTGGCTTGTGGGAGATTTGCAGTTCGATTCCACTGGAGGCTTGTTGGTCCATAACAATTTTTTTGTGTGAAAACCAATAACACTTGGAGGCCTCTCATAGGGCCATGTGGTGCCCTCTGGTTGACCCACATGGTGACCTATGATTGGTCTACCACAACAACCATGCAACCAATCACCGTGCACCACGTGCCCTCACGACACTGGTCCAACATGTCATTCGTACATCCCAGTCAACTAATGATGTCATTGTACGGACTGCCATGTGGCATCTGTACACTGCCCAGTCAACCCTTGAAGTTGACTTTTTAGTTGTTTTCCAAAAACTTCAAAACTCGATAACTTCCTCATACGATATCAAATTGAGGTGATTTAAGCGTCATTGGAATCTGAACAATGAGATCTATGATTTGGCATTGGTTTTAGAAGATTTTGAGCACTTTCATTTTTGAGCATATTTTTGATCCCCTAGATCAGTAGGCGGGGGTTTCCAAGGGTGAAGAGCTTGAAACTTCATGATAGGATCATTGAGTGAAGAAATAACGCCTTAACTCGAAGATATAGATATATGTGCTTTTGGTAAAATGAAGAGATTGAAAATGAAGAAATTACCTCGTTTAAAGAAATTAGGCATCTACTATTGTTGTAACTTTGAGAGTGGTGGTCTTCCAATGTTGGAGGACTTGAGCCTTCTTTAGCTATAAACTTTCGACACTATAGCGAGACCCTCTTTTGTGTTCAATGATAGAGTAATGGCCAAACTTTAACATTCGTATATACAGACTTGTCCATTGTTTAAAATATTGGTATAAGAGAAACTATCTAATTTAAGGGACATTAAAATATTGTAATATTCCTTTTTCAGAAATATCACAAGTTTGTGCCAGAGATGGACTGCGGGGGCATTTACCGGATATGTCACCTTCTAAAGAAGGATGAGATCCAGAGGCTTGCTGGCCCTTTGCAGACTCTGTCTACAGATATGTGAAATTTCCTAGTAGGCAAGGCTAGCAACCCAAGCCTGTAAAACGTATTTTCCAGGGATGGAGGCAACAAGATTTGATCCCTGGTCTAGGATCCTTTGAATATCTCTATCTAGAGCTGAAATCTAAGAGTGGGCTCAAAACAAATGTCTCTAGGAGCTTAAGACAAGTCTCCTTTGCCTGTTTATCTTCAAAAAATGCCCAATGAAGAGGGTTGCATCAACAAATGAACATATACTAGCATAGCAGCATTATATGAGAGATACAATGTGCATGAAACTATAAATAGTCACCGAATATATATAGCAGCAAAGAGGATAAATAAATACTTGAATAATCACTCACTCAAGCTGAGCAAAGAACCCCTCAATGGCATGCATGCTGGAACATATCACAATACTCCTATACAAGAATGCTTGTGACTAAAACTGCGCAGTCATTAGAGGGTACTGCTGCATATATAATTTCAATACATGGATATGGAAGTATCAAGCTCAAAGAAAGAAGGGGGAGCAAGATCTCAACCCCTGGAAATAATAATACATCAATCCTTGGGAGGATTGGCTGAAATATACAAAAAGGGCAAAATGCCGGAGTTGCTGCTTCAAACTGAAAGAGCACTGCAACTCATAAAATGGATGGATATGTATGGAAAATGTTGCATGTACTGAATATATCTCCTCCAATGGATCTTTCAAGAGAAAGGCTGATCCAATCCCTGAAGATCTCTCCCTCCAAACTAGTGGTGCAACCCCACTGAAATTATGCTCAGAAATAACGCAGTCAAAGGAAAGGACTGCGCTGTGAATGATGAGAGGAGTTGTGCCTAATGCAAAGATATGGAAAATAGATCTGGAATCTCCTCTAGTGGCTTCCCGGATGCAAAGAAGCTATCTCCTCTAAAATCAGAGCTTCGGAAGTGATGTTATGGAAATCTCCACTGCAACTCAGCAACACAAAGTTTCCTGCACTGTTGAAAATGCTGTACTGAAGGGAAATGCTTTGGCCTTGAACCATAATGTGGAGGAACTGAAGAACAAACCTTCAAGAGGCTTCTCAAGAAGGAGGGAATCCTAAACAAGAGTTCCCTTGTGCTAAGCATCACAACTTTCTCAGTTAAGCAACTTAAGAGAGCAAGCAATTCGAAATATCCATGAATGAGCAAATGGTTGCTTTTTTCCTCCTTTTATGCCAATGAAGGCTCCTTGGCCATGGACCCCACACATTAGGGTTTCTTCCTCCTCAAGCAATTGTGTTGGCTTCCCAAGCAAGCCACACCTCCATCTATTGCGTAGTTTGACTTGGTCAACATGACTTAACCTCCTTGCAATTATCCCTTTTCACACATGGGTGTGCAAGACTAGCTCTAATGATGCTTCTCTTTTATTTCATGAGGGACTTTATTGATATTTTATTCATGAATGGGTTTCCTTGCCCATTTTATTCTCCTCCTAGCCGAAATAGCCAAAATTAATGTTTCCAATTAGCTTTATGCTAATTTGGGAACATTACAAATATGGCGGTGAAATAAGCTAAGGGAGTTAGAGTTTCAGAGTGGTAGACTTGTCCATTGTTTAAAATATTGGTATTATAGAAACTATCAAATTTAAGGGACATTAAAATATGGGGGTGAAATAAGCTAAGGGAGTTAGAGTTGAGGAGTCACAACTTTTTAATGTTGAAGAGGTTGGAGTTGTTAGAGTGTGAGAAGGTAGAGAATATAGTGGGGCCCATGATGATATTGCCTAGAGGAATGGAAAAACTTTCAAAGTTGCAGAAAATAATTGATCGAGAGGTGTCAAAATCTAATTTAGGAAGAGCACATTATAAATATTTTTGTACAACTTGAGTGGGCCTAATGGTTAAGGGCATGTGTTTCCTCCTAAGAGGTCACAGGTTCAAAACACTGTGTGGAGGTGGGTCCCTTGTCCCACAAACAAGGGGCTCTCATACACCAATGTGGTGTCTGGCTTAACTGTGACCTTTTTTTTCTTTTCCTGGTCAAAGTCTAGTTTGTATTATCATATCAAAATTTACAGCAGAGAACAACATAACTATGTTACATTTAGGCAACCCAGAAGGCACGAAGTGCCTAGAAAGACTTGGGTGCTCGCCAAGGCATACAATGCTCTTAGTTACTATCTGCACAAAATTACAAAACAACCAAAACAACATTATCATCATGGAGGAGGGTGCTGAGGACCTGCCGGAGGAGCCGCGAAGATGCATCCCTGGTTGTGCATATGGTAGTCAATATGGTCCACTTGGGCCTCTAAATCTTAGAGGTGGTCATGAGAGTGCTGCAGAAGACGACACAGACTCTCAAGAGCTTCAAGTGTCTTATTCTGCAGGTGTTGAATAACATTAATGTAGGCCACGAGTTCATTACGATCTTCATACCTTTTTTGGCAGAAAGTGTCTAGGTTGAGCGAGATATGCTGGATTTGGGAAGAAATTGATTCAAGGGTGGCCGGAGCCTCAACCTGTCTCGGTGAATAAGCTGGCGATACTGCCATGGCCGCCATTGAATGTTGAATTTCGACGAATTCCGAGTGTGAAATCGAGTCCCCAGATACCTGGCGATTCTCCATGTCGCGCCCAAGACCTCCATGTCGAGACCGACTTCTCTCTCTTGGCATGCACTCATCTAACACCCCCCCACCCTTTGCTGGGTTGTATCTCCAAGTCACTGTGGGCCCAACAGTCTCTAAAACCACCACACCGTCCCCGCAATCTCGACCAATTTTATTGTTGAATGCCTCCCAAGCACCGTGGAGGAGAGTCACTATACCACCACTAGCCTTAATGCCCCCCTCAGATGGGGTGAAAAATTTCCACCTTCGGCAAACGCTAAATGCAGGAGAGCTGGAGCGTTTAGTGAGCCCAAGGCAAAACCACCCTGGGGCCTGGCCGGGGTAGGACCCTTCCTGCATAAGCCATTGGCTTACTTTTGTTGCCCGGGCAGAACACCAGAACCACCTGTCAAAAGGCGCTCTCTCCGCTGAGGAATCACCCTCACCACCTTCGCCCGTCTCCTGGTGCAGCGTGCTCTTGCCTTTGCCAAGATTCCTCCTGCCGTTCAAAAGCCAGCCACAACTGCCCGACTACACTTGCACCCACCTTGTCTCCTGCCAGCGCAGCTCAAGCCAAGGCTTGAGAGCCAGCTTTTGCTTGTTTACGAAAACCAAGTCACTAACCTTCACCATCGCCCACGGATGCCGAATGAATTGCTTCTCATCTGCTGCGTGCTTATCAACTACCTCTTCTACCGTGAGTTCTCCTGCCCCGAGGATCATTACCTCTCGAGCGTGGGAGGTTAATGAGTCAGCGAGCCCGTGGCTAGGGGTTGGTCCGGCCATAAATGTCCGCTGCCCACCTCTCTCGATGACAGGACACCCCCAGCTGGAAGGCTTAGCTGTGACCTTAAAATTGGATAATAATAATAATAATATAGCATATAACTTGTAATATTATTTTTTAAATATATTATTTTCCTTTTGTTGTGAATATTTGAACATTGTTTTTATATTATATATATTAAGTTTATATTATATATATACAATCTTTATATAAATGTCATTTATTTATTTTAAAATATTTTTTTTGATATATTATAAATTATGTATAATTTTATTAAATTTAATATTTCATTGTTTTTAGATTTTTTTTGTTTGAAAAATATTAATAATATTATATTTTATTATTTTATTTTTACATTAAATACAATAATTCTTTATATTATATAGTGTTTAATATTGAAGATTTAGAGTGAACAAAATTTAGTTTGGGAATATAATAATGTAAAAATTAATCATTTTCACTTCCTAAAAGTCTAAATAGCCACTATAATTATGACATTAAATTCATCAATTTCCTTGACAAAACAAAAAACATTTCCATAATGATAACAAAAGTTGATACTTAACAACTTGTTGCAAGAAATATCTCAACATTTGAACATCAAAGTGATGAGTTCCTAGCTATCCCAATACTCATATAACCAAAAAAGCTAGGCTATAATTCTAAAGTTTCATCTAATAATTCATCTACCTTTTAATTCAACCTTTGTTGTTATGCTTGAAAGAGTACCATTGAAAACGATAGAAGAATATTTTCAATTTCCTAAAGAAGAGGGGCAATACATATATTATCCAACACAACATTTTTGCATGTCCAATCTATCACCAATTTAGAGTCATCCATGACCTCTAATCTAGATATTCCCTTCTTGCTTGCAAAATGAAGAAAGGTTATAAAGCTACAAACTCAACCTTCTTGTTTGAGCCTTTGCATGAACAATATTGTTTATGATCCATAAATTGGTGTAGATGTTCCATTGGAATTGTTTGTCAAATTTGAAAAAATCATTGAAATATTTATTGTTAATTTTTCCTATTCTAGATTCATTAGTTAGTTGATTTTCTACTTAATTAATTGAGAGAAATAGGAAATAGAAAAAAATACACACACCATCCACACAAAAATTTCCTAAGAAATCCTTAAGAAGGAATACCTAGCTAGAAGGTGCGACTATGTGTGTGTGTGTTTTTTTTCCCTAAATTTATTTCATGCCATTTTAAAAAACTCAAATAAATTGAACTCCTCTGGCATGTACCTTGTTACGACAAGACTTTCCATTGTCCTAGCACATTTATGTTAGTCTAACTTTCTTCTTAAATTTAAACCGGTGCTACATTATTTAGCAAATATATTGTGACTCCAAGGATTTCCATTGTACTGACACATTTATGTTAGTCTAAGTTTCATCTAATTTAATCTGATGCTACATTCTTTAGCAAATATAGAAACTCAATTTTTAATTGTATTTCATTGTCAATATATTTCACTTGTTTTTTGCCTTCCATATTCCCCTACTCTACTTATAAACCTCCTATAAACATTCCTATGTACCTCCCCATACAACCTACTCCTCTTATGAACCTCCTATAAGCATTTCTTTGTACTTCTCCATACAATTACTAGTTATTAAGTTTATAGATTTTATTTTTTTTTGTTCACAACTTCAATAATTTTTTGTTACATAAATTTGTGTAACTCTCACAACTCTTTACAAGGTAAGAAAGAGCTGGCAAGAGAAGTAGCTGCCTTGGCTCTTGCTAAAGATGAGAAGTAGTTTATAATAGAGATTAAACCCAAATTATAAACCCTACAATATATATTAGGGTTTATTGACACCTACCATAGGTTTTAGGGTTTATTCCGTGGTTGCGGCTGAGTCGGGGCATAGCTTCAAAATGGTCTTGTGGGTTTGGTGCTCCTGTAAGCTCGGGGCAAAGTAGCAATATAGAGCAGTTTTCTTAAATAACTTTTTATTTCTCTACCAACGAAAGAATACTGTGTGCCATGCTTCTGATGCTTCCTTTGGGAGGACGAAAAGCGTAATCGCGTATAGAAAAGACAAGGGCCAAAATGGGGTTCAAGGGAACCAAGGCCGAGAAGAAGGTGGTCTACGACAAAAAATTGTGTGATTTGCTGGAGCAATACTCCCAGGTGCTGATCTGCGTTGCAGACAATGTGGGGTCCAAGCAGTTGCAGAGCATTCGTGCCGGGTTGAGGCCCGATTCGGTCGTTCTTATGGGGAAAAATACAATGATGAAGAGATCCATTCGTCTCTATGCAGAGAAGTCCGGGAACACTGCTTATCAGAACCTGATTCCTTTGCTGGTGGTGAGTTTTATTTATTTTTTCAATGCCTTTGTCTTAGGTTTTTAGTTGTCTAGAATTTTAGCTCTCCAAAGTTTTGGTGGTTTTTAATTATCCAGAGTTTTAATTGTTTAGTTTTGAAATTCCATAAGTTACATGATTTGCTATTGCATTGTGTTAGGGTACGCATTCCTGGATAGGAAAATATGTACGTTTAGGTGACATGTTTTGAACAACAAATACGGTAGCAGGTTTTGTGATCAATTTTAGTTTGATTTGCGCTCACAATGTATTTCTTTCCCTGTTGGATTAAGCTGTATTAGTCTTCTTCGTATTGGGTTCTCTGATATGTTTGGTTTGATATGTATCTTGTGCGTTGTGCTCTGTTCCAGTTCACTTTTTAGGGCTTTGAAATAGTACCTTTATTTAATATATTGTGCTTAATAGGCTTCATGTCAAGTTTTATAGTGCCAATCTATCAGTGTTCCACCATGGGCGGATTGGGTATCCAACATCACATACATTTGACTTTGTGTCAAAAGAGGAGGTCTTGCACTACTGCAATTTTGTTGTCATAGACAGATATGTAACAGATTTTCTTTCATTGTAAGCTAAAGCAAGCTCCAATAGCAGAGTAACATGGTTAGATTTACCTATCCTTGAGGAGTGCTTGTTGTTGACTTTTCTGACCTTACCTCGGCATAACTCAGGCATGTGAACATATTTGCGTCGATGAGTGAGAAAGCACAGTAAAGGAAAGATAATTGCCTTTTACCTTCTATCTCAGGTAAGTTATTGCCTTACTTTAAGCTCATTCAAATAATACCTTCAGGACAAAAGCATATATCTGTGAGTCTGTAAATATTTTTAACCGTCTTCAGTGGTTGAATCTGGGAATAGTGTTCTTGTAAATGATTCATACCACGTAAATATTTTGGTTAATTGCACAATCACATCATGTGAACCTGATGTGTTTTGTACCTATGCCATGAGCAGGAGAGTCGTTGCAGAATATATTTGAAACATACGTAGATAATTAGATTCTCAGCCACTGTAACTTGAAAATATATAGTTCTGAGTTCATTTTAGGGTTGTAATATGACTTCAATCGACTGTGGATGAGGTTGTAGTTGATATTGAATATAATTTAAATAAAATCCAATTGGGTCAGCTAACGTAGTATCTAAGTGGTAAATAATATTAGAATGTTAAGTTTGGAAACATTGTAGGGATCTTTTGAATTGAGTTTTAAAAGAATTGGCTAAATTGTTTGCTTTTTAGGCACACAAAACCTGGATGAAGAAATGGATTTGATTTAAACCAAAGTTGTGACGATACTTCAGTTAAATTTAGTTTGCTTTCACCTTTATAGAAATCTTACCCTTCATTTTAAAGTGTAAATCGAAATTATATTCCTGTGCAAAACACCAACGTAACTAAATTTGGAACTGATTTAAATTCTCACCTATGAGCAATACTGTTAATATTTGAGCAATTTGCAACTGCGGGCTGTTTATTTTTCAACAATTTGCAACTATGGACTGTTGAGGGGTTTACTAAACCATATGAAGTGAAGAATATATCATGCAATACTTATTTCTGCTCATTATATTCAATCTGTAAGCAATGAAATAAACACAGAGATAACCCAGCATTGACCTTTGCCCATAGCCTTGAAATACACACATAGAGATAACCCAGCATTGGCTTTTGCCCACATGATTCGGTACAACCTTAAAATTTTGTTTATAGAATGACAACAGAGCTAGTTGTATTAACTTGCGTGTGACTCTGAATCTCTGATGAAGTACTTGGTTTGAAATATTTTTCCTTTGTAAATGTATTTTGTTGGGTGGTCATTGATTTTGATGAAGATGGTACTTAGCCTCAAGATTATCCTTGCATTGATATATGTTCTATTCACTTATGAAATTCTTATGTACTTTGTTTTCCTTGCTGTGTCAAAAGGTTATTTTCTGTGTTGCTATTCAAATTTCGTTGTTTGTTTTTCTGTTTTATGATATTATTCAATGCAATTATGCGCCTCGTGTTTTTGCTTTCTTTAACTTCCTAGTAAACCGGGACGTCATAAAATTTCAGTTCACCATTATATTGGGATTTTATCAAATATTTCCGGAAATAAAACTTAAGCTATTTGTTACTTAATATTTTTTAGGGAAATGTTGGTCTTATTTTCACAAAGGGTGACCTCAAGGAGGTGCGGGAGGAGGTATCAAAATACAAGGTATGTTTCTTTTGTCATGTACTTGTATATTTATTGAACTGCAGTTTTAAAGCAATACTTCCCTGATTCATCTTGAATTTTTTAGGTGGGAGCTCCAGCTCGTGTTGGTCTGGTTGCACCAGTTGATGTGGTGGTACCCCCTGGAAACACTGGTCTGGATCCATCTCAGACATCTTTCTTCCAGGTTTGGACATTTTATCAGCATGTTCATGGAAATGTTTTTGGATATATGCTGATATATATTTTATGATGTATTACTGTTTGCATTTTAATAAATAGATGAGACAAGTAGCAAAAATAACTTGCACTATTTAAATACTAAAATATATATTTGAAACGATGAGATACTTGCCAACTTCTCTTGGACATTTGTCAAAGTTCGTGTTTAAGTATGTTCTGTTGATTTTTCTATAATATACAGGTGTTAAATATTCCCACAAAGATTAACAAAGGTACTGTTGAAATTATAACACCCGTGGAGCTTATTAAGAAAGGAGAGAAGGTTGGTTCTTCCGAGGCAGCTTTGCTTGCAAAGCTTGGCATTCGGCCATTTTCCTATGGATTGGTTGTGCAGTCTGTATACGACAATGGATCGGTATTTGATCCTGAAGTTCTTGATCTCACAGAGGATGATTTAATAGAGAAATTTGCTGCTGGTATTTCTACTGTGACAGCTCTTTCTCTGGCCATCAGTTATCCTACAATTGCAGCTGTTCCACATGCTATCATCAACGGTTACAAGAATGTATTAGCAGTCGCTATTGAACTTGACTATTCTTTTCCACTGGCCGAGAAAGTTAAGGAGTATTTGAAGGTGAATTTGGAAAGACAATGCTTATTAAATATTTTTGTGAACTCTTATCATCAACTACGAAAATTGTTGCCAAAATGTCTTTTTGTATGTTATCTGAATATTTTGATTTTGCTTTGTCATGTAGGATCCAAGCAAGTTTGCAGTTGCTGCTGCCCCAGTTGCTGGTGCTACAGAAGCTGCACCTGCTGCAACTGCTCCAAAGGAAGAGGAAAAGAAACCTGAGCCAGAGGAAGAGTCCGAAGAGGATATGGGTTTCAGTCTTTTTGACTAGATTGGATGATTGCACAGCGCACAAATCATTATAATTGATAATTTCAAGGCAACTGCTATTCTTCCATTTTGTCGCAGTGTCAGTCCATCGAGGATTAGAGTCGTATAATTTTTTAAAGTAGGTGTATATGTCTAGTCCGTTGTTCTGTAGTTGAATATACTGTTATATTGGGTTGCTTGTACGAGTTATTTGTGAGGTATCCAAAGTCTTATTTGTTTTATCATTGCAATTTTGCATTGAAACAGTTAAGTTATATATGCGGAGCTCTATATCTCTGAGGGCATTTTAATTGTGTCTCTATTTGCTGTCACGGTTTCACCCATGCTGCTTTTCTTTCCTTCTGTTGGGTGAAAATGTAGTTCAAAGAGGTCATTTTTCTACAAAAGAGGGCCATAATAGTGGCACCACGATGAAAAGTACTGGTTAGTTTTTAGACTTCGCAAAATGGTCTATGTTGAAAGGTGGACAAAGGTCACCTTTACTGGATGTTTTTCAACTGTGGATGGTTTTCAGTCAAGTATAAATATTCTTCTGGCGGGACCCTGAAAGCTCTCCCCATTTATGCAATAGTGCCCCCTCAGCACTCCATGATGGCTGATGTGCTGCAGTCGTCCATCATGCCATTATTATTGATTTAATTCATTTATGCACACTGTTTGCATCTATGCCTCCAGTTTTACGTCGAACTGATGACACAGGGTTCAGTATTTGTAAAATCCCTAAATCATTGAAGCAAGCACATTTGTTTTCCTGTCTGCACTTCATTAAGGGTGCTACTCTGTGGAGTCTGGCCTCAACCCTTTAGACGTTAGTGAGGAATGCCATAAAGTTTTAATTATGTGTCTGTTTACATTTCAGCTAGTGGTTTGGACTTGGTGACAGATGCCTGAGCTTTGCTTTTTCAGAGCAGTTTCTGGCATTCTATTTGATCTTGATTTCTGGTGGTAAGTTTGTGCTTTCTGCTGGCACTTCCAGATTTTTATGGTTTCTTGGTTTTATGATTTTTTGAGTGTTTCTTGTCCTTGGTTTCGGTTTTTATCCTGCTTTGCTTTCATTGGAGTATGATTTTCTCACTCCAATAACCTTTGAATGATATAATGATATTAAATTGAGTCACTTTAAAATATAAATAGTTACTACATGGTTGCTACAAATCTAGAAACACCGGAACATCTAGAGTGTTGGCCTTCGTGCAATAAAAACAAATATCTAGATGAATAGGTTCCTCCATGGCAAATACCTTCTGCAACTTCTTGCCTGGGAAGACATGAGAGCATTCCGTGGGGCACGAAAAGGCCGAGAAGAAGGTTGTCTACGACAAGAAAATATGTGATTTGCGCCCTGGTTCACTTGAAACCCATTTTCGTGCTTGACGGGATGCTCTTGCAGCCTGCAAAACCTAAACAGCTACTGGCAAGTAAGAGGAATTAGTTGACGAACAGAGTCGTTTTGATGGAGGAGGAGCATAAGGGTTTTGGCTCGGTTTAGGGTTTCCGGGTTGAAGTTGAAATTAGCGGTTCTTTGCATTATTTTTACTTTCGAACATGCTTTTTTATTTTTCCCTTGGATCAATATGAAGTTCTTATGAAATTATGGGTATTGATTGATAACGACATGTTGAGCTTTTCCAAAGGTGGAAGAAGAAAGTGCTTATTTCAGGGATCAAAGTTGGCTCTCCTCCAATGTAATTGGAGTATTTAGCATTAAATATACTCTTTTATTAAGATAAATGTGTATTATAATTGGGAAGATTTGGTTTAATAAAATGTGTTTTTTAAACTAGGGGTGGTAGGAGGGAGTTAATTATAAATTTTTATTAAGATATACGTGTATTATAATTGGGAAGAGTTGGTTTAATAAAATGTGTTTTTTAAACTAGGGGTGGTAAGAGGGGGTTATTTCTGAAGGGCAAGTTGAAGTTTCTTTATATGACTGAAGCTTATGGGCTATTCCAAGGTCTTATTCAAGCCTCTTCACTCAATTGAAATAAATTACTCTCTTATGTAATCTCAACACCTCATTATTGGTTTTTTTTCTCCAGATGATCATAGATTGAGCTCTTTGCTGAAACAAAGTTTCTTTGTATGACTGAAGCTTATGGGCTATTGCAAGGTCTTATTCAAGCCTCTTCACTCAGTTGAAATAAATTACTCTCTTGTGCAATCTCAACATCTCATTATTGGTTTTTTTTCTCCAGATGTTCTTAGATTGAGCTCTTTGCTGAAACAAATCAGAATCTTTCTTCAGAAATGAGATAGTGTTGAAGTTCACAATGTCCTTCGCATGAACAATTCAATTGCAAATCTACAGGCTAGCTGCACAACGTTGCACCAAGCGGGGACGTTTTTTGGAAGCGGGGATGCAGAAGCGTCATTTCCAAAAAATCTAGGAAGCGAAGTGTCTCGAAAGCGTCTACTATATATATATTTTTTTATTTTTATTTTTTGCATTTATATTAAAAAAAATCCAAAATACCAAATTAATTGTAGAAGATATGGAAGCATGCATATTTGTACATAAATCAAGATAGATATGACATCCATTGTACATTAATGATTAATTATTTGAGCACCAACCATTTATAATCTAGATTCTTCTCCTCTTGTCTAGCCTTTTGCCTCTACCTCTACCTCAATTATCTAGGGACATTAGTCAAAATTGCCCAGTTTTGATCAAACTACTTAATGCAAGCCTTAAAATATGGTAGAAAGAACTTAACATGCTTGATTGATTATTTTGACTTGATTGAAATGTAATTTTCTGCTAACGACATGACAAAAGAGTTCAACAATTAACACCACCAACACTAGGGTATATAGGGCTTGGTGCTCTTGATTAAATGCTATCACATACCCTCATACATGATATAATCTAATGACATGCCACCATACCATTGATCCTGAATTCCTGAAAACTGGTAAGTTTGCTGAATTTTGAATAGGATACGAAATTCTATTTTCTCCATATGAAGTCCGATCAGGCTGGAACCACTTTCAAACATCTTGAGTCATTTCATGGTAATGTTAAAAAATTTCATCCTTTTACTTTAAGAATTTAACATTACCATGAGGGAGCATTTAAGAAACATCTAAGGAGGTAAAAGAGAGCTTATATTATTTTCATCCCATCCCTAACTCAACACTAACTCACCTTCTAACCCAACCAAAGACAAGAATAAAAATATAAAAATAAAAAAAATCGCTTTCTGAGCTGCGTTAGTCGGATCCGTATGACGCTGTACGGAACCACTGGCGATCCATACAAATCCGTACGGCGATCCGCAGATCCGCCGTACGGAACCGCGGATTCGGCCGTACAGTTCCAAAAAAACCCGGAAATGCAATTTTTTTTTCTTCCTGAAATGCGTTTCGGGGGGCGGATCTTGTACGGACCGCGTTTTGGGGGTTGGAGCCCCGCGGGGGGGGGGGGGGACATTCCCTGCAACAAACAACTTTGAACAAAGGAATCCTAAAGGTCAATGAAAGAGTCTCTTATCTTTTTCTCTATACATAAGACAAAAAGGACCCCTCCACTATCGCGTATAATCCTATCAAATCTAGGACGCTGCATGACACGATGGCCTTGTTCTTGCAGACTGCGATAGCATTCTGTGTCGCACAAAAATGGGATTCAAGGGAACCAAGGCCGAGAAGAAGGTAGTGTACAACAAGAAAATATGTGATTTGCTGGAGCAATACTCACAGGTGCTGGTTTTCTTGTGATTTGCTTTAGCAATACTCACAGGTGCTGGTCTGTGTTGGGAATTCAGACAGTGGGATCCAAGCAATTGCAGAACATTTGTGCCAGGTTGAGGCCAGATTCGGCCGTTCTTATCGGGAAA
This sequence comes from Pinus albicaulis, assembly GCA_034641835.2. NCBI lineage: Eukaryota > Viridiplantae > Streptophyta > Pinopsida > Pinales > Pinaceae > Pinus > Pinus albicaulis. Next base: position 1,578,984,771 of record CM076579.1, read on the forward strand.
AATACCATGATGAAGAGATCCATTCGCCTCTATGCAGAGAAGTCCAGGAACAACGCTCATCAGAATCTGAAGTCCTGTAGCTTGTTGGTGGGTTTAGTCAACTGATTAAAGTCCTGTAGCTTGTTGCTGACTTTTCATTAAGTCAGTAAGGCAATAACTTAAATGAGATAGAAGGTAAAAGGAAATTACCTTCTTCTACTGTGCTTTCTCACTCATTGAGGCAATTATGTTCACATGCCTGAATTATGCCGAGGTAAGGTCATGAAAAGTCAACAGCAAGCTCTTTTCAAAGATAGATAAATCTAACCATAAAAGTAATTGGAGTTGTCTTTAGTGCGACTTTTTGGAGTTTCTGGTGCCGGAATCTGGTGAAATAATTTGAGGTGAAATCTTGATTTATGTTATTTAAACTGTTTTTTTTGACTTTATACATGGATTCAGCACCCTAAAAAACCTCCTAGGGAACTTTCGATTGTGCAAGGTATTTTAGGGCACTTTCGAATGTGCAAGGTTACGTATCAAACTTCTGATTTCAATGAATTCATGCCAGATTTTAGAGAAATTAGACCAGAAAAATCAACTGGAAAAGCTTTCAGAAAGTTGCAGTAAAGACAACTTGAAAGTAATCAGGCTACAGGACTTTAATCAGTTACTTAATGAAAAGTCAACAACAAGCTACAGGACTTTAATCAGTTGACTTAAAGCGCAGAGCTAAATTTGTAATGTCTTGTTATGTTATGTTATCGAAACATTTTGACTAAGTAAATTTACTTAAAAATAAAAATAAAAATAAGAACAATTATTAATTAAAATTTAAAACATTTTTGATTGACTAAAATTACATAAAAAAATTAAATAAAATTAAAATAATAAAATTAATAGTTATAACTATTAATTATTAATAATTAAACCAGCTTAGATTAATCTTAAATCTGATATGTATCTAGAGAAATTTGATAGATCTAGAGTAAAGATAGATTTAGGTTAATAAGAAATACTCTTAATTTTTTAGCAATTTACAACTACAGACCGTTGAGGGGTTTACTAAACCATATGAAATTAAGAATGTATCACAAATGTATCATGCAATACTTATTTCTACTCATTATATTCAGTCTGTAAGCAATGAAATACACATAAAAATAAACCAGCATTGGCTTTTGCCCACATGATTTGAGACAACCTTAAAATTTTGTTAATAGAAAGACAACAGAGCTGGTTGTATTAACTTGCATGTGACTCTGAATCTCTGATAAAGTACTTGGTATGAAATGTTTTTCCTTTGTAAATGTATTTTGTTAGATGGTCTTTGATTTTGATGATGATGGTACTGATCCCACATTATTTGTATCAAGATTATCTTTGATTGATATATGTTCTATTCACTTTTGAAATTCTTATGTACTTTGTTTTCTAAAAAGTTATTTTCTTATGTACTTTGTTTTCTAAAAAGTTATTTTCTGTGTTGGTATTTGAATTTAGTTTCTTTTTTTTAATATTATTCAATACAATTACGTGCCTTTGTTTTTGCTTTATTTTTCTTAACTTCCGAGTAAACATGGACATCATAAAAACTCAGTTCACCATTATATTGGAAAGTTTTCAAATATTTGCGGGCCTAAAATTGAAGCTATTTGTTACCTAAAACCTTTTTGGGGAAATGTTGGTCTTATTTTCACAAAGGGTTACCTCAGGGAGGTGCTGGAGGAGGGGTAGCAAAATACAGGTATGTTTCTTTTGTCGTGTAAACTGCAGTTTTAAAGTAATACTTCCCTGATTTATCTCGTATTTTTTAGTTTAGAGCTCCAGCTCGTGTTGGTCTGGGTGCGCCAGTTGATATGGTGGTACACTCGGAAACACTGGTCTGGATCCATCTCAGACATTTTATCCAGCATGTTCATGAAAATATTTTTGGATAACTGTTGATATATATATTATTATGTATTACTGCTTGCATATTAATAAATGCATGAGACAGAAGTAGAAATAATAACTTGTTCTATTCAAATACCAAAATACATATTTGAAATGATGAGATTTCTGTCAACTTCGCTTGGATATTTGTCAGAGTTTGTGTTCAAGTATGTTCTGTTGATGTTGATTTTTCTATAATATAGAGATGTTACATATTCCCACAAAGATTAACAAAGGTACTGTACACCCGTGGAGCTTATTCACAGACAGAACAAATTGAGCTAAAAAATCACTAGGTTGGACTTTCTGAATTGATAATGAAACTGTGTATCATGTACAAGTTTCTTCCGCTTTTGCCAACAACCCCCTCCCCCCAAGATGTAAAACATGGTTTTACATAATAGTTTTTCAAAATAACTGTTTTGATAACTGTCTTTGTTGTAACCAAATGACAATAAAATAGAAATAAATAAAGCTTGGTAATGGAATCATTAAACATCGTGTCGCCTTCGTGGCTTTGACGACTTGGTCCTTGGGGTTTTTAGTCGGCCCTGATGGGGAGAATGTGTGTGCCTCTTGCATCATGATAGCTGGCGCCTTAGTTGTAATGAGGGGAATTTCGTTCCAATCTTCCGGTTGATCTGTGTGACAGATTGCATTGGTGGGACCAGTTCAGCTACATGTGACGTATAAGCGAGGTATTGGATTGTTGCGCTTCATTTAAAACAATCTTTCAATTTGACCAAGTTGTCCCATTTAGTAGCAGCTAACCAAGGCACGTTCTTGTATTTGGCAATTGCCACTACCAAACGTGATCTTATTTGATACTTGGTGGCTCGGAGATTCTGTATGATCTTGTTTGTCACTGCCAAAATATTTAAGTCTTTGAAAGGGCATTGACAACTATGGCAGAAAAACCGACTCTTCCTCTAACATGGCTAGGAAATCCCCTCTCGGTTCTGAAGTCGTTTATCTCCTTGATAACTCTGTTGAATTCATCTCACTCTGTTGAATTCATCTCTCATGGCTTGCATGGCGACCTGCTTTTCCTTTAACATACATAAAGAGAAAACACATTCATCTCTAAGAGGTAGCTCTAGTTATGCTAAAGTGTCATCTTCCAAAGTGTTGACTAGATCTATGATGGCATCAAGGTATTCCAGCCTTTTATCTAAGTCCTCAGAGGTAGACTTTGCCTCTAGACTGATGCTTTGTATTAGAGCCTTATCGCATTGTGAGAGAATTCTTACATATGAGTCAACCGTAGTGATTTTTTGCCATATCTCTCTCCAGATTTCTTCTTTGGCTCGCATGAGTACCTTCTTCTGGTCACTGTGACGCGAGCAACTTCCTCTAGGGTTTTGACTTCATTATTATTATCCTTAAGAGCAACTTGAATCTATTCGATCTCCTTGTTCTTCCGTTCTATGACCACATCAGTTCTATGGTTAGCTATTGTAGTTTCTTCCTTGGCTCACTGCAACTCTTGTTCTAACTGAGTGATCTTGATGTGTAATAACTTGGGATTTTCTGACTCATTTGTCCAGGCCGAACTAAGGGCCTTATCAATTGAAGCCTTGTACTCTGCCAAGAGTCTTAGGTGTTGCTCCTCCTTTTCATGTGATTCTTCTCTAACTGCCTCTAGCTGCTCGAGAGCATTCTTTCGCTCCTCTTCCTTGATCTGCATAGCGGCTTTTATTTCTTGAAGACAAAGTTCGACCTCCTCTTTCCTCTCGAAATCTTGTATTCGAACATGAGGGTTGTGGTTCGAGATTTTCAGGATTGCTTGGAGCGCTTTATTCTCTTTGTCTTTCTCCTCTAGTAGTTTCTTTAGAGGAGCAGTGTCTTTAGGGTGCCAAGGCTAGCGCACGACAATCTCCTCCAACTTTTTGATCAGATTGTTCTTGGTGCACAGGGCCATACAGGCTATGTTCAATTGCTTAGAAACCTTTTCTAACATGGCCTGCATCTTCTTGTTCCTTGCTGTGCAGTCGAGTAGTCTCCGTGCTTCAATTTCACCTGCTTGTCGGTGTAAATTTATCACGTCCATGTCTAACACTCTGCCCAAGTTTATAGCCAGGGAAGAGGTCCTGGATCCATCCATCTGTTGGTTTTCCCTTATCTCAGGCTGAACCACTGTAAGATTCAAGACGTTTGTCTCGAAGTCAATCGTCGAGATAAAACAAGGCCCACTTATAGGTAACACCTCTTTGAGTGCTGAGGTGTCCGCTAATTGGGATTGTTCCAGGACTTTAGTTGTTTCTTCACTTGATGTCATTATTTATTTTTGCTCTGTAAACGCATGTTTGATATCTAGAACTTGAGTCCCAGAGTCTCTAGGCTTGATGCTCTTCAAGGGCTGCCTAATCTCTGTATCCAACTGATCAATCTATTGATCGAATACATCTGCGTCTACATCGACTTCTTTTGGCTTGACTCGCCGAACTACATCAAGTTGAGCTAGGTCGTCGACTTTTCGTTTGCTTGCAGGAGTAGTAGAGCAAGAAATTGCGGGTTTAGTCTCTCTTGCATGCCCCTGAATTTGGGAGTGGCCGGAGTCAACTCGAACGAATGTTTATGTTATCCCTGTAGATGATACCCACTGTAGGTCTTCTTCTACTAACACTAGCGAATTTGCCATTCTTTCTAGCTCGAGCATGCTTTCGTGCACAGAGGCTGATAACTCAGCCTGTTTCTTATGTCGTAAATTGATTCCTAACGGATCATAGTGCCAACTGTCATCTTGCAGATATCTCATTTTATAAAGCGTTAATGGTGCTCCTATTTTTAGCAATTAAAGGAGATATAACATAAGGATAATTGAACAATGCTCCTTTCTTTTAAGATACAAAATGAAATTCATTAAGCACAATCTTTTGTCTTAACACTTATGCAAATAATAAAGGTGACACATACTTAGGTAGCCGAGTAGGCTACTTATCAAATGCATATAGTCATATCACCGTATACTCGGGAAACAAAAACCAACTTCCAATACTTTCATGTTCTGTCATCCTTAAAACTATGACCTGCTCATATGAGATCCTACCTACTTTAGCTTCAGTTATTTTGGTCTTTAGGGGGTGAGCGAAACAGTCAATATACTGTAAGCAAGCAAAAGGGACACGCGGAGGGTATATTGCATCCGACCAACGAAAAACCTCTTTCTCCTTACCCTCTACATTTGTGGTGCTCAAACAAAGTCTTGAATCAATAAAATATGAATGATAATTTTATAGGACTAGGTGAACAAGGTAAGAGCAGTGGCGGCAGGAACTGAAAGGAACGGTGGTGGACAAATCTATAGTGAGGGCACAGGCCAGGTACTTAGGAAAGTTAATGGTCTGTTGGCTTGGCTGAAGGGTAATAAGACGAATTGCTAAGAACACTGACTCGTCTAATTTAGAGTTGTCGACAAGACCGAAAAGAATCGAGAAGAGAGACGTCAAGGTTTGGTAGAAGAGCTTGAGTGAAATAGTCGGAAAAGGGAGCACTAACGTGCGAGCAGGTTCAAGTGCAATGAGCTTCGGGAGCCATCGGATCTGATATGAGCTTACGGTTTATATGCGTTGGGAGATTACAAAGGGTTTAAAGCATGTGTGTCTCCGAATACGAGCGCCATTGTGGGCCATTGGATCAATTCTTTGACGACGATTGGTCAGAAGACCGTGAGGGTGACACGTCGGGACTTTGGGAGAAGTTAAACAAAGCGCCATTTGGGAATGCGACAACAATTGTTGGCCGTTGATCCTTGGTTGAGCTAAGATTCACCTCTATTCTTTTCCAGTGGTCGAGAAAGTTAAGGAGTATATGAAGGTGAATTTGGGAACAAATTGTTTACAAAATATTTTTGTGAAATCTTATCATTGCTATGAAAATTGTTGTCAAAATGTATTTTTCTTAGGTTATTTGAATATTTTGATTTTGCTTTGTCATGTAAGATCCAAGCAAGTTTGCAGTTGCCGCTGCCCCAGTTACTGGTGCTACATAAGCTACACCTGCTGCACTTGCTCCAAAGGGAGAGGAAAAGAAACCTAGCTAGAGGAAGAGTCCGAAGAGGATATGGGTTTCAGTATTTTTGACTATATTGGATGATTTCACAACACAAATCATTAATTTGATAATTTCAAGACAATTGTTATTCCTCCATTTTGTTGCAATGTCAGATCAAGGATTAGACTAGTATAACTTTTTAGAGTATATTTCTAGTCTGACGTTTTGTAGTTGGAGATATTTTTATATTGGGTTGCTTTTACGAGATTTTTGTGAGGTATGCATCATCTTATTTGTTTTATAATTGCAATTTTGTATTGAAACAATTAAGTTATATATGCCGAGCTCTATATCTCTGAGGGCATTTTAATCCTATCTCTATTTCCTATCATGGTTTAACATGTAGGTTTTCTTTTTGTTGGGTGAAAATGTAGTTTAAAGAGAGGTCATTTTCCTACAAAACACGACCATAATAGTGGCACCAGGATGACAATCACTAATTAGTTTTTAGACTCCGCAAAATTTTGCATGTTGAAAAGTGGACAAAGCCCAACTTTTACTAGATGTTTTTTCCCCGTGAATGGTATTCAGTTTGGTATAAATTCTCTTCTGGCAAGACCCTGCAAGCTCTCCCCATGTAATGCAACATGCCCCCCAACACTCCATGATGGCTGATGTGCTGGAGCCACCACGATGCCTTTAATATTGCTTTAATTCATTTATGCACATTGTTTTCATCGATAACTACAATCTTCCATCGAACCGATGGCACAAGGTCATGCATGAGTATTTCTAAAAACCATAAATCATTGAAACAAGAACATTTGTTTTCCTATCTACACTTCATTAAGGGTGCTATTGTGTGGGGTATTGTAAGGCCCTCGAGATGATGTTGCAACGACACAATGCGGCAAGCGCACCCGACTCGGCAGATGTGCAATGAGTGAACACGTTCGGGTGGTGCGGCGGACGTGTGCAAGCGATGGACGTGTGCAGACGAAGTACGACGAACATTCCTGCAGTGGTTGGGCGAGATTTCCACAGTGACCATGCGACAAAAGATTTGCGACGGGTCCAACGAAAAAAAAAAAAAAAAAAAAAGAAAAAAAAAAAAAAGAAGAAGAAGAAGAAAAAAAAGAAAAGAAAAAAGAAAAGAAGTATGGAGTGGTGCGACGTGATGACCTTATAGCGTGCGGATGACACATCGGTGGCGGGACGACGTTATGATGAAACGTCACATGGTCGACGAAGAGGCGCCTTGGTTAATTACAAGGGGCTTGTAGATGGATTAAGTTGGGTCGGCCAAGGGTATTATGAACCAACCGTGTAATAAACACGTGGCGTTGTGTGTATATATACAAACGAATGAACATGGAGATCATTATTCATTCATGCATTCATCACTTGAGCTCGCATTTGAAATAGCGAGAATGTAAGTGCATGAGCCTTCACGGCAGGCGTGAAGATGAATAGACAGGTTGAACGCGTCTTTGAAGGCGCGAGAAGAGTCTGGAAAACAACGTGCGTAATAGTGTGTAGTTCAGAGGTCGTTCAGGGTGTGGGCCGAGTCGGGGCATACTCGACCACAGCATGTAAGACGTGCATAATAGTGCGCAGTTCGGGTGGAACACGTTCAGGGTGCGGGCAGAGTTGGGTCTTCTCGAGGGCAGGTGTAGAACGTGCATAGTAGTGTGGGCAGGTCATGGCGGACTCGTGTAGCAGGTGACCCAAGTGACCTGCCTACACGACAAGAGGTTAGGGCAGGCAAACACGTGCAAAGAGTGAACCCGGTGACCCAGGTTGCACAAATTTTGGCATGACTTCAAAAAATTGTATTTTGAAGGTAAATTTGGGGTTTCCAACAAACTTGGTGATTGTTGAGAAGCATTGTTTCCCGACTCAAAACACAAGTGTTGGACCGACTTGGCAAGAAATGCAGGTGGTTGCACATGCTTGGATATTTGTATGATTATTGTAAAATTGTACATACTTGAACTGATATATATATATATATATATATATATATATATATATATATATATATTATTGGGCAGAATTTTCGGGAGTTGCCCCTCCCAAGTATGTATGGGCGTACTTTGGTGATGTTGTGAATGTCTAATTGATGAAAGATTAAATATTGAAGATTAATTCCGCTGCATGGTTAAGGACGCTCAATTGGTGAAATTGGCTCAGTGTTGAAGATAGGCATAGTCTACATGCTTGAGTATTGTTAAAAAGAAAAAGTGTGGTAGTGCCGCATCCGCTATACGTGGTTGAAAGAGCACCATAAGTATAAGGCCGTGGCAATTGGTATCAGAGCTTGATTTTGGGCGAGTCGAGCGACGTTGATTATTCAGAAAGCAGGAATATAGTTGCAGGGTTGTAGGTGGTATTGAAGCTTGGACTTATATTATTTGGTCACATTGTGACCTTGGCAGGGGAAAGACATTGGTGATGGTCGAAGCTGCAAAACAAGACATGGCGAGTTGGGAAGAATGTCAAGGGCTCTTTGAGACCTTACACAAGTTAAGGTAGATGAAAGAAGCAAACCCACATATTCGTGTTGAACTTGAAGTCTTGGAGGAGAATGTTGAGGTAGAACTTATTCGACTTGGTTGGGAAATGGAGCAAGATAACACTGCAGATTGTGATAAAGAAGAAGAAGAGGCCGGGACATGTGAATAAGAGGATGTTACAGGTGTGTCAATGATCAAGGAGGAATTTGATGAACATGTTGAACTAGGATCGTACACATTGCAGACATTGATTATGGAGGATACTCACTTGGAGAGTCTTCATGGAGGTAGGACTTGTGTTTCATTTGAGCTTTTGGAGGATGGACCATATGCAGGAATGCGCAAAGGGATAACTTATTTTCCAATGCCATGGACGATCTCTCCTTGGATGACTATGATGGGACCTTGTACATTGGAGAAACAAGGAGCATTGTTTGTTGCAAGACTTGTTAGGGTTATTTGTGACCTCATGCTAAAAGGTTCAAATTCCCATGACAAGGGTGGAACTTGGTGATCTTTGTGATGGATGGGTCATGCTTAGCCATATGGAGAACTGACTAGGTGCCCGACATGACTTATGGTCTGCTTAAAGGGAGGGCACATATCAGAGTTACATATGATGATATTTGGGTGGACTTCTTCATGGCTGAAAACCAAGTAGGAACTCTTGGTGGACCTTTAGTGGGGGAGGCAGCAGTGAAGGAAGAACTCATGATGATATATGAAGGTAGAAGTGACCGAGAGCACTTTACGTGGATGAGGGATGGAGATGATATGACTAGAGTTGTGTTGAGTCCACCCTTGATGGATGCATGGACAACCAATGTCATGGACATTGACATGAGAGCATGTCAGACATTATGCAATTGCACTTATGGAGGTGCCATTTATGAGCATCAAGGAGTGTCAAAGCAGGATGGATTGCTTGTGCGACATGGAGATCTTTTATAGATGGACTGATGGGGATGTTGTTCACTTTTGAGACAACAAGACCTTGGTTGGATGAGCAGCCTGTGAGGACATTCATATGACTTGCAAGGCAGGAACAACTTGTGATGGCACTCATGGCCAAATCAAGTATGCTTGCCAAAGTATTGGATGGAGCTCATGCATAGGAGTTCATGATGATTTGGGGATAGTTGCAGACATTGGAGACTTCATATTATAGTGGTCTTGGAGTATCTGACACAATGAGGAGCTGAGGTCACGATTGATCTTGATTTTGATGCATTATAGGATGCATACCTTGGGCACATTATGGGGTGTGTTCGTGAGGAGTGACTTGATGGATATGATCGAGACAAGACACTTTGGAGTTTGATGGAGTTGCAGTAATGGAGATGCCTTGGTGAGGTACACTTGGGCATGGGTTGAGTCTTCTTGACTTAGCCACACACTTTTGATGGGCATGATGGTTGATTTGGTCTATGACCATAGATAACACATGGATGGATGATGAGGTAAGGTTGGACTTGCCCCCTTGGTAGACTTGATAGAGGTCATATTGCAAATGAGATGGAGATTGTTTCATGGACCTGGATATGGCACATTGAGCATTAGATTGATGGAGGATGTCCTTGACTAGTTTGAGATGGATCCCTCACATATTTTGATGGATGATGCTTGGATGGATGTGGATACTTTGACATTTGGCCTTAGATAACACATGGGATTAGCATCATGGACAACATATTGCAGAGATGATGGAGACTATTTCATGGACTTGGATATGGCATATTTAACTTTATGGACATTATGTTGCAGATGAGATGGAGATTACTTCATGGACCTAAGCATGGATTATTTTGATGGGATGGATTCTTGATTGAGTTGATGATGTGACAGGATGTAGGAGAAACGACTGACGCATGGCATGAGGATGTGCATTCTCGTGATGAGAGCATATGGTTGGATTAGCTACCCAACTAGTTCGAATCACGGGGGCTAGCTGTGTGCGCAGTTATGCTGGATACATAACATATTATGTTATGTTGAGTTGTGTTGGAGTACCTTGATACAAATATTCACATGATGATATCGATGATATATGATGGGCCAACACTATATGTTGTAGAGATAGCGTGTAGCTTGCATCAGAGAACTTTTGAGGTCTAAAATGGACCTCCTAAGAAAAATGTATATCCAAAATAAACTTAATAAGAACTATTAAGATTCAAGATGAGGTTGTCAACCATGGGGGATGATTAACCATTTTTGGGGTAAAAAGTAAAAAGATTAAAATATAATAAAATAATAAAACTATTTTTCAACTTATCTCCCTAAATTTTCACACAAATTTCGAGCAGGAGTACTTGTTGGATGAAAAATTTAATTCCTCATCCAAGGAGTACCCATGTTGCATACTTTCGGGGGACCTTGTTACATGAAAAACGTGATTACAATCACGTTTTTTCATGTATTTCTCATTTTTTGTGTAGCAGGGTCCTTCGAAAGTATACAACATGTGTACCCATTTTACGAGGAATCAAAATTTTCATCCGAGTGTTCTTGCTCAAAATTTGAGTAAACCCACAGGGAGATAAGTTGAAAATGTAATTTTTTCTTTTATCCCTCTAAAATTTGATGATGTAATCTGTTAGCACTCCACTGGATCTTCGAGGTTGAGAAGAGACCAACAAAGGTAACTTCAGACCAAGCTCTCACCAAATAGCTAGCCCTACTAGGTAGGAGAGGGCTCTCTCCAAGGGATTACAGCTAAGAGAGCTGGATCAATTAGGTTTTAGGCTAGGTATAGTAGCACAAGGGTTTTGATTGGTTGATTTGGGTGTTGGATGAGTGAATTAGGTCAAAGAGGTAACTAGGTCAGGGAAAATAAGATAAGAATTGCGGACATCTAATAGGGCAAATTAGGTAGGTATTCTAAAACCCTAATACCTAATGGAGAGTCTGATTGAATGAAACCATGATGAAAATTATTGAAATAATAATGACAACTCTTGGTGATGGTACACTCAACAAAGTGATGAAATGAGAGCCAGCAAGTGATGAAAATTTTGAAAAGAGTGAGGTTTGACCTAGGACTACCTCTAGTGACCAAATTTTTGCATGATGACCTAATGGAATGACAAAATTTTTAGAATGGGACCCTAATATGATGTGAAAAGAGATATTTTGATCACTGGTGGCAGGATGCAAAACTGACACTAACATTGGCTCCAGCTGGGGATGGTAGCTCTTTGGAGGTGCCAAGAACACCATAGACCAAGTAGCCTAACCATTGGGCATGGAGTCAAAAGCTAAAAACCAAACTGAATATTGAAAACTTGACTCAATAAACTGAATGAAGACTTGACTAAATTTTTTTTTTAAACCGACTAAAAACCGACTGAAGTAAAAAAACTTACTAAACTTATTGATGGCAACATACCATCGAGACTTGAGGGCTTCAAATCCTGATGACAACCACCTGCCTGCTGAAGACATATGTACAATCATGTGAAGTGATTCTTCTAGTGTAACCAATCTAACAAATGGCTAGTACACTCAACAAAGTGGTGAAATGAGCCACCAAGTGATGAAATTTTTGAAAAGAGTGAGGTCTGACCTAGGACTACCTCTAGTGACCAAATTTTTGCATGATGACCTAATGGAATGACAAAAATTTCAGAATGGGACTCTAATATGATGCAAAAAGAGATATCTTGGTCATTGGTGGCAGGATGCAAAAACTGCAGTAACATAATCTAATTTTATTTTATTATTTCCACTATTATTTTATAATTTCATTAAGAAGCCCATTTTAAACCTCAAAACTCCCCTAATGAGTTGAGGAAATTGACTTCCCACAATAGAGGCAGCATGTGGAGTTTGCGACATGTGTGATTGATGATCATGGATTGATGAGATGAACCCATGGACACATTTTTTTTATGGAGTCATGGACCTTGGTGGTTTGTGCGATGGATATAGCAGAGACGGTGGCATGGACATGGGTATGTTGGGGCTGAGGATACTTTGCGACGATATGTTGCGAAAATATATTGCAACAATATGATGCGACAATATGATGATGGCGTTGTCAAGGACGACAACCTTATTTAGAGTGGGGGAGGATGTAAGGCCCTTGAGATGATGTTGGAAAACACGTTCGGGTGGTGCGACGAACATGTGCGGACAAAGTGCGACGAACGTTCCTGCGGTGGTCAAACAATGTTTCCATGACAACCATGCAACGAAAGATTTGTGACAGGTTCGACAAAATGGAAAAAAACCACTAAGTATGGAGTGGTGCAATGTGATGACCTTATAACACGTGGATGACACATTGGTGGTGGGCCGACGTTTTGATGAAACGTCACATGGTCGACGAAGGGGCGCCTTGGTTAGTTAAAAGGAGCTTGTGGATGGATAAGTTGGGTTGGCCAAGGGTATCGTGACCTAATCGTGTAATAAACACATGTGGCGTTGTGTGTATATATACAAACGAACGAACATGGAGATCATCATTCATTCATGCATTCATCACTTGAGCTCACATATGAAATAGTGAGAAGGCACGTGCATGAGCCTGCAAGGCGAGTGTGAAGGTGAATAGACGGGATGAACACATCTTTGAAGGCACGGGAAGAGTCGTGAAAAACAACGTGCGGAATAATGCGTAGTTCGGAAGTCATTCAGGGTGGTCGAGTTGGGTCATACCCGACCGCAACGTGCAGGACATGTGGATAATTGCACAGTTCGGGCAGAACACATTTAGGGTGCGGGAGGAGTCGGGTCTTCTCGAGGGTGTGTGTAAAACGTGCAAGGTAGTGCGGGCAAGTCAGGGCGGACTCACGTCGCAGGTGATCCGAGTGGCCCTACTTCACGTCAACAGGGCAGGGCGGTAAAACATGTGCAGAGAGTGACCTCCATGCATTAAGGGAATTTTGAGGTCTAAAATGGGCCTCCTAAGGTAAATGTATAATCAAAATTCACTTTATGAGAACCGATCACATTTTAGTGGATGACATCATCCCTAATGGTTGAGGTGGCATTGCTTGAGTTAAAGGTACTTATTTGTCACATTCTCAATGTTGGATAAAAACTCATGGTTAACCATGGTAGTGCTCTAAGTACTTTTAAAGTCAAAGTAAAGTATTCATAATAAATGTTATTTCACACTTTTTGAATAAAAATATATTATTGTCATTTCATATTTCTTGAAAGAAACAATGCATATCCCTATACATTTATTATATTATATTATTTTTATATAGTATATTAATTACATATTATACAATTTAAATAATATAAATTTTAATTAATATCATATAATATAATTATGAATTTATAAATTTGTATTTATATTTTATTTTAAGTTATATAAGTACAAAGGACAAATGTATTAGTTGTTCAATGACAATGATTTTTTCTTGAAAAACTCATTCTTATTTATAGTCACATCAATACAATTTTTTTATTAATTTTGTTTTGGTACAACTTTTGAATTGAATTTAACTATGGGTACATGGATTGTGGTGCAAAAAGTGAATTGAAAATTCATAAATATTATTTTATTGGTTTAGCTATTATTTTATTATTTCCTTAGGAGGCTCATTTTAGACCTCAAAATTCCCCTAATGACTCGGTTTGCATAGAATTTGGCACGACTTTAGAAAATTGTATTTTGAAGGTAAATTTGGGGTTTCCAACAAACTTGGTGATTGTTGCAAGGCGTTGTTGCCTGGCTCAAAACACAAGTGTTGGACTGGCTTGGCAAGAAGTGCAGGCGGCTTTGCACATGCTTGGATATTTGTATGATTATTGTCAAATTGTACATCTTTGAACTAATATATATATATTATTGGGTAGACTTTTCGGGAGTTGCCTCTCCCAAGTATGTATGGGCATACTTTGGTGATGTTGTGAATGTTTAATTGATGAAAGATTAAATATTGAAGATTAATTCCGTTGCATTGTTAAGAACACTCAATTGGTGAAATTGGCTTAGTGTTAAAGATAGGTGTAGTCAACATGCTTGAGTATTGTTAAAAAGAAAAAGTGTGGTAGTTCTGCACCCGCTATACGTGGTTGAAAGAGCACCACAAGTATAGGGTTGTGACATGTATGCTCTCAACCCTTTTCATCAATGGTTTAGAGGTTAGTGAGAAATGTTGTAAATTTTTCTTTATGTGCTTGTTTGCATTTTATCTAGTGGTTTGAACTTGGTGACATATGCTTGAGATTGGGTTATTTCTGGCATTCTATTTAAGCTTGCGTTTTGGTGGTAAGTTTTTGTTTTCTTCTGACACTTCCAGGTTTTTATGGTTTCTTGGTTTTATGCTTCTTGAGTTTTTCTTTGCGTTGGGTTTTTATCCTTATTTGCTTTCATTGGAGTATGATTTTCTCTCTCCCGTAACTTTTAAAATGATATAATGATATTAAATTGAGTCATTCTAAAATATAAATAGTTACTACATGGTTGTTACAAATCTAGAAACAACTAGAGTGTTGGCCTTCGTGCAGCGAAAACAAATTTATAAATGAATAGGTTCCTCCTTTGCAAATACCTTATGGTATGCATAACCTTCTGGTATCCAATAAGCCCCTCGATGGTATGAATAACCTTGTGCAACTTCTTGCGTGGGAAGACCTGAAGTACTTGGGATTGCCTTTGGAAACTCTTTCTAGCGTTTAATTCTTTTTTGTGCCCCCAAAACATAATTGAGGTTTTAAATGATATGATAATATTCCATCGAGCCATCTTAAATCAACACTAATTTCTACATAGTCACTACAATCCTTGTAAAGACCAGAACATCTTGAGAGTTGGCCTTTAGGCAACATAAATTGATAATTTCTGGATGATTAGGTTCTTCTATTTCTTCTTGTAAACACCAATCTGGCCAACATCCCCTGTGGATCTCATAAGCCCTCGTGATCTTCATTTATTTCCTAAAGTAGAAAGTGTTGAATATTCATCTTCATTTCTTTCCAAAACTCTGTCGTATATTAAAAAACGTCTAGAGCATAGGGTGAACTAGAATGACTTGAGGTTTGTGCCGGTATGGAATCGACACAAATGCCTGTCTCTCTTCACACTTCGATTCTGCAGATGTAATAAGTTTGTACTCTATAGTAATATTTAGAATACTTTGAAGAGAAAGACATCCATTGTAGCACAAGTAATTATATATAAAAATATTTGAATACAAGTGAGATTATGATTCTTACAAATGAGGAGCTCACTTATTTACCTAGGCAGGTGCCTTTCCATCACTGGTCATGTCCCATTAGAAATGCATTTTCGATACTAATTACTAATTAATGATTAGTAATTAATCATTACTATGATTTTTATTATTATTGATTTTCATATTATTTTTATATAATTTTATTCATAACATGTAAACTCGAAGAGGATTTTATCTCCTTCGATCTTGTCTGCAAACCATTATCTAAAGGATCTCTGCTTCATTATGTGTACTGATAATTCCCCAAATCATGTGTTACTCTATTTGCATGTTTTGGAAGCTGTGTACTACCAGGATAATGTCTTGTGAAGTTTGAACATGTTTATCAATGTCGGATAATGGTATAGCACACTGGGTTTTGAGTCAGCGTACTTAGTGCATACAACAGTGTCATTTTCATCTTTATTTTTTTAATTTTCACATCCACCGGGCTCAAATGGGACAATGCTTTGTGTAAGCATGCATTTCCCCTAATCAGGGAGTATTTACAACGAACAAGAACACCACTAAAATCTGAAGCCTTTGGCGTATCCAAGTGAAGGTTATTTATTCTGCCAAAGTCACCCAACACTCTCACTTGGCCCCAACTATTGCATTCAAAACTCATCCCACTAGTAGGAAGTGTCCTATGATAGTTAAACATGTTACTGGGTGGGGGTAATAACAACACTCCGTTGTCACTTACCAAGCAGTTCCCGGTTGACGTAATTTTCCTTAAGTGGTTCAACATATTAATTCAAAATTGTAGCTCACGTCTGCACATACACCAACATGATGTATACCTTTGTATTTTATTAATGAAAATAGGTTTTCACTGACCACTACAGGAAAATATTCAACACACAGTCACATCAAAAAGGGACTTGATAATGTTTCCTCTTTTTAAAAGATGTGCCTAAACTCTATGGGATAAAATTATTTTACCTTAAGGTCAAATTTTGACTAGTAATCTATTGTGATGACTTTCTACCCCATTTTTTGGGAATATTGTGATGAATTTCGATAAGTGTTAGGAGAATTTGTAGATCACTAAAGAGAACTTGCAATCTTGTGTGTAGAAAAATCTTCATCCCCACTTTCATTTAACATTTACAAATTTTATTTTCTATACCACAATGAATGATTAATTTATCATTATCATTATCCTGAATTAATTAAGATAGATAACAATTTTTTGAAATGATATATATGTATATGTTTGTGGAGTAGATAATAATTTTATTTTTTTGTATGGGATGTGATTATATATATGTGGCATAGATTTGGAATGAGATGTATGTAGATGTGTGATGTAAGTTTTTTGGTTTTAAAAAACTAATTTTATTTCACTCTAAAAACAAAGTTAAATGTCCAAATTTCGATGAGTGTTGGGAGAATTTGTAGATCACTAAAGAGAACTTGCACTCTTGTGTGTAGAAAGAGCTTCATCCCCACTTTCATTTAACATTTCAATAGGAAACCTTCTTTGGTTAGTGACTCTATCCATTATTCCATAATTTTGTAACAATTTTGATATTGATGGGGAAAGAACAACAATTGATGGGAGTGTTACAACTTGATTTCCCAAGACAACAAATTGGTGGTCAATTGAAGCAAGTGTTTGGGAAAATTTGGTGGTTTCAAGTGATCAACGGGAAGTTGGGGCACTCGAAATGAGAAACTTAGTGAACATGGCATCAACTAGGTATTATGCGCATTGCTCGGGCTAGGTGGTTGATCTCTTTGAACTAATATTTCTTCACTAATGTTTTATGGTTCAACCCAAGAAATTGGATTTTTCATCTACCTCTGATATGTTTATTGTAGATTTCCTTTAGTTAGTGATCCATCCAAATAGTCTAGTTAATCTGGCAATGGGGACTTGTGCTAGTCAATTTGGGTTGTTTACTGATCAAAGGCTTAGTATTTTAGCTCAAAAATGAAAGTGCCCAGAATTGAATGAAACTAGAATGACAACGGTCGACCCATTGCAAGGAATCCAATGCAACTCATTTCGTTGAAAACCGAATTCAGATGAAGGAGTTATGGTGTGTTGATCGCCGTTTAGAACATGGAAATTTTTATAAAAAATTTGCAGAATAGGTACAAGCTGATGACATGGCAGCCTAGTCAGCGTTCAAGGAATCTTCTTCAGTTTTTTGTCCAATGGAACTGTGACAAGTATCACTGCGAGATTTGCCAGTTTAGTTTGTGAAGGTGAAAATTGTCAACGTTAACGGGAGTTGAGGTCGGATTTGAACCCGTGACCTCACTCCCAACACTCTAGCGCCATCACCAACGCACCTTAATGTTGTTCCTTGAAAACATCAGCTCCGAATGCAGCTGTTATTCTGTTTCGGGGGTAGCCCCCCATCCCCATGCGACCAATGACGTGGGAAAGGAGTTAAGTGCGGGATAAGCACGGATTAATTAAAACTAATCCGTACTTTAACTATTAGTTAATCCACTATTAAATTGGCAGTCAATCTGGTGGAGGTGCCTTTTTAGGCGAACTTACTAAATTTAGTCGGAGTTAACTCCGAACCTCCAGATTTGGAGGAGAAATTGGGGGAAAGTTTGTGTTTGTCATAAGTCAGTCAATTTTCGACCAAATTGAGCTCAGAAAGAGTCATTCTTGGCTAATTGGCATGCTATGAATACATTGGAACAGGTTGCAGAGGCAGAGGAGTTGATCTATAGAGGTTTTTGTTGCCTTGAATAATTTTGAAGCCTAGGGCCACCAAGAGGGAAGGCCATGCCTAGAGCATTTGGTAACCAAATTCAGTAAATAAATAGTCATTTCTGATAGATTTCGACATTTTTAACTCATTGGAATAGGTTCAAAGAAAATTTATGCATGTAAACAAAAATTTGAGCACAACTGAGTTAATACAGAGGCCTAAGCTATGAAGATGGACCAAGGAGATATAGCTCGGGAGGGGTGAACTCCTTCATCAAAACTCTGTTTTAATGGATTAGTTGTTATGGTTTGCTGTTATTTATGTTGCTCATGTTCAACTATTTAAATTCATGCTTTATGCTTTCAAATACACTCATAAAATTTAGTTTTAATTACCTCTTTGACACATAAGCAACAAGGGAACCTGCACATCAAGCATAAGATCATTAAATAAGTTTTATATCTGAAAATGAAATTAGCACAACAAAGCTAACATTCAAATTCAGATCAAGTTGGTATCAGAACAATGTTGAAAGGCAAGGTTATTTGCTTGAAGTTTTGTGCAAGTTTAATTGTTGCAAATTTGTGATGCTGACAAGGTTAGAGTTGCAGAAAGGTGAAGGGAAGTTGTTGGTTGCAAGTCCTGAGATTAGGACCAGAAGGAGAGCTACAAGAGCATCATCTTCACCTGAAATTCCACTTAAAGAACCTCAAGTTTTGTCTCAAGAAGCTGAGATTGAAGAGGTGAAATTTGTACAAGAAGCTGAGTTGATTGAAGAGGTACAAGCATTGAAAGTTGAGCTTGAATCCATAGCCATCATGTTAGGTGTTGGAGAGACTCAAGGACATTCAGAATAGGAAGATGTTAAGAGAGACTTCAAAAACATAAAGAGGATGGTCAAAGTTATGTTTGATGTATTTACTGCAGGGATGGCAGGAGAATGTTCTAAGCGTCCATATGGAGAATCAACTTCAAATGGTAAGAAGGATAAAGAAAATAGTTCAAAAGGAAGTGGAGGAAAGCCACCTCCATCTCCTCCATCTCCATCATCCTCATCCTCATCATCCTCATCATCTCCATCTGCATCATCTTCCACTTCTACCACAAAAACCACTCACACTCACTCAAAGGCCATAAAAGGAAAAACTCCATTACTCAAATTGGACATTAAGTTTGAACTACCCATGTACAATGGCGAGGTAAATTTAGAGAGGCTTGACAATTGGATACGTCAATTGGAGGTGTATCGCAGAATTCAGAACCTTCATGAAGACAACATAAAGATCCAGTTGGCTTCATTAAGGCTAGAAGCAGCAATACTAGTTTGGTGGGAAGCAAAGACTCAAGAGGAAATGTGAATCCATGGTAAGATATCCATTTCTTGGGTTGAGTTTATTTCTTCCATTAGAAGATAGTTTTATCCATTAGCTTATATGCAAAAAGCTATTATGAGTTGGCAAAATGTTGAGCAAATCAAGGGTCAAACAGTTCAAGAATATATCCAGGAGTTTAGGAAAAGGGATTTGTTGTTAGGAGTAAACTTGAATTCTCAAGACACACTTGAAATGCATTGGGGGTTTACATTCCTATTTGAATCATACTATTCTTATGTTTAACCCAAGAAATTTAGATGAAGTTTTTGTACAAGCCACACACTTAGAGACAAGAGGGAAACAAAGCATAGATGAGAAATGTGAAAGTGAGGGTAAAAGAAAATGAAATTTTTATGGAAGAGGAAAAAGAAACAGCTCTGTAAAAAGAGAGAAGGAAAAAATCACATGCAAAAGCTGTTCAAGACTGGCCATGATGAAGACCACTGTTGGCAACTTCATCCAGAATTGAAACCAAACAGACTGAAAGCCAAAGAGAAAGGTAAAAATGTTGCTATAGCTGAACACGACTTAAGGTCAGATTCAGGAGAGGAGACAAATATTACAGCGATGGGTTTGAAAGGTAAACATGTTGCAAGTACTAGTTCTTCAAATTGTTCAAATGATACTCATCATGAAGATACAATAATAGAACTTTTCCATATTAGAGTTGTCTCTAAACATACCAAGATTGATACACTTTTTGATAGTGGGTCACAATCTAACTTGATTTCCGAAGATTTGGTTAATAAGCTAGGCCTTGAAACTATTAGACATCCAAGACCATATCATTTAGGTTGGATATGCAAGAATGCAAACTTGTAAGTTACAAGGAAGTGCTTACTAAGATTCTCCATCAACTCAAACTTTGTTGAAGAAGTTGAGCTTGATGTGGTGCTGCTTGAGATATCAAGTATTGTATTGGCAAGTCCTTATTTGTATGATAGGAAAGAAGTATTTTATCGCCACGAGAACAAATATCACTTGTTTAAGGATGGTATTGAGTACATAATTAGAGCTCATAAGAATAAGACAGGTTTGTCTCTTATACATGCAAGTGAAATGAAGAGGATAGTGAATGCAAGTCAAAACTTGACATTGTTGATGATCAAACAAAGAGATGCGTTGAATCCAAATTTTCAAAAAGATGCTTATGCTTGTAATGAGTTGTTTCAGGATTTTATCAGTTTGCCTTTGAAAGAAGGTGAACAAGATGTAAAACATTTGCAGCAGTCAACATCAGTGTTGTGCAGTGTTGGAAACAAGATGTCGGTCCAAGAGAGTGCAAAGGTCAAAGAGAAAGTGACAAAACAGCTTGGAAAAGAAGGCATGGGTTCCACAAATGCTGGTTTATGGTTTCCAAAAGGTACATGGCAATGGAAAAGATACTTGGTCAAGAGTCGACGCAAGTACAAAGCGAGATCAACAAAAAATCGCCATGGTGATAGTGTGCATGGTGAGAAAGTTTTTAAGTTTCCTTTGATTGTTGACCAAGGTAGGAACAAGATGGTTTCTGCAACAATAGATTATTTTTCTGCAAATTCAGAAATATTGCAGCATGACGGTGTCAATGACAGCAAGAGAAGGTTGTAAGAACGAAGGAAAAAGTTAATTTTTTGTGAAAAGCTCCAAATCATGAAATTGAGAAAATTTCAGTGGATAGAGACTCGAAGGGTGAGGGAACATTACCCTCATCCACATAATAAGTAATTAAAGAGATTTTGGGGTCCAAAAGGCTTCTAGTGGGGAGAAATGATCAGAGGCTCAGTATTTTAGCTTAAAAATGGAAGTGCTCATAATTAAATGAAACTATAATGACGACAACCGACCCGTCGCAAGGAATCCAATGCAACTCATTTCGTTGAAAATTGAGTTCGGATGAAGGAGGTATGGTCTGTTGATTGCCGTTCAGATCATGGAAATTTTTATAAAAAAATTGCAGAACAGGGACAGGTTGATGACATGGTAGCCCAGTTAGCATTCAAGGAATCTTTTTCAGTTTTCGTCCAATGAGACTGTGACAAGTGTCACTGTGAGATTTACCAGTTTGGTTTGTGAAGGTGAAAATTGTCCAATGACCTCCTAAGGTTGAAGTTGAGTTTATGGATTTATGTGTTGGAAAAATATTATCTTTTATTATTATTAAGATTGAGATTGGAATATATATATATATATATATATATATAATTTAAATTTCATATATATATATATTAATAATTAATTTCCAAATCTTAATTAATATATATTAATTTTACTATAAAGTGTTTTACAAACCTATGTTTCATTGGGATATTTGACTATGGTTATAAATTTGTGGGCATATGTTAATGAACATCATATATTAAAGTCTGAATGGTGGAGCACGTTAATTCCATGGTGTATTATTAATGACATTAACCAAAGTTTGGAGAACGTTGCAAAGGTAGGCACGTACAAGGTTTTTACAATAGGGTTGGAATGTGTAATATATATGCGATAGGCGAAATATTTCAAAGGGTTTCAAATTACGTTGCCAAACGACATTAACGGGAGTCGAGGTCGGGTTGAACTCGTGACCTCACACCCCAAACACTCCGGCGCTTTCACCAATGCACCCTGACATTGTTCCTTGAAAACATTAGCTCTGAGCTTATATTTAATGCAGTTGTTATTCCGATGCGGGGGTTTCGAGGGGGCCATCCCCCTCCCCATGCGACCAACTCAAGTGACCAACGACGCGGGCGGGATAAGCACGTATTAATTAACATTAATCCGTAGTTTAACTGTTAGTTAATTCACTATTAAACTGGTGGTCAATCTGGCGGAGACGCCTTTTTAGGCGGGCTTACTAAATTTAGTTGGACTTAACTCCAGTTTCCAGAATTTGAGGAGAAATTGGGGGAAAATTTGTTTTTGCCATAACTGAGTCAATTTTCGACCAAATTGAGCCTAGAAAGAGTCATTCTTGGCTAATTGGCATGCTATGAACACATTGGAATAGGTTGCAGAGGTAGAGGAGCTCATATACAGAGGTTTTTGTTGCCTTGAAGAATTTTGAAGCCAAGGGCTACCAGGAGGGAAGGCCATGCCTAGAGCATCTAGTAACAAAATTGAGTAAATAAATAGTCATTTTTAATAGATTTCGACATTTTGAACTCATTGGAATAGGTTCCAAGAGCATTTTATGCATGTAAAAAACAATTTTAGCACAATTGAGTTAATACAGAGGCACAAGCTATGAAGCTGGACCAAGGAGATGTTGCCCAAGAGGGGTGAAATCCTTCATCAATGGATTAGTTGTTATGCTTTATGCTTTCAAATACACTCATAAAATTCAGTTTAATTACCTCTTTGACACACATAAGCAACTAGGGAACTTGTATATCAAGCACAAGATCAGTAAATAAGTTCTATATTTGAAAATGAAATTAGCACGACAAAAGTAACATTCAAATTGAGAACATTTACTATCCTATCTTGTGTTTTTATAGTGCTGTCATACTAACCTTCTGTTAGTTGTTGGGATGGGAAGTGTCCTTGCTAACTGACTAAGTTGGTACACTATGAACAACCTTCGAATGAAGTTCATATTGAAGTGAGAGAGAAAATAACACTATGAAAAGGGTGAATCGTTTTCCTCAAACTAGTGCTAGAGATATTTCCACTAATAGAGTCAAAGGTGATATGTCAATAAGTGATGGAAAACAATGGTTGATTTGTTCCCACGGCTTTATAAGTTCGCAAGTTCACTCAGAGGAATAAGAAACAAAAGCACGAGTGAACATAAGTAGATATTCAATAAATATTGTGAATAAAAATCTTTTGGTAATAGTCACATACGAAAAATATCGTCGACGCATTTCGAACCAACTATTGTGGTTCATCTTCAGGACCAGATGAGAGACAGATCAAGGCTTACGATTTAAATAGATGTGGTGAGGATCAAACTAGCCGTTATAGTATAACAACTAGTTTGACTAAATTAGGAGGAAAATTAATTAAGTACTTACCTAACGAGAAATTTAAATCATTTCTATAAAGTAAAAATAATGATTATTATTAAATTTAAGCTGATCTTTTTATTATTATTTTTAATATATGTATAGATTATAAATAAATAAATAAATAAATAATTAAATTTAAACATTATATAAAATAAAAATTAAAAATTAAAACAAAGCCCTAGAGGAATTAAAATAAATAAATAAATAAATTTAAAAATATAAAAATAAAAGAAATCCCTAGTGGAATTAAAATAGGTTTAAAAAAAAAACTAAGAGGATAGGGCAGGGATCTAGCACCTGTTAATGCTCCAACCATCGTCTCTATTTAGATTCACTGACCTTTTTTCAATTTCTAAGGCCTCCCTTAATTTAGGATGATGAAAATGATCAATCCTACCAATGACTTTAGCTTCTTCAATGCATATGTGATGGTTAGTCTTCTCAACATGTTCTACCAGTGCAGAGGAGTAAGATCTACCATGTTTAAAGTCAGTCGCATGTTCGCAAATTCTTTGATTAATGGATCGACCAGTTTCACCAATGTAAGGGGCTCCATGGGAGAAAGGAATGATGTAAACACCTTTACCATCTTTAGGGTTTACTGGGTCCTTCATAGAACTTAAAGAGCTTTGAATAGTGCTAAGGGGCTTGAAAGTTGAGGAAACATTATGTTTCTTAAGGACACTGGCAATCTTATCTATGGTTACTTGAATGAATGGGAGATGCACTCCAAAAGCCCAATCTTTAGAATATTTTTTGATTCTAAGACCTCCTAGGTGTCTTCAATAAGAACGGTTATGACAATTCACAATGCTTCAAAGCTTTTCTAAAGCTTAAAAAGGTCTTAGAATAAAAAAATATTCTAAAGATTGGGTTTCTGGAGTGCATCTCCAGTTCATTCAAGGAACCACGGATAAAATTGCTAGGGTCCTTAAAAAACATCATGTTTCCTCAACTTTCAAGCCCCTTAACACTATTCAAAGCTCTTTAAGTTCTGTGAAGGACCCAGTAAACCCTAAAGATGGTAAAGGTGTTTACATCATTCCTTGCTTTTGTGGAACCCCTTATATTGGTGAAACTGGTCGATTCATTAATCAAATAATTTGCAACATGCGACTGACCTTAAACATGGTAGATCTTACTCTTCTACATTGGCAGAACATGTTGAGAAGACTTACCATCACATCTGCATTGAAGAAGCTAAATTCATTGCTAGGATTGATCATTTTTATTATCGTAAATCAAGGGAGGCCTTAGAAATCGAAAAAAGGCAGGTGAATATGAATAGAGACGATGGTTGGAGCATTAGCAGGTGTTGAATATCTGCCCTACCCTCTTAGTTTTTTTTTAAACCTATTTTAATTCCTCTGGGGCTTTGTTTTATTTTTTATTTTATTTTTAGTTTTTTTAGATTTTATTATTTATTTTTTTAATTCCTCTAGGGCTTTGTTTTATTTTTTATTTTATTTTTATATAATTTTTAAATTAATTAATTTATTTTATTTTATTTTTATTTTTATTTGTAATGTGTGTGTGTATATATATATATATATATTAAAAATAATACTAAAACGATCAGGTTAAATTTAATAATAATCATTATTTTTACTTTATAGAAATGATTTAAAATTCTAGTTAGGTAAGTACTTAATTAATTTTCCTCCTAATTTAGTCAAACTAGTCGTTATACTAAAACAACTAGTTTGATCCTTTCTACATCTATTTAAATTGTAAGCCTTGATCTGTGCTCTCATCTAGTCCTGAAGAGGAACCACAATAGTTGGTTTGAAACACGTTGACGATATTTTTCATATGTGATTCTTACCAAAATATTTTTATTCACAATTTATGGATCGCAGAAGCCATCTCTCAAACATTCAATGATTATTTAAGGTGGTGTAGAACTATCATTTGCAATATGCTAACATCAAAGGCAAGGGTATAGATTCATTTTAACTTCCATTCTTGTGACCCTCTTTTTCATCTCCCATCGATAACCCATAGTTGATAGTTTCTGATGCACTGGGTTGAGCAGGGAAACATTGAGGATCTTTCTATAGAAGAATAAACTACATCCAAATGGAAAGGTAATTTGTTTTTGAAGAATCCAAACTAGAAAAATAGTCAAATTTTGAGTTTGAAGTATATTCCATCCACCTCTTATTCATCCCCAACCCTTCTTCTTTTTTGTCAACAATACATATAAGTATTGATATTTAGTACAAGCGAGGTACTTATCACTATAGCGTCGGGTGTCAAAGCCATTCTCACAAACATCTACCCATCCCTGACCTAGCCTTCCCTCGCACAGTGACAATTTGTTTCAATAAAAAATAGTAGTTTTTGCATTACTTGAGGCAGTGGATCCAGTCTCGATTTATTACCTTGTGTTTATCCCTATTTTAAATTCTTGCACATTAATATCATGGAGACCTTTCATGAAATGGGAATTACTGAGGATCACCTTTTCCTAGGGCCCCAAAGGTGAATTTAGTCGTCATCCATGCTATATGAAGAGTGTGAGTAAATGCGGTCCAATCCATGATATTTTCAACATACAACATTGTAATATGTAGTGTCTTCTCCACACGTAAAAGGAAAGGGGGAATCGAATATTCATCAAATTTAGACAATTTACAAATTCAAATAATTTAATTGAACACAAAATTATATTCATGTATCCCAAGGAAACAAAAAGCCTTGATGGATTTGGTACACAAGTTGTTGAAGATAATATCGGGGCTTTGGGACTTGAAGCAGAAGAAGAGGGAGGATACCTACCAATAAAATGAGAACTAACAACAACATACCCCTCTTTAAGTAAGTAATATATAAATCCTTGCTTGCTTGGCCCTTTTCATTTGTTAAGAATTAATAATAATATTATCATTCCTCGATTTTATATTGATGTGAAGGGATAAACAAACCCTCAACCTCTAAGATCTAATGTTAGTCATAAAAACATAATGCTTTATGTGTTGAGATAGTAGTAAGGTGAGGCAACGAGGAGGTGGCATGGAGCATTGTCATTGTGAGGTGGCGTGCAACATGTTGTTTGCGGTGTCATTGTTGTAACATAATAACAGATCGAGGAAGATTGAACAACACGCATCATCACTACAATGACACTCACCCTCATCGCAATGTCATAACCATTTTGAGTTATCATCAAGTGCAGTTTTTCAAAGTATTAAATGCACTCTCAACTATAGTTTCAAAGCGACTGACCATATCGTTAACATAGGTAAAAATGACTTATAAAAAAATTGTTTATTTTAATTAATGTATTATCTCTGGCAATTTAAAAAATTTAATAACACACATCAAAGAATAAGTGTCGTATCATATAGTTTTAAACCAATGGAAAATATAAAAGAAATTAAAATTCATTTTAAAAAAATAAATAAATATAAATCTACTTAATGTATTTTAAAATTTTAATTAAAAAAAACATTTTAAATATAAATCTATTTAATATATCCCAAAGGAGGGTGCCTAGGAGCAGGTGTTGCCCCCCACCTCGTTGAGCCCTATATAAGCCACATGTTAATCCAAAAACCCCTTATTAAGCTCGACTATATGTTAATGAGCGCATGTGAATACTGTTCAAATATGAATTGTTAAAGTGTTGTTTGAAGTGTTTCATGCCGGAGAAACCTTAATACTTCTTTGTAAATGAAAATGGTGAGTGCGTAAAGGTTAGGAAACTACAATTTATATGAATATAATAGTGTGACCTCTTATGCGAGACTTAATAAGGTTTGAAATGCATAAATGAAATGGGAAGTCGAATTAACAGTTATAACCACAGGACTTTAATAAAAGAGCATATTATATACTTTGTGGAGTTTTAGAACTGTGGGCCCGAATACATTGAGTTTATTCCAAAGTTGAGATATTCATTGATGCATTCATAAAGTGGGGTTCAATATAGCTTACTGACCATTGGAGTCAACTTATAAAAGAGTTATACGTCAAGTCTTATATATATGGTTTGAAATTAAAGTGCAGTGGGCCAGTATGATATTTGGGCGAAGATTTAGTGTTGGTTTAACATACGCCAGAACCAATACACAATATACTTTGATATGCGGATGAATAGAGTTGTGGGCCCACAAGTCCCTATTGATATGTGCATTTGTGCGTTGGTTTAACAAAGTCGTGGGCATATATTTGATGGTTGATATGTTGTGGTTCATCATATAATGAGTCTATCCATAAAGTTCAAACGTTGAATGGTAACTCACAAAAATGAGGGCCGAGACCTACATTGAAGGATATCAAAGACGAACGTTTAATATAAATGAAATGGACTTGACTATGGTTTTTAACCATAGTTCATTAAAAGCAACTTCCGTATATGAAGACCAATGTTATTTGATTGTTGGGTTCTGACCATAGTGTTAAGAACATAAAGGTAACTTCCGCAATGATTTATGAAATGAGCTTCCGCAATGAACAGAGATTGCCCAGATTGGAGAGATTGAGGACCCTTTTGGATGATTAATTGATGCATGAGACTTTGAGAGTTATTTGGGAGCTAAACCTGTAAAGCGGGTATATATGCAGCAGATGCACAATTGAAGTGAACTAGAGAGTATGCAGAAACTGATAAAGACACAGGGCATTTTACAGGCATGGAAAACAAAGGTATGCAGAATAGGTACATGACAGAAATTGAAAAAGAGACAGGGCATTTTACAGGTATGAAAATGAAGGAGAGTATGCAGAACTGTTACACTACAACAACAGAAAGGACAAGCACACAGTGAACCAAGAACTGAATGGATTGAATTGAAATTATTATTGTAACTGAAAATGTAAATGTTTTAATTCATTTTATATTGTTTGTGATGAAAAGGCAAGTCTCCGGAGGAAAACAAAACTCCACTGTAATATTAAAATTTGTACATATTGTTATATTTTCTTTGAATGAGTTGGACAAAGGAATGAGAAGGCAGAAGTCAAAGAGTCATGGTTGTTCACTCCAAATTCTTTGTAGAATGCAAACAGTCATGAGGTGAACTCTATAAATGATATCAAATTGATATGCTTAGAGAATGCAGAATTGAGGCAGAGAGGATAAGAAGGAGGAGGAGCAGATAGAGATGTTGTGAAGAATCAGAGAATATATAAGACAAATAAGAAAGCTGGAGGACAACAGTGAAGAAGAAACAGAACATAGCTGATGTCTAAGGTAAATCAGCATATGAT
The DNA here is from genome assembly GCA_034641835.2 of Pinus albicaulis. NCBI lineage: Eukaryota > Viridiplantae > Streptophyta > Pinopsida > Pinales > Pinaceae > Pinus > Pinus albicaulis. Next base: position 1,579,013,614 of record CM076579.1, read on the forward strand.
TTTTGAAAGAGTGAGGAAGTTGGAGCTTCCATATCAAGTTGTAGCTTGATAGATGTCAGTTGTAGCTAACTAAGGTAGGAGACTCCTGTAGGTTGGAGCTTGCAAAAAATAGCTGGGAGTTGGAGCTTCCTTGCAAGTTGTAGCTTGCAGAATTGACGTAGGAGCCTCTTGTGGGTTGGAGCCTACAGAAAATCAGTGGTGAGAGGGAGTTGGAGCGTGCCTTTGCATCACAACAATAATAAGATGTGGTTTTCTCTCTTATGGGTTTCCACTTATATCTGTTGTCTATGTGCATGATGTCTATGTGTTGATATGGTATATCTATTCTGCTTAATACTTGTTCCTCACATATTAAGGCTACAGTTACATTATCTAATATGTTTAATATTTGCTGCTCACAATTTAAGATTGCTCACATATTAATTTGATCATGAATTTAAGGAGTAAATAAGTTTAAAGGAAAGTTATAAAAGTCCATGAATGTGTTAAACTGATTCACCCCCCTTCTCAGTTTAACTAAGGGTTCAAAAATTGGTATCAAAGCCAGTTCCTTTGGTGTAAGCTTAATAGCTTGAAGGAGATCTGGTTGAGTCATGGACTATCAAAATGTACCTGTGTTAAATACAACAAACTTTCCTGAATGGAGAGATAATGTTAAAACAAAATTATTGGCTTATGAACCTGAGGTATGGAATCTTGTATGTGGTGGTTACTGCATAGACTCTCCCTCTTTGCAAGAACAACAACGGAATGCCAAGACAAATTGTGTGATATATAATAGTCTTCATAACAAAGATCTTGATTTAATAATGGATCTAACCTCTGCAAAGGAAATCTGGGATAGATTGCATTTCATGCATGAAGGAGACACTAGTGGCTGCACTGTCAAGAAGGAGAAGAGAATCAAGAAGAAGAAAAATTCATGTCAAAAGGAAAATGTTCAATCAAATGAGCTACCTGATAATATGAATGAAAGTAAGTTCCATGAAGAAATTATAGTGAAAGAACAAACCAAACTTGACATTGCCTTGACTGAAATAGAAAGATTGAAGAATGAAAACAAAGACCTTAAGACACTAGTGAAAATATGTGATGAGAAAGAACATGAAGATAAGAAAGAGATTGTTGGCCTAAAGACACAACTTGAAGAAGCAAGGAAAATAGAAGACACTCTGCTGCAACAAATGAGAGAGAAAAGTCAGGAATGTGTGAGATTGGAAGAAGAAGTAGTGCACTTGAGAAAGAAATTAGAAAAATCCCAAAGAGAATTATTAATGAATACACTTCAAATGAAAAGCTCTGAAAAGTTGGACAAGATTCTAAATGCTCAAAGGTCACCTCTCATAAAGGCTGGGATAGGATATGAAGGAGAAACCAGTAAGTCCAAGGTAGAAGATAACAAGAATATCATTTTTGTAAAAGCTGTAAAGGACAATGAAGCAGCACAGAAGAATCCTACAGAAGTAGAAGCCATCAAGAACATGATTTGCAGAGAAACAAACAGAAACAAACAGCAATATGAAAGGACAGAGAATTAGAGGATGAAACAGTCAGCTGAAAAAGGGTCATACACTCTTGAATATGAATTGAATAAATTTGGAAGATGTCAAAGAAGGTTATTTCCTCCTATGGGAAGTATCACTTGTTTTTCCCTGTCACAAACCTAGACATATTGCAGCATATTGTAAGACAAAGAAAATCCAGTCCAAGCAGCAAAGGATGCAGCAAATGAGAAGAACCCTCAAGCAAGCAACTGGAAAAGACAATATTTCACCAAGTACACATGATTTCCATGGCCACTGTTATGCATGCAATAAATTTGGACATAAACTTGTTGAATTTAAATTGTGTTCAAAGAGGGGAACAAAATATTATACATCAGCTCAAATGTACCTTGGCAAAATAAGATGTTATGTATGCCTCAAGCTTGGTCACAAAGCAAAGGACTGTAATCTGCCATATACATTAAAGAACTATATACAGACGATGGAATCAAAGAAAATTAAACAAAATTATGAATCTAAAAGAAGTGCAGACATTATGAAGAACCCCAATAAAGTATGGAAGGAAAAGAGAAAGGGGGAGCCTATTATCTCAATATCATAATGAATCCATCATAGTCTTAGGGGGAGATTCTCTAGGAAGCAACACAAACATCCATCCAGTGATAGATATGAAGCAACATCTCAGGGGGAGAGCAGTTCATAAATAGTCCCCACAAAAGTAGTCCAAGAAGAGCTCCTTAGAATGAGAACTGCCATAAGATCAAGAAGTGAAAGGAAAATTTCTCTAACAGAGAACCATAGAGGAAGAAGAAAACCTGAAGCACCCTATAGCTAACAGATTGATGGAAGAAGAGAAGGCAGCAAGCAGCGATGATGGTAGAGAGAACATCGGCCATGAACATGTAATCTAAGAAGACATCAGCACAATAAGTGATGATCACATTGTGCATCATACTGCTTGAATTAACAATGAATCACATTAAGAAGGATGAGTAAGAGAAATGCCTATCATCATCATGTAATGAAAAATCCCCTTGAAGGAGTGCAGTTAATTTAGTGATAAATCTCTGAGTGATCTGCCCATGAAGATTCCTAATATAGAAATTGAAGATGTCTTCCCAAATATCTTTACATTAGAACAGTTGAATTATGTATATAAAGCAGCAATGATTCTAGAGCAGTCCTAGAAAGGAAAATGCAATGATATTCCTTTGAACAGAATGAAAAATTAAAAAAAATGGTTAATGATGCCAAGATAAAATTCAGTATATTGATGATTGTGGGTGTGAATAGTGGAAAGATCAATAGTAGAAACTATGGGCTCATGTGCAAGCTAAAGTGAAATCTATGCATGATTTATCAAAGTAGTATCAATTGGTATTTGGTACAAGCGGCATGCCTATCAACAGAATATCAAGTGTTATCAGTGGAGCAGCGGTATGGTTCAGGGCCTCAGGATCAAAGGACTATGGCAAGAGTACATCAAGGTAGTATTCCAGTGTTATATGCATTTTTAAAGCATAAAAGGGTCAATAAAAGGGCAAAAGGATCATTATTTAGTTTTCACTTGAAGCATCATATTGAGCATTGAAGTAGTATCTGCTTCTATACATAACTGCATGCCTTCTTGAATTCAGTCGATATATATCTTCAAGGCCTCTTCCTTAAGATCATTCATAAAACTGTGTGAAGTCTATTTGCTAAGATTTCAACTAAACAACTTGAAGATGTTTTGTTGAAGATCATCATGATAGAACAGTTAAAGTATCTGAAGTATGAAGGACTAGTTGATCATTAAAGAGAGATTGATCATTGACATACATAACCCCTTATGTCATAAATAAAATTGCATGGTTGATAAGTGAGACTGACCAATTCACTGAATGTATCTAGCCTCAAGGGTTTGTTTTGAAAGTGCATTGTGCAAGAAGTAAAGTCATTTGGTCTCTTAGATTGCAAGATATTATCTAATCTCACAATAAGTTGTAAGCTCCAAGTTGATTCATTGCTCACATCAGTAAAAAGGACCTTTCAGCTATCAAGTGTAATATCCTTGTCAGAATCCTAGCTCATATCACCACCAACAGACAGGAAAGGTGAACCACAGCTATAAAAGATATATAGGCATCATCATAATTGAACAAGATGTTGTACTGGAAATGTGTATTGCAGAAGAAGACATATTCCATTTACAATCTTCCTCAACAGATATGGATTTCTGATGAAGATAATACTAGAGACTGAAGTATATTTGAAGCATTCTCACTATTTTAGTTTTGATCCAATGATGCATCTTTGATTAGATAAGGATAGTACAATGTGTTCTATAAAGTGTCATTATCTTCACTTTCAACGTTATACAAGTGAAAGGAGTCTATGCTTTGGGATTGTATCAACTTACAGTGTATATTCAAGTTCAATAATCCTCAAAAGTGTTCTCTCAACAACTCTTGTACACTAGTTTGGAGCAGCAGGGTACAAAGTTAAAAGAAGAAGGCCTAAACACATCTCAGAGAGAGGAAATGAAGAGATAGAAAGCACACTAGGAAATGTCCAACCCTTTGCCATTGATGTCAAAGGGGGAGGAAAAGCAAGCAAAAGGAGAGCATTAAAGTATTGCCATTAATGCCAAAGGGGGAGACTGTTGGAAATGTTGTCATTGATGGCAAATGAGCACAAAGGAGCAGCACCTGTACCAACAATAAGGAAAAGTAGAAGACAGGTAGCAGAGGCAGCAAAGAAGCAAAGTAGCAGAGAGGCAGCAGTAAGAAAGCATAAAAGGAGCACAAAGGAGATAAACAGGAAGCAGAGACAGTAGTAGAAGGGCCATTTGATTGGAGATCTGGGGAGACAGATCTGGCCAAGCAAAGAGTTTGTAGGTGATTTCATTGTATAAGTGAAGGAATATGGTTCAGTTTTACATGAATATGAATTGGTTTAACTCTGTGTGAATGAGCTTTGGCTGTCAATAAACAATTGTATGAATATACTCTGTAATTCGGGGTTTTAAATGAAGCTCTGCATATAAATGAAGAATCGGTGTTGATTAATGAGACAATGTTAGTATTGATCCTGCGGGTTTAAGGTTGAATGTAATAAGGTTTGCATTTACAGTTGAAAAGATTGAGTAAATTTATGTTAGTCATAGCATGTGTGGTTTTATGTATAATTTGAGATAATATGAGATTGAGACCCAATTCTGTACAATAGAATTCACAAGGAATTCGGTCGATTCCTTTTCAAGAAGTGATAAATTGTGAGGGGTGTGTTGAATCTCATGTATAAACGATGGTTGGAAAATTAAATGTGCGTACAGGCCCTTCGGATGAATTCGAAAGAATTGAGACTGTGCTGGCGATTGACCTTAGAATAATTGTGTATGTATGTTGGAACATCGATTACAGCGGGAATCGATACTTCTAGGAAGTGAAGTCGATCCTAAATTAGTTCGTGATCCTATTTACCCAGAAGCAGGAGGAATTAACTGATAACTAGCGGGGATGAATGATATAAGGGTTTAGAACCTGTCAGAACCAATAAAGATGCTGGATCTATGATAATGAAAGGCTGTGAGGATATATGCAGAAGAGTGAAACTTCTTGACGCAGTTGTGAAAAGAACAAGTGAGAGCGAGGGCGGAGGCTATATAAATAAAAGCGCAGAGGATTGGTAACAAACCATGCGTTGAACGGAACCTTGAAATGCGATGCACTTCAAAGGACAGGCAGTCGCATCGGAGGTTGAAAAACCAACGGTCTCACGTTTTTTAAAAGTGGTAAGTAGAATCGCACATAAAAATGCGATGCACTTCGACATGCAACACGTGGCATTGAGTGGTTTTTGGAAACCACCCATTTCACATTTTATTTGGGTGTCAAAGTTTGGTTCAATAAAAAATGCGATATTCGTTAATATCCGTTCGATCAGGGGTTGAAACGCGATAATAGATCAACCGTTGGATCTATCCGGAGGTTAATACAAGAATTAAAAAAAAGGCACTAAGGCGTGGATCGACGGTGGAGACGTCGGGCTGGGGCGAGGTGAAGCGCGACAAGTTTATAGCCGTTGGATGTTAAACGAGCTGTGGGACCCAATATTAAAAGTGTGATGGATTATGTTTTAAACCAGGGTCGGAGTTATATAAACTGGTGGGGTCGAAATCAACTATCGCATACACTGTGATGTGTTGTGGGCCCGACTATATGTTAATGAGCACATATGAATACTGTTCAAATATGAATTTTTAAAGTGTTGTTTGAAGTGTTTTATGCTGGAGAAACCTTAATACTTCTTTGTAAATTAAAATGGTGAGTGCGTAAAGGTTAGGAAACTACAATTTATGTGAATACAATAGTGTGACCTCTTATGCGAGACTTAATAAGGTTTGAAATGCATAAATGAAATGGGAAGTCGAATTAACAGTTATAACCACAGGACTTTAATAAAAGAGCATATTATATGCTTTGTGGGGTTTTAGAACTGTGGGCCTGAATACATTGAGTTTATTCCAAAGTTGAGATATTCATTGATGCATTCATAAAGCAGGGTTCAATATAGCTTATTGCCCATTGGAGTCAACTTATAAAAGATTTATACGTCGAGTCTTATATATATGGTTTGAAATTAAAGTGCAGTGGGCCAGTATGATATTTGGGCGAAGATTTAGTGTTGGTTTAACATATGCTAGAACCAATACACAATATACTTTGATATGCGGATGAATAGAGTTGTGGGCCCACAAGTCCCTATTGATATGTGCATTTGTCCGTTGGTTTAACAAAGTCATGGGCATATATTTGATGGTTGATATGTTGTGGCTCATCATATAATGAGTCTATCAATAAAGTTCAAACGTTGAATGGAAACTCACACAAAAATGAGGGCCGAGACCTACATTGAAGGATAGCAAAGAAGAAAATTTAATATAAATGAAATGGAGTTGACTATGGTTTTTAACCATAGTTCATTAAAAGCAGCTTCCATATATGAAGACCAATGTTATTTGATTGTTGGGTTCTGACCATAGTGTTAAGAACAGAAAGGTAACTTTCGCAATGATTTATGAAATGAGCTTCCACAATGAACAGAGATTGCCTAGATTGGAGAGATTGAGGACCCTTTTGGATGATTAATTGATGCATGAGACTTTGAGAGTTATTTGGGAGCTAAACCTGTAAAGCGGGTATATATGCAACAAATACACAATTGAAGTGAACTAGAGAGTATGCAGAAACTGATAAAGACACAGGGCATTTTACAGGCATGGAAAACAGAGGTATGAAGAACAGGTACATGAAAGAAACTGAAAAAGACACAGGGCATTATACAGGCATGAAAATGAAGGAGAATATGTAGCACTGTTACACTACAACAGCAGAAAGGACAAGCACACAGTGAACCAAGAAATGAATGGATTGAATTGAAATTATTATTGTAACTGAAAATGTAAATGTTTTAATTGATTTTATATTGTTTGTGATGAAAAGGCAAGTCTCTGGAGGAAAACAAAACTCCACTATAATATTAAATTTTTTACATATTGTTATATTTTCTTTGAATGCGCTGGACAAAGGAATGAGAAGGCAGAAGTCAAAGAGTCATGGTTGTTCACTCCAAATTCTCTGTAGAATGCAAACAGACATGAGGTGAACTCTATAAATGATATCAAATTGATATGCTTAGAGAGGTTAGAGAATGCAGAATTGAGGCAGAGAGGATAAGAAGAAGGAGGAGCAGATAGAGATGTTGTGAAGAATCAGAGAAGATATAAGACATATAAGAAATTTGGAGGACAACAGTGAAGAAGGAAGAGAACAGAGTTGATATCCAAGGTAAATCAGCATATGATTTTTGAAAGAGTGAGGAAGTTGGAGCTTCCATATCAAGTTGTAGCTTGATAGATGTCAGTTGTAGCTAACTGAGGTAGGAGCCTCCTGTAGGTCGGAGCCTGCAGAAAATAGCTGGGAGTTGGAGCTTCCTTGCAAGTTGTAGCTTGCGGAATTGAGGTAGGAGCTTCCTGTGGGTTGGTGCCTACAGAAAATCAGTGGTGAGAGGGAGTTGGAGCTTTCCTTTGCATCACAACAATAATAATATGTGGTGTTGTCGTTCCTAGAGACAGCCTAGAGTTGTGATAGACCAGTGCCTAGGACATCTTATCATAGCAAGGAGCATATGGTATAACAGAGGAGGTTATCAATGAAAAGCTCTCATGCTATCACTTGTAAACAAGGAATTAACTTGAATGGGACCAAGACTCTCAGAAACTGAACACAGGAAAAGAGATATTGCAGAGGCAAGATGCAAAACTCCAATACAAAAGCATCAGACAATTCAGAGATAATTTACTGTAAAGAAGGCCGATTCAAGTAATATGTCACAGAAATAAATTATCAGAAGGTGAATGTAGTGAATGAAACATTGAGAAGATATTAGTTAACATTGAGCTGATATCCAGATACACAATACCACCATGCACGGGCTTACCAATCTAAGAATCCATACATACAAGTAGCGTTTTAAAAACACCCTCCCAAAGAAACTAATATAGCAGAAATACGGTTTTGATGAATAATGGAACATAATATCATGCATGAGCCATATTTAAAACGCTTGACTAATCCAAGCATGGGTATCAACTAGGATAAATCCATACCAGAAATTAGTGAGCCACTCGCATTCCAAAACATGATACAGGAAGGATGGATGAAATGAAATGATATATTAAAATAACACATAAGAGAAAGTTACAGACTGTGAAATACCAAAGACTAGAATCCTCTTTAACAAATGGAACTCCTCTTCACTGAGACCCTATGGGCTCTGAGCCTCCATACAAAAGTTCTACAAAATGTATACAAAAATCCTTCCACTGCATAATTTTCTGATAAAATCTGGAACCCTCCATAATCCGTTCTTAGGGAGATTTATAGGAGAAAAAGAAAGCTCCAAAAGAGGGTAGTAGATGAACATTTAATTAGCCTAGTTAAGACAGGATGGTGAAAAATGCCCGCCCATACTATTTGACGGCTCTGTAGTGCTGTTGGTACTCTGTGATCTGCTTTCTGAAGTAAATGCACTGGGAAAATTTTCTTCAGGGGCACGTCATAAAATTGAATTCATATTCACATCCCGTCTTTTCCTTGAGAGAAAACTCTGCTGAAATAAAGCCTTGAGGGTATTGTTTTATGTGCACAAATATTTGGAGTGATCTGTAGGATCTTCAACTTGGTACTCGGCCATCGTTAGATCAAGGCCCAAAAATCTTCACTCCATGCCTTTAATTCTCTACTTTACACTGATACTCTTTGCCTGCAATATTTATGTCTGGATCTGCGCAATCTGCATTTTGAATAGCTCTGGAGGGTTTGATAGATTTTCACCCCTGCTTCTTTAATGGAAGTCTTGTCGCAACAGCCTCTCAGGCCTTTCTTCATAAATGTAACTATTGGAAGATAGTCCTTTCCTGCGTCCTCTGCTTCTGTAATGGAGGCCATGAATTATGGAAACTTTCCGCCGCTGTAACCCTGCAAAATCCGCAAACTCGTTAAAGAAAACCATGTACGGGAAGGTGAACACAGTGGGGATAATGGTGAGACAGCGTGACATGGTGGAGAGGTCGAGATATGCAGAACGATGATAGGAAATGCAGCATGATGGTGGGAGGTGGCAATGGAGAGGGTTGGCGGAGCGTAGCAGATGAAAAACTTTGAATTTGACCCTTAGAATGATATATAAGGAAGGCGAAAGAGAATGCGTTGAATGGCACGTGGAATGGTGACGTGGAGGAGGACCGGGTCAATGGCGTGGCGTAGGTTAAATGAGGGCCATCCGATCTTGGCGGAGATCGACGGTGAAGGACGAGTAGGAGGGCGACGGATAGTGGGCCAGGGGTTGAATATGCTGTGATTAAATGCCGTGTAGCTTCGAAGAGCGACAACCGTTGGATGAAGGCCCCCAGATCCGACGGCTGTCATGAATATCGCGTCGTAACTTTGACCGAACAATAATGCACGATGGAGAGCAGTTTTGGAGCTGTACGCGGAGACATGCGGCGAGCGATGTATGGAATCACTCTGATTTGAGGAATACCGCTTGCCGCTTGAAAGTTGGTGCGATATAAACCACTGGTTTTTGCAATGGGAGCGGGCGTGGGGACCACCAGGACAGGCAGGCTGTGGGCCGTTGATTTCACCGTTTGATCGGACGGTAGTCAGGCGGGGGATGGGTGTGATGGAGGTGAACAAACGCCGTCCGATCTGTACAGATCGGCGGCTCAGAATGCACCTGATATACATTTGATAAGCGCCTTTCGGTCTGGCGCATGGTCTAGCGCCTGGGTCATGTGGAGGGAAAGACAGAGGGGCTAGGGCCGGAGGGGCTAAGGCCTAATATATTTTCAAATGTGGGTTTTTGGCCTTTTATGCAATTTTGAGACTGGGGAGAAAGAAACGATAAGCGGGAAAATGGATTTTTAGGCCAAACAGAGGGGTTTCGAATGGTTTGAGCGAAATTACTGGTCAGAATTTAGACAGAATGCTGACATGGTCAACATTGGCTCCACCTAGGGATGGCACGTTCATCCCTGGACGTGTCGAGAACTTCGCAAACCACCTGATTGTCTTCTATGTGGATCTTGCTTTTCATAATTCGTCATAACACCCACATTACTCAACCAAGATAAAAACAAAAACTAATATACAATGTGATACATCAGGCTTTCTCGGCCTGCATCAGAACTGGAAGTAGGGCTTAAGGAACTAACCATTCACAGGGACATTGAGCAAGTCACCCTGTAATTTTCCAACTTGAAAGTATTGTTACCTCCCTGCTCCACAATCTTGAAAGGACCGAACCAGAGCGGATCGAATTTACCATGTTTTCCTTTTTCAGCCCTCCGGATGTCCCATCTGAGCACTAGATCACCAATTTGCAGATTCTGGTCCTTAGCATGCTGATCAAAAAGGTATTTCATCTTCTTCTGATAATCTGTCAGCCTTTGATTTACCTGATTGCGTGTTTCTTCCAATTCCACTAGCTAATTTATTCACCTGGTCATATCATTAGGCTCTTCCTGAATTTACTGCATGAATCGAGCTACTGGTAGGGCTAATTGAATAGGAAATACTATTGCCCTTCCATATGCCAATTCATATGGGGATTTTCCAGTTGCTCTCTTGCTGGTAATTCTATTGGCCCATAGAACAAACTTTAACTGGGAATCCCAATTTTTCTGGTTTTCATTTATAGTCTTCTTCAATGCCCTTACCAGGGTTTTATTGGAAGACTCTGCCAAGTCATTTCCCTGTGGATAATAGGCTATAGTGTGACTTAGTGTGATATTATATTGCTGGCAGAAACTCACAAATTTCGCAGACTTGAAAGCCTGTGCATTATCAGTCACTATTCTGGCAGGACAACCAAACCTGGATATGATGTTTTCCTCCATGAACTTTATGATCACAGTATCTGTGGCGTTCCTCGCAGGTATGGCTTTCACCCATTTTGTGAAATAATCAGTGGCAGTTAATATCCATTTATGCTAACCACTCGATGGAGGATGTATTTCACCTATAAAATCTATTCCCCATTGTCGAAATGGTTCGTCCACGTGCACAGGAATCATGGGCAGAGGTGCCAACTTCTGCCTTTCAGCAAATTTCTAACACTTCTCACATGCTCTAACCCTGGAAAAAACATCTCCAAAAAGCTTGGGCCAATAAAAACCAGCCTTCAGGATTTTGTGAGCAGTGGCCCTCCAGTTGTAGTGACCCCCACAGATTCCTTCATGAAATTCTGCTATAATACTCTCTACCTCATCCTCTGCGAGACACAGGAGTAAGATGCCTGAGGGATCTCGCCAGTATAGCCGGCTATTGGCAACTATATACTTCTGTGATTTTAATCTTAGTGTTTTGTACTTAGATTTATCACAGCTTGGTGGGCAGCTGAGTGTAAGGAGATATTCTACTATCTCTTTGTACCACTGAATGGTGAGGTACTTTACGTGTATTTCTGGAGTAGGTACCCCAATTCCCTGTCACTCTTCTTTCTCTTCAAATTCCTCGCCTGCTATAGTGGACAAATTTATGCGCAAAGCTTGATAGTTTGATTTAGATAACATTTTAGCAAGCCCCTGTCCTTTGATCAGCTTAGTAGGGCGGATGTCTAAGTCATATTCCTGTATTTTAGCAATCCACTTACCCCTTTTTCCTTCACTATCCCCCTGAATAAGAATATCTTTTACAGCAGCTGTAGGCACAAATGCAGTGATATGGGATTGTAAGATATACACGCGGAATGCTTTGAGGTATTTTACTAGGGCGTACGCTTGCTTTTCCAATATATTGTACTTTAATTCTGCATCACAGAGCACCTGACTGAAGAAAGCTATGGGATGCTCATACCCTTCCTCATTTTTCTGCAATAAAACTCATGCTATTGTATGAGGTGATGCAAAGGAAAAAATCATGAAAGGTTTATCATAATCTGGTCCAGCTAGCACAGGGGCTTCTGCAAAAGCACTTTTTATTCTGGTAAATGTCTCTCGTGATTCCTGGGACCATTTAACTTCATTATCCTTCTTTAGCATGTCAGTTATATGTCTAACTATTTCAGCATAGTTAGGAATAAACCTTCCCAAGAAATTGATGCGCCCTAGGAATACTTGTACCACTTTCTTATTTCTAGGAAAAGCAATACCATTTATAACGTCTACCCTCTTAGGATCTATCTTCACCCCATCTTTAGTCACAATGTGTCCCAAAAGTTTACCCTCTTCTAAAGTGAATAAAGACTTTTGAGGATTAAGAGAAAGACCATACCTTCTACATTTCTCAAAAGTTCTACGCAGATGCTCAATGTGCTCAGTATCATTCTTGGAAAATACAGTGATATCATCGAGGTAGACCACTAGGAATTTATCCTGCTCCCCAACAAAAGCAATGTCCATGGCCCTCTGAAAAGTGGCCCCTGCATTAATCAATCCAAAAGGCATCCTGGCATACATAAATGTACCCCAAGGTGTGGTGAAAGCAGTCTTCTTTTGGTCCTCTGGAAGTAAAACCACTTGATTATAACCAGAGAACCCATCCATCATTGACATTCTGGAAGCTCCAACTACCCTCTGCAAGATGTGATCCATCTTAGGCAGTGGATAATTGTCCTTTAAGGATGCTCTGTTTAAATTTCTGAAATCCACACACAGCCTTATTTCTCCATTCTTCTTCCGAACAGGGACTAGGTTTGCCACCCATTCAGAGTACCTCAATGGTACAATTATTATGGCCTTTAACAATTTCTTAATTTCCTTCTCAATGGAAGGAAGCAGCAGGGGCTTTATTTGTTTGAGCTTCTGCTTATGAGGCTTTGCATCACCCTTCAGTGGAATTTTGTGCTGCATAATACTGATGTCAAAAGTTTTCAAGTCCTGATAGGACCATGCAAACACATCTTTGTAAGACTGAAATAATTTCTGATATATATTTTTATATTCTCCAGGGATCTTCCTGGACAGTTTTACAATTTTGGGGTCAGCCTCAGTACCAAGATTCAGGTCCTCTACCTGATTTTCTTCTACTACTTTTCTTGGCTGCAGTGGGACATCATTCTTGTCAAATAATATTTCTAGAGGCACCAGTCCTCTAGGTATAATGTTTCCCTTTAACTGCAACACCTTATTACCTGCCACTTTCTCCTCCCAATTTCTTTCTGAAGTATCTTCAGACTCAACCTCTTCTTTATCGGCATCAATCTCCATATTGGAGAACTCCCCCACTGTTTCCAGGAATCTTTTCATCTGTTCTTCATCTTCAAATGCCTGTCAGTGTTTGATGTTATCTGGGATTGATGGTCGATAACGCACCTTAACTTCGTATCTTAAAAGGAGATTCTGAGGTGGTCAAAATGTACTAGCAGCTATAGTAAGGGAATCAACCATCCTATTTTGTTCTCGGGGCATGAACTGGATATTGAATGCCAAGAAGAAATTTTCTACCATGCCCCAAACTTCATTCCTATAAGCCCTTAGCCTAGGATGTTTGGTCTGACACTGATTCCTGACTTGTCTGGCCACCAGTTCTGAATCTCCCAGAAATTTTAAGCTTTGTATGTTCATATTCCTGAATGTCTGCAATCCTAACAGAAGTGCTTCATATTTAGCCACATTATTAGTGGCTTCATATTCTAGCTTGAAGGACCATGGAACCCACCTTCCTGTAGGAGAAATCAATAATATTCCAGCGTCATTACCTTCTTTTGAATTTGCTCCATCAAAATGAAGTGTCCAGATCCCTGCTTCATGGCTCTCTGCGGGCTTTTCAGTGTTGATCTGATAGAAGGATGGTTCATGAGCATAATCTTGATCTTCTTCCAACATCAAGCATGAAAAATCTCCTTCCTTATTGTAGACTGGTGAATTTACAGAGTTGCCAACCTTAGTCACCATCTTGACAAATCTAGTCTCCCTGTACAACCTCCTCTCTTGGCCACCAAAAACTGGGATAGTGGCATATGTTAAATCCATCTTGAGTGATCCACCGATTTTTGTTCCCCAGGACCTTGATAGAAACATACCAAAATGAACTGGGATGTCAGCCACCACGATGTCCATTACCACACTTTTAGCTGAGATTTGGGCCAAATTGACCACCAAATCCTTGATCATCCCCAAGCATTTAACTCTTTTGGAGTCAAATGAATAAAGGTCCTTGTATGGACGGGTGATTTGTAATCCTAGTTGTTCCATGACTAAAAGAAGTATAAGATTATGGGATGCTCCAGAATCTAACAGACAATTATGTAATAGCAGGTCATGAATCACTAGAGACACATAAAAGGGAGGAGTAGAAGCATCTAATTCCTCAACATATGGACCAAAGACAACCATGGGTCTTTCTTCTTGAAGGTTGAGGCTATCTGGAGTGAGCGTTGCTTTTGGAGGAAGCATGAATGAGGTGACTTGGGATTGATACGCTGGTTGTTTCAACAACTCAGTCAAGGGCACTGGGATTTTGAATTCTCTATTACAACGTCTTTTGGCTCTTTATTTTCAGCTGGGGGTTTGACTTCTTTTGACACAGACTTGGTATTAGGAGGAATGACTACTTTTGGAGCGGAAGGAATTTTATCATTAGACTGCAAAGGTTTGTTTAGAGGGCCCTTACCTTTGTCCGCGACTTCCTGCATTGTAGACTCCTTCTGAGCAGGTGCTTCCTTCTGGGGTAACTCTTCTCCTTGCTCTTGAGTACGAGTCCTCTTCCTAGAAGATCTGAGATCGTATCTTCTATTGAAATGTGCTTGCATGAAATCAGTAAATTGTTTACAATAATGATCAATCTCTACTTCTTCTGTGTCTTTGGTCCTTTCTTATTCTTGCAATGGGCACTCAGCTCCTTCATTTCCTTGTAAAGGGCATTCTTCTCCATCACTATTTGAAAAGGCAAGATTTGCATCCTCTAGTCCATAGGCAGTGTCTTTAGTAGAATCATCTACCGGCCCTTCTAGGTATAATGGGTGTGGTACCTGATCCTGTTGCTCCTTTGCTTCCCTTGGAAATATTTGCAGGGGTGGTTTCCCATACTGAGGATTGAAACCTCTGTTTGGAGCATTGTGGAAATTCTTGAAAGCTGAATTCTTGGCCTCCAATTCAAGCTTGACCACCTTTTTAACCAATTTGGTCATTTCTTTCGTTTTGTCTGCGTCTCTGTCCTGGTTAGAGGTAGATACCTCTTCTTTGCCCCTTCTTCTGGTATCTTGTTCAGATCTTCCTTTTGATTTACCAGTGGAGGCAAAGTTTGCTTCCAACTCTAGTGCATCTGTCTAAGCATCATCCAGAGTGGCAGGCTTTCTTTCTCTGAGAGAGAAACCAAATTCTGAATCAAAGGCTGCTACAAAAACAACTTTAGCAGCAGTTTGATGAGGTTTGATGTCAGCGGGCAGGCTCAAATACAATTTATTAAATCTCTTGATAAATTCTGACACCCCTTCATTATGTCTTTTCTTGAGTGTATTAAACTCAGTAAGACATTGTCCCTGATCTTTCTTCTCCCCCCATTTTCTGAGAAAAGTATCTTCCATATTATCCCAAGTGGTAATAGAACGACCTGCCAAATTCTTAAACCATTTTCGAGCTTCACCATCAAGAGATTGCACAAACAGTCTTAAGACCACATCTAAATGTTCAACATTAAAGTTCTCTGCAAAAGAGCAGAAAGTCTCAAGATTTCTTTGAGCATCAATCTCATTTTCCCCATTGAATCTGGGCAAGATCTTAAGATAATCTTGGGGCATATCATTCAACACTTGGGGTAATGCCAGAGGAGCATATTTATTTAGCAAGAAGCCTGGAACATTTGCCATTGGAGGGGGTGGAGGTAGTGCAACAGTTTGATGAGTAAGAGGAGGAGGAGGAGGTGGAAGTGGAGTATGAATAACAATAGGAATATACTCGACTGCAACTTGAGGGGTTGAGGGGAACAAAGGTCTGTTAACAGCAGATACTTCGGTGACTTCCTTGACCTCTTCGACCTCAGGAGTAGGAAGAAGATTGTCTTTAAATTGGACACCTCCTCGGGGTGGACTATCTGAATAGTAATCGGTATCTCCGACAGTGGAGTCGGGAACTTGCAATTGAGAATCTTGAGAGGAGGAGGACGAAAAGTCTTCTTGAGAGAATTCGGGAATCTCAGAATGGACTGATTTTCTTTCCCTCCAATTTCTTCTATGTATGATATTTTCAGGGTCAGACACTGAAGGTGTCTTTGGCTTAGACGTATCTGACCTCAGGTGTGGCTTACGAGGAGCCAGGACCGCAAATAGATTTATCAAATGGACAAATGTGGAGTCACCAAAGTGAGGGATCTACAACTCTCAACTCTCCATACTCACCTACTTGAAGAGTGAATTATATTTTTTCGAGGCCCAGGGACTTTAAAATTTCTCAATTTCTTTCCCCGGAAACGGCACCAGAAAGATGTTGTCGTTCCTAGAGATAGCCTAGAGTTGTGATAGATCAGTGCCTAGGACATCTTATCATAGCAAGGAGCATATGGTATAACAGAGGAGGTTATCAATGAAAAGCTCTCATGCTATCACTTGTAAACAAGGAATTAACTTGAATGGGACCAAGGCTCTCAGAAACTGAACACAGGAAAAGAGATATTGTAGAGGCAAGATGCAAAACTCCAATACAAAAGCATCAGACAATTCAGAGACAATTTACTGTAAAGAAGGCCGATTCAAGTAATATGTCACATAAATAAATTATCAAAAGGTGAATTTAGTGAATGAAACATTGAGAAGATATTAGTTAACATTGAGCTGATATCCAGATACACAATACCACCATGCACGGGCTTACCAATCTAAGAATCCATACATAAAAGTAGCGTTTTAAAAACACCCTCCCAAAGAAACTAATATAGCAGAAATACGGTTTTGATGAATAATGGAACAGAATATCATGCATGAGCCATATTTAAAGCACTTGACTAATCCAAGCATGGGTATCAACTAGGATAAATCCATACCAAAAATTAGTGAGCCACTCGCATTCCAAAACATGATACAGGAAGGATGGATGAAATGAAATGATATATTAAAATAACACATAAGAGAAAGTTACAGACTGTGAAATACCAAAGACCATAATCCTCTTTAACAGATGGAACTCCTCTTCACTGAGACCCTATGGGCTCTGAGCCTTCATACAAAAGTTCTACAAAATGTATACAAAAAGCCTTCCACTGCGTAATTTTCTGATAAAATCTGGAACCCTCCATAATCCGTTCTTAGGGAGCTTTATAGGAGAAAAAGAAAGCTCCAAAAGAGGGTAGTAGATGAACATTTAATTAGCCTAGTTAAGACATGATGGTGAAAAATGCCCGCCCATACTGTTTGACGGCTCTGTAGTGCTGCTGGTACTCTGTGATTTTCTTTCTGAAGTAAATGCACTGGGAAAAGTTTCTTCAGGGGCACGTCATAAAATTGAAATCATATTGACATCCTGTCTTTTCCTGGAGAGAAAACTCTGCTGAAATAAAGCCTTGAGGGTATTGTTTTCTGTGCACAAATCTTTGGAGTGATCTGTAGGATCTTCAACTTGGTACTCGGCCATCGAAAGGTTAGATGAAGGCCCCAAAATCTTCACTCCATGCCTTTAATTCTCTACTTTACACTGATACTCTTTGCCTGCAATATTTATGTCTGGATCTGCGCAATCTGCATTTTGAATAGCTCTGGAGGGTTTGATAGATTTTCACCCCTGCTTCTTTAATGGAAGTCTTGTCGTAACATCCTCTCAGGCCTTTCTTCATAAATGTAACTATTGGAAGATAGTCATTTCCTACATCCGCTGCTTCTGTAATGGAGGCCGTGAATTATGGCAACTTTCCGCCGCTGTAACCCTGCAAAATCCGCAAACTCGTTAAAGAAAACCATGTACGGGAAGGTGAACACAGTGGGGATAATGGTGAGACAGCACAACATGGTGGAGAGGTCGAGATATGCATAACGATGATAGGAAATGCAGTGTGATGGTGGGAGGTGGCAATGGAGAGGGTTGGCGGAGTGTAGCAGATGAAAAACTTTGAATTTGACCCTTAGAATGATATATAAGGAAGGCGAAAGAGAATGCGTTGAATGGCACGTGGAATGGTGACGTGGAGGAGGACCAGGTCAATGGTGTGGCTTAGGTTAAATGAGGGCCGTCCGATCTTGGCGGAGATCGAAGGTGAAGGACACGTAGGAGGGCGACGGATAGTGGGCCAGGGGTCGAATATGCTGTGATTAAATGTCGTGTAGCTTCGAAGAGCGACAACCGTTGGATGAAGGCCCCCAAATTGGACAGTTGTCATGAATATCGCGCTGTGACTTTGACCGAACAATAATGTGCGATGGAGAGCAGTTTTGGAGTCGTACGCGGAGACATGCGGCGAGCGATGTATGGAATCGCTCTGATTTGAGGAATACCGCCTGCCGCTTGAAAGGTGGTGCGATATAAACCACCGGTTTTTGCAATGGGAGCAGGCGTGGGGACCACCAGGACAGGCAGGCTGCGGGCCGTTGATTTCACCGTTTGGTCGGATGGTAGTCAGGCGGGGGATGGGCGTGACGGAGGTGAACAAACGCCGTCCGATCTGTATAGATCAGCGGCTCAGAATGCACCCGATATACATTTGATAAGCGCCTTTTGGTCTGGCGCATGGTTTAGCGCTTGGGTCATGTGAAGGGAAAGACAGAGGGGCTAGGGATGGAGGGGCTAAGGCCTAATATATTTTCAAATGTGGGTTTTTGGCCTTTTATGCAATTTTGAGACTGGGGAGAAAGAAACAATAAGCTGGAAAATGGATTTTTAGGCCAAACAAAGGGGTTTCGAATGGGCTGAACGAAATTACTGGTCAGAATTTAGACAAAATGCTGACATGGTCAACATGTGGTTTTCTCCCTTATGGGTTTCCACTTATATCTGCTGTCTATGTGTTGATATGGTATATCTATTCTGCTTAATACTTGTTGCTCACATATTAAGGCTGATATTACATTATCTAATTTGTTTAATATTTGCTGCTCACAATTTAAGATTGCTCACATATTAAGTTGATCATGAAATGAAGGAGTAAATAAGTTTAAAGGAAAGTTATAAAAGTCCATGAATGTGTTAAACTGATTCACCCCACATCCCCCGCTCCCCCACCCCTCTCTCAGTCTAACTAAGGGTTCAACAGATTTGAGGGCCTAACTTGAGTCATGTAGAGTGGTTCCTATAGTTAGGAGACTAGGTTGAGTTTAGTTTGAGTTGCAATAATTTAATTCAATTAAATTGAGTTAAATTTAGTTAAACTAGTTCCAATTGATGGAGCAACTAGTGGGAGGTTTAGTAGTGGGTTGTGTACTCAATAATCAACCAATTAACTAATAGATCAACCATAATTAACTCATGCATGCATGAAATATGAGTTACTCAGTTGAGATTGGAGTTCAAGTGAAATGTACTATCAATTGTATAATTATCCAAGTTGTACAGGTGGTGCATGCAGTCAAAGAAGGACCTATAGGGATTGCATAGTTCAATATAGGGATTTCCCTAATCAATAGGGGGCTAATTCATTGAGAAATAATGTGGGAAATATGAGCTTGGCAAGCAACAAAATTGACTAAGTGTTGGGCAAATTCATCTTGTGGGGCAGTGAGATGGATTATACTTGTGCAGATATTGTTCAGGCTTGAACAAGCATTGTAGTTCTTCTCTATTTTCTGATTAATGCAATACATATATGAAGGGATTTTGAGCAGTGGCTTTCCTCTAGATATATCCTCATGTTATGTGTATTAATTGATTCATGTTGCATGTTTTTTATATTTCTTCTTAATCGTGAATTTTTTTCCGCAAATGAGTTGAGTAGAATTGGGCTTATGTTTTAGAACATTATATGAGCAATATTGAATCTACAATTAATTTCTACATGGTATCAGAGCTAGATTCACAATAGAGAATATAATTCAAAGTTATATTTGCAGGAGGAACAAGTTTGCAGATCTATTCTTCAAAGCTACTAAGATCTGTTTCTATGGTCTAAGGCTCGAGTATGGCCTTGAGGGTAGTTTGAATTATATTTCTTGGAAGAACCACATGGAAGATAATGGGTTGAAGGAATTCATTGATAATGATGTCCCAACCAACACCACTTGACGCCCAGGATCTGGTAGATCGCAAGAAGAGCGTAGCCAAGGCAAGGAGGATCATATTGGAGGGAGGACAAGACCATATTGTCTCTAATCTCCACGGGAAAGAAAATCCAAATGCAATGTGGAAAACATTGATATAATTTTTCCTGAACAATAGTGACCATAGGAAGCTAACACTTAAAGATAAGATTTGGAATATCAAAATGAAAAAGGGCGACACAATACCATAGTACCTCGACAGTTTCACACAATGTCGTGATGAACTTGGGAGTGTTGGTGTTACAGTTGTAGAAGATGATTTGGTAAACCTATCACTTCTAGGCCTTCCCAAGAGCTGGGACAGTTACTAGGATTTGGTCAATGGGAGGGAGAAACTACCAAACTGGGAAATATTATGGTCATATTTGGTACAAGAAGAGTTCAGGAAGAACACCAAAGACGGGACGTCATCTAAGGTTGAAGATGTGGAGAATTGTGCCTTGGTTGGAAAGGAAAAGAAAGGGAAAGGGAATAAATCCCAATCCAAAGGAGATTCTCGTCATGCGGGAAAGAAGAAAGACTTGTCGAAAATTAAATGTCTTCACTGTCATGAGCTGGGACACTATCCCACAAAGTCATTAGGGGAATTTTGAGGTCTAAAATGGACCTCCTAAGTATATTATAAAATAATAAATTAAGATTTGATTACAACATCAAATTTTAGAGGGAAAAAAGAAAAAAACTACTTTTTCAAAGTAGTTTTTACTCAAATTTCGAGTGGGAGTACTCGTTGGATGCAAAATTTAATTCCTCATCCAAGGAGTACCCTTGTTTCATATTTTCGATGGATCCTGCTACACAAAAAAATTAGAAATACTACAGTCACGTTTTTTCATGTATTTCTATTTTTTCGTGTAGCAAGATCCATCGAAAGTATGCAACAAGGGTACTTCTTGGATGAGGAATTAAATTTCGCATCCAACGAGTACTCCCACTCGAAATTTGAGTAAAAATTTTAAGAGATAAGTTGAAAATACGAGTTGAAAAAGTAGTTTTATTATTTTATTATTTTTTAATATTTTCACCCTTTTAATTAAAAAATAGTGAATCATCCCCCATGATTGACATCATCATCTTTAATCTTATTGGTCCTTATAAAGTTTATTTTGGTTGTTCATTTTTTTTAGGAGGCCCATTTTAGACATCAAAATTTCCCTAATGGTTCTCACAAGAAGGCCAGCAAAAAGCCCACAAGAGGAGCGGCAGGTGAAGCTTTAGCTTCACAATTCGAGTTGGATTTCACCCTCATTACATGCATGGTGATATCGAGATGAGTAGTGTGTGGTATCTAGATAGTGAAGCCTCATTCCATATGACTGGAAACAAATAATTTTTCAGCGACTTGGAGGAGAAGGACCCCCAGATGCACATCGAGATGGGAGATGATGGAAGGTATAGCGTGAACGACATCGGTACAATTAAATTTAAAAGGGGGTTTGGTTCTCCTCTCATATTAAAAAATGTCATGTATGTTCTAGGTTTGAAGAAGAATTTAGTTTCAGTTGATATGTTGAAAGATCATGGCTACAATGTGATATTTAGGAAAGGAAATGCTTTCCTTCGTCACATCGCCACGAGACAAGTAAAGCCGATCAGGGTTTGGGGGAAGAACCTTTATAAATTGGATGTAGAAGATTGTGTTGCTTTGGGCACGAAATCAGAGAAGGTGCAGAGCCGAGACATCGGTGAATTATGGCATAGGAGACTTGGTCATTTGCATCATGGAGCTTTGAAGACCATACAACATATTTCTATAGGACTTCCAAAGATGCACTAGAGCAACGAGATACATGCAAAGGGTGTACATTGAGGAAGTACCAAAACCACCGTTCATGATAAGGACAGTAGAGTGTAATCAGTCCTTGAAAGAGTTCACTTAGATGTGTGTGGACCTTTCTCGACAGCCTCCATGGCCAAGCACAAGTATTTTATTTTTTCAAAGAAAAAATCAACAACTTTCTATTAATGAAAATGAAAAGTTACATTTAGTAAATGAAATTAAGCATTCAGAATGCCCATAGGGCCCATGTGCTCAAGCACACAACATAGCGAGGATACCAGAGTATTGAAAAGAAAAAGTGAAAAAACAAAATATAAAATTATATAGTGTCAGTAGGGCTAGGCTTTTCAAGCTTGCCTTTTTTTCTTTTGGACAATCTGCTAATTCCCCGAATGCGAGGAAGAAGAAACCAAGGCCAAGTCATTATTCCTTGTGGCATTTTCTTTGTCTGAGTCTGAGCTTTCAGACACATGCGGTCTTTTATTTGCACCTGTACCTGTTACTGTTTGAGCTTTAGTTGGTGTGGGATCAACAATGGTGAGAGGACTATCCGGTTGTTGGATGAAATCCTCTTTCCCTCCCTGGCTCTCTTGTGCTCCTTGTTGTTATATTGTTCCTTGGGTTTCCTGATTTTCTTCCATTTATTCTTCATTTTCTGATAAGGGGCTATGAGGGAATTGCCATCCTTTTTGCTTTTGAATTTTCTTTTTTGTACCTTTGTTAGCAAGTTTGCATGTGCTTTGAAGGTGCCCTGTTTGTTGACATATCTTGCAACGGAAAGCTGTGTTTTTGAAATCTGGTGGCTGTACCCACCTGAAATATTTGTGTATCATGTTAATGCTATCGGGGAGACCTTTACTTAGATCCATTTCCACACAAATGCGGGAAAAAGTAAAAATACCTTTTTTCAATTCTTTTGTTGTCCATCTTAAGGAATCTTCCCAAAGAGTTTCCTATAAGCAGAAGGTTGTGAAATCTTACCCATACAGGAATTTTTTATGCTATCATTGAATTTGCATCGAAACCAACGAACCACGGGGTTACGAATAGTCTCGCCCTTCCCCAAAACCATAGACCATCAGTTATGACAGAGTTGAAGTATTTTTGTGAATCAAACTGAACCACAAAAAAACCTTTTGCACATAAATAAATATCACATTTAGTGGTCCAGTTTTGGTGAATCCAGTCACTTATGCATCAGAGTTTGGCCAGAATCCATTAAAACGACCAATGATTGCTTTTGACTGAAGGATATTGAATAGATCGTTGAATTTTGGTAATTCTATGGTTATCTCTTGTTCTTTTTCCAACTTATCCACCATATAGGGGCCTGGAAGATTTGGGAGTTGGATGTCTTGTGAGACCGCTTTCCCCTTTAAGATGTCTTTGAAAGAAGTCTGGCCTTTACCTAAGGGGGGTGCTCTATCTGGTATAGGTGTTCCTTGAACCCCTCCGTGCAATCTGGAGGTCTGGATGATTGTGGAGTTCCTTTGGATCCTATATTCTTTCAACTGTATTTCATCCTCCAATATCTTACCGGAAAAAATCAGAACTTGGTCTGAAACAAGAATATCTATTGTTGCATGGCCTTTCTGCTTTAGATTTTTCACATATTCTGTACTCTGCACCCATATTAGTTTTGTGAACCCTAATACAGTTTTAAGGAGAATCTGAAAATATTCCTCCAACTCTGTGGACTCACGGTCTGCTTTCATGATTTTTTGGGTTCCCTGTTCATCTTGTTTCAAGATTGCCTTAGGACAACAATAGCTTGGTTGACAGATACATAGGTTTGGAATAAAAAACAATAGATCCAAGATAATACACAATAGATCTGAGGTTGAAAATAATTCTAACCTAATTTTCGTAAGCCGATCCAGGCCATGTAAGAGGTTTTCCGAATAAAATAAGCCCTCTGGCCATTGAAACCCCAACAAAACTGCTAGTTGCTTCCCTAGGTCTGGTGCCAAAAACCTTACGGACTATGACCCTACTGTGTATTTCTTCGGCAGCTGATCGCAGATCCTGAATCTTTGGATCGATCCCTCGAGAGGCATAGCCATCATTGTCGATATCTGCATTACCCTTTAACCCTTGTGCATAATGTATTCAATCTCGCCCAATACAACTCTGGGCCCCAATGTAACGTCCACGACATCTTCAATCTAGCAATGCCCCTTTGCATCGCTGCAAGCGAATCTTGGATGCACAATGTATCCTTGGCCAACGCCCTCACCAAGACCTTGTTGTTACTCCTCGTTCGATGTTTCGCTCTAGATCGACGAGGAGCTATCGGCCTTTGATAGAGTACTGTCTTTCTACTCCTCAGACCATCCAGATGAGTTGTGGGCTAAAGCAGGTTTAGGGTCCCTGCGAAGGTGAAATCCGCGTTGGTTTCCATGGAAAAGCGCCACAGCCTATGCAGATGGGTAGCGCTAGAACATGATTTTCTCAGAACGGTGGAAAGGCATGTCAATTGTCGAATATGTTGGTTCGAAGTAGAGAGGGAGCACCCATTTTTTAATTCGTTGGTTGTGCCGAAACCATTGCATGCACAGTCGTCGCGAGAACAGGCTTTCAACAAAGGGATGTGGGGATGGAGGGTCAAAGGAGAGATGAACGATTTGCCATGGTTGTGGGTCGAAGTAGAGACATAGGGTCTGTGTGCGAAAAGTGTCGGTGGAAGTAGAGACAGAGGGTCGACCCTAAACAAAGGGTTTCCGCGATATTCCATTGCTCTCCTCCCAACAATTTTCCCTATTCCAAGCACAAGTATTATGTTATATTTGTAGATGATTTCTCACATAACTATTGGATTTTCTTCATGCGGAAGAAATACCAGACATTCTCCAAATTTTGTGAATTTAAAGCACTTGTTGAGAAAGACACTAGCAGGAAAGTAAATGTTCTCATGAGCGATAACGGTGGTGAATATTTGTCAAATAAGTTCAAGAAATTATGTGCAAAAAAAGGCATTCAACAAAAGTTAATAGCACCCCATAACCCACAACAGAATGGGGTTGTTGAAATGAAGAATAAAAGTATTGTGGGAGTTGCAAGGGCGATGTTGCATGATCAAGGCCTACCATTACACTTATGGGTTGAAGCATGCAACCTAACGTTATATGTGCAGAACAAGAGTCCTCATCGAATTCTCGGGATGAGTACACCAGAAGAAGCTTTTTCAGGGAATAAACCAGATGTGTCTCACTTCAAGATCTTTCATTCATCAATTTACCGTCATGTTTCCAGGGATGCAAGGAAAAAACTAGAGTCGACGACTGAGTTGGGCATATTTGTGGGGTACACAGATAGACCTCACAACTATCGGGTGTACTTTCCATCTCACAGGATGGCAATTGTTCGTAGAGATGTGAAGTTCGATAAAGAGAAGGCCATGCGATGTTCCCTTGAGAGGGAGCTTCAATTGCATATAGATGAGGAGATTTTAGCTCCAAAGGAAGAACCTCGTGATGTTGTGGAGCAGCTGCAAGTAGATGAGTAGAGGAGCAGAGTGGAAGTAACCACTCATGTAGAGACATCCAGAGATGGAAGGAAGTGCACTAGAGGAGCTAACAGATTATTGCATGATGCTAGAGAGAATGTGGGACCACCCACATCACAACGTAGGCAGAGGAGGTCACCAAATCGGTACACAGGGTGCATGGCTCTGATGAGCAAGCTAGTTGAGAAAGAACCATCCTCATTCGAGGAAGCAGTGCAGATGTTAGTATAGGTTGATGCCATGGTAGAGTAATATGATTCCATAGTAAAAAACAATGTTTGGGAAGTGGTCCCAAGACCATAGAACAAGTCAATGGTAGGTTCGAGGTGGATCTACAAGGTGAAGCAAGCAGCAGACGAAAGAATCAAGAAACACAAGGCCAAATTTGTGGCCAAGGGGTTCTCTCAAGTGGAGGAAATTGATTACGAGAAGACCTTTGCTCCAGTAGCAAGGTACTCTTCTATCAGATCAATTCTAGCACTTGCGGCGCAGATGGGATGGAAGATCCATCAGATGGATGTGAGGATAGTGTCCATCAATAGAGTGATTGAGGAGGTGTACATTGAACAACTGGAAGGATCTGAGACCTTCGACAAAGTCATATGTGTGCATCCTCAAGCAACCATTGTATGGATTGAAACAAGCACCTTGTGCTTGGTACATCAACATCGACAACTATTTCACAAGGTTGGGCTTCACCAAAAGTGAAGTAGATGCAAATCTTTACCTTATTGTTGTTGAAGGTAAATTGTTGATTACAGTATTATATGTCGATGATTTGATTCTAACCAGTGATGAGAAGCTGATCAAATCTTGCAAAGAGGATCTTACAAGAGGATTTGAGATGAAGGACATGGACCCATGCATTATTTCCTCAGTTTGGAAGTATGGCAAGGATATGGGTAACAATTTGTCTCTTAGGGCAAGTATGCCAACGAGATACTGAAGAAATTATGCATGGAGAGTGGCAAACCCATGGACACTCCTCTAGTAGGCAGTTGGAGGAAAGAGGACTCCACTTCAAGTGAGAAGGTGGAGGCCACTATTTACAGGCAGCTTGTGGGTTCACTCATGTACTTGGTGAACACAAAACTAGACGTGTTATACAGTTAACCAGCTTAGTCAAGCAATGGTTATGCCAACCAAACTGTATTGGAAGGTGGCCAAACATGTATTGAGATACCTTAGCGGCACTACTCAGTATGGCCTTTGGTACAGACAGACAAAGGGAGTGAAGCTTTAAGGCAGGTAGTCCGTCAAATCGAAAGAGCACATCAAGAGGAGTTTTTAATATTGGGTCAGCAATAGTGTTTTTGTACAACAAGAAGCAGAGATCAATTGCACTCAGTTCAACAAAAGCACAGAGCATGGATGCTAGTCAAGCAGCTTCTGAAGCTATCAAGATGAAGAAGATTCTTGTTGTGTAATTTGGTCAAATGATGGATCCTATTGTGATTTACTATGACAATCAGAGATGTATGAAACTCTCTGAAAATCCATTTTTTCATGATCGATCCAAGCATATCGACATCTGATATCACCATCTAAGAGATTGTGTGAAGAGGCGGATCATGTTGTTGGAGTACATTCTTATAAAGGAACAAGATGTAGATATTTTGATAAAGGCATTATCAAGAGGAAAATTCGAATTCCATAAAGGCAAGATTGGGGTATCTGATAATCCCTTTCTTGTTGAGAGGGAGTGTTGAAAATGGCAACAAGAAAATCCTTATTTAATTTTCCCTTGTATTAAATTAAGATAAAATTGTATTTCCACATCATAAAACAACAAGAATGGATTAACTTAGTTAGTTTGACTTAATTGGCTCAGTTAATTTGAGTTGAGGGCCTAACTTGAAGCATGTAGAGTGGTTCTTAAATTTTAGGAGCCTAAGTTGAGTTTAATTGAGATGTAATAATTCAATTCAATTAAAGTCAGTTAAATTAGTTCCAACTGTTGGAAGAATTAGTGGGAGGTCTAGTAGTGGGGTGTGTACTCAGTGATCAACCATAATTAGATTATGCGTGCATGAAATATGAGTTACCTAGTTGAGATTGGAGTTCAAGGGCAATCTACTATCAATTGTATAATTATCCAAGTTGTATAGGTGTTGCATGCAGTCAGAGAATGACTTATAAGGATTGCATAGTTCATGGGGATTTCCCTGATTTATAAGGAGTTAATTCCTTGAGAAACAACGCAAGGAAATAGGAGCTTGGAAGACAATAAAATTGCTAAGTGTTGACCTTGGTCACCTTATGAGTCAGTGAGATATATTATACTTGTACATAAATTGTTTAGGCTTGAACAAGCATTGTATTTCTTCTATATTTTCTGATTAATGCAATACAAATGGGAAGGGGTTTTGAGCAATGGATTTCCCCTAGATATATCCTCGTGTTGTGTATTAATTGATTCATGTCCCATGTTTTTTATATTGTTTCGCAATCATGAATTGCTTTCTGCAAATGAGTAGAGTATATTTGAGTCTTATGTTTTAGAACATTACATGAGCAGTATTGAATCTACAATTAATTTCTACAAAAATAAGGTCCATTACAGAATATGACATCTCTATCTTCTCGAAGCTCAAACAAGAACGCAAAAAAAATTGTTCCAAACTGCAAAGATTGTGATGTTACCTTTCATATTTGCTTTCCAAGAGTTCTCAACCCAAGAGTGAGCTTCCCGACTAGAGCACGCTTTGAGTAAGCTAACATGGCTCGCCTGCTGCAACCAACAAAACAACATCTCGAATTTCATTATTTCTTTTCACAAACTTTGTCTAGTTCCCAACAACTTTCTAGCATTTTGGCAGAGAAGATACCAATGCATGGAAAGTCACTGCCTCGTTTTCCAGAGAGAGAGGGGGGAGGGACCCCCTCCGACAACACCATTCGCTAAGGTTTTTGCATGAGGTTCAAAGGGTTCAAGGGTTCAAAGCGATGAGGTTTTGCTCCAACTATTGTATCCTTCTATTATAAAATATTTTGATTGTGAAATAAGTTATATTTTTTGGGCATGTAGTATTGATAAGCCATGGTATTGTAACATATTTTATTTACTATTTACAAGTTAATAGTATCTACAGTAAAGTGGGAATGAATATTCATGGTTAAGAATTTTGTTATATTATTATAAAATATTTTGGTTGTGAAATAAGTTATTGTTTTTGGGCTTGTGGTATTGATAAGCCATAGTGTTGGCCCATAGTATTGTAACAAAGCCTATTCACAAGTTAATAACAAAATCAAAATATAACAAATTGAATTTTATTAATTTTTATTTAATTTTTTATTATTAATTGAGCCAACATTTATATGTTTACACTCATTTATATTATTTTAACTTTTTATTATTTTTTAATTTAGTCAACATTTAAAATTGTTTACATACTTACATTACACCTACACATCTACTCTATACTTGGTTGTAGGATGCCTCTTAGCGCAATGAACTTAAGCGCAATTATCTTAAACACAATATAACTACATATCAAAGACACTAAAATCACCAACCCACACACCTCTAAATGAATCAAATCAAGAATCTCTATTGATTTATGCTCACTACTTCAAATGTAAGTTTGCCATGCTTGTGAAATGCATTGTGCTTGCGTACTTATGCCTCCTCGATCTTGAAGTCCAACAATCCCTGCACCATGTCCTTTAAGAAAAGTACTACTCCATAATGCAAGTGACCAAATTGTTGATGCCATCTAACATACTTTCATAAAGTATAAACTAATAAAAATAAAAAATGCTGCAATAAATAGATAATAACGTTGGTAAAACTTTCATCAAATGTAACCCATAATTATGAAAAAGTGTAAAGCCTCTGCCATCCCATTAATACTCATAAACAAAAGGAATCACTCCTACCATATAACCAGTGCGATATAACAATCATTATACAACATGCCTAAAAATTATGTAACCACCACATTAAAGTACCCACATAAGCAAGCATGCCTTTCATAAAAAGGCAGGGCTGAAATAAGATAAAATAACAAGATTGCACAGAACAAACTACACTCCTAAAGATTATTTTTGCCATCATGACACTACTTGCCACTCTAAAGGGAGAAGAACTTCAAAACAACAAAGGAAATATTCTGACAATAAAACAAGTTCCAAACAACCAAGGAAAAATTATAACAATAAAACAAGAACGTTGGAACAACCTAGGGAAAATTATAACAATAAAACACAAAAGTAATAACCCCATAACACCAAGTCAAGAGCAACAGAAAAAAAAACACAAACCTACAGGTAACAATCCCCAAGTCACTGTAATTCACAAGTGAGGTAGCAAATACTAGCAAGTACTCCTATACCAGCAGTTTCCTTGGTAAGATCAAGCAAATCTGAAAAGTAATTGGGTAAAGCAAAACCCACCTCGCCCAAAGACGGAAACACATGAAATGACTCGCAAAGTCGATAATCGAGTGTGTTATTTAGATTTAGACGAAAACTTCACATAATATCATTTCTCTATGTTATTGAGATCACAAAAGAGCTATTCAACAAGGATACATCAATAACAACATTACAATGACAATGACAAATTTATTATTCAAAATAGACAGTCCAGAGGACATAACACATGGCGTATCATAGTTCATTACGACTATCTCCTAAATAAGCTCAACCCAAAGCTTCAGATTTGCATGGGTTATTGTCTTAAGATCCTTGGAGCCCAGGGGCCAACCCCAGCCCTATCATCCCCGTCTCGTTTGCTCCTTTTTAGTCATCTGTTCTTTCAGAGGTGAGATGGTTGGGCAACCAGCAAGCTAAGCAATCAACCCTTATTATTTCGACCAATGCAAGGTAATTTCCACGTTATATTATAACCCTCTAATTTGGTAGATCATATTATCAGCAGCTTGACAATTGTTAAAACAGAGAAAAACATATTGGTAATGGTGACAACAGAAAGACCAGTCAAATCCCCTCACCGTCCATGATCACATATCTTTTTTCTTAGAAAATACTCTTCATAGGACAAGATAAGAGGAGTACGTAAAAAGAGAAGAAAAAACAATCTATACAAGAATAACTTCCAGGAAAAACAATTGATGGAACGTACCAATGACAAACATAATCCATTAGCATGCAAGGGCCTAGACAAATTTCTTTAAATATCTACCTGATACAGAGATGTTTGAAAAAATTAGTCACCAGAATACATAGGAAAGACCTGATATTTCTTCCTATTCTCTTATCATCAACAAAAAATTGTCCCATTGCTGGAAACCAAAACTAGATCCAATGTAATTACTGCACCTACTCCCATAACAGCAAAGAATCGATGCTGCTTAACAGATCCACAAACATATTTGGCCATCT
This sequence comes from Pinus albicaulis, assembly GCA_034641835.2. Classification (NCBI taxonomy): domain Eukaryota; kingdom Viridiplantae; phylum Streptophyta; class Pinopsida; order Pinales; family Pinaceae; genus Pinus; species Pinus albicaulis. The sequence continues at coordinate 1,579,044,473 of CM076579.1, forward strand.
ATCATTGAATAGAAAGCCACTAGTAGTTTTAGTCCATAATACAGCGCACCACTTAATGGGTGCACAAACAGATTTGACCATCCATCACTAAATATAAAGCCACTTGTAGTTTTGGTGCTGTTCAACAGGGAAAAGGCAAGTCAGATTGTCAAAAAGTCCGTAATACAGCACATGCCTTTTCAATAATATTCTGAAAGCTTTTTCTGCTTTGGCACTTGACTGAAGTGATCTCCACCTTGGATCTCTGATGGAACTCGGATCATATAGAGTTCTCACAAGAAAAAAACACCCCAGGATTTGCCAATCGGAATGGAAGTAACTCTTTCACTATTTTCTCCAACAGCACCTGAAACACAATCTAGATCAAACCTGACTCTCCTGCCTGCTGATGATAATTTGTCTACAGAAATGGAAACATAACTAGAACAAAGAGAATGAAAATATATTTGCAGGCAAATAACCTAAAGAAAGAATTATACACATATCTCACCAAAAGGCAGAAATTACCTCATCATGACTAGCAGGAATCTCAAGAGCATCCTGCTACCAGTTTATTAAATGTTATAGAATGAGGAACTTTAAATCACGAGTTTTGAAAATCACACATATTGCATATTGGTTTTAATCCTCACAGCATAAACCCACTTCTATCCAACCACAGTTCTCATACCAATTTGTTGATACATGTCTAAAGGATTTGGTGCTCGATTTGAAAATTTCACAGTTCCCTCTCCCTTTCTGCTAATGGGAAAACTACATAGCAGAAAGGGAGAGGGAACTGTGAAATTTTCAAATATAGCACCAAATCCTTTAGACATGTATCAACAAATTGGTATGAGAACAGTGGTTTGATAGAAGTAGCTGACAACCGGAATCTATCAGCACTTGATGGAAATCTATTATGGAAACCTTTCACTAAATGGCCTCTTTCAAATCTGAGGTTAGGAGAAATCCATAATCAAGGATGCATCATACTATAGATTCATACCTCCAAATCCAGATGAAGATACCCAGAGCTGGGATCCAGAAGACCAATGGTCATACTAAGATTCCAAAAGAGATTCCAACATCCTTCTCTATATAAAATTATCACTATCATATTGATCAAAGAAAAACCAGATTCAGTTTTCTGCACAGGACGGGGTTAAGACAAGACACCTTGGTCTCCACCAATCCATTACGGTTACAAGATGAGTTCTCATGGAGCACCCAGTGGAAACCAAATGTCGTGAACCAAGACCAAAGAAGGCCAGATCAGTTCATATATTTTAAAAGACCCCGTTAAAGCTTCTAACAACCAAGCTGGAATGATAGCTTTGGTTCAGGGGGATAAAACTATGTAAAGAAGACAACCTCCATTCAATTGAAATGAAAAAAGATTCAAAGATCTTCATAGAAGCCACAAGAAAATGGCGTGAACTAAGACCAAAGAAGGCCAGATCAGTTCATATATTTTAAAAGACCATGTTAAAGCTTCAAACAACCAAGCTGAAATGATAGCTTTGGTTTAGGGGGATAAAACTATGTAAAGAAGACAACCTCCATTCAATTGAAATGAAAAAAGATTCAAAGATCTACATAGAAGCCACAAGCAAAGATTGATTCTTCAGATAAAAAGTCAAATGAATTAAAAAAATCACACCTGATCCCTTAGCCACAGAAAGAGATCACGCAAAACAGATTTATATTGTTTATTGCCATGTCGCACATAATAAAGTGAGATACATTTTACAGCTCAATATGAAAAAAGTATGTAACACCATGTCTATTACCCTTCCCTGTGGTAATGCTGTTAAGCGGCACAGCTAAGGATCTCAGTATCGAATGATGTAACTTGAAGAGAAGTCGGGAATTAGAGAATTTTTTGGACTGCATACAGGAAGATAATCTGTATGCAAAAAGTACTGGAGAAGGATGAAGAAGGCTTAATAAATACTGGCCTATAGTCTCTGCATACTGTCTGATTATCTTAATATGATTATGTTTAAAAGTCATGTCGATCGATCTCTGGTATGGATTTGTAAGAGATGGAATCAAAGCCAGTCTTTATATAAACGTCTGTAGATGTATGTATGCACATTAAAAAAGTCATCTGTCATGATGCAATGGACACAGTTAGTGCGTGTTGACTTTAACCAGCTTTCTGACGTTATTGTAATATAATTAATTTCTTAGAACAGAAAAAACAAAAGCACAGATGTATGTGTTTACAGACAATCTTAGCTGTCAAAATTTCCCCAAGTGAATCCTCCATTGGTTACAGAGGTCACAACTGCAGATAACATGCATATAAATCATTTTTAAGCAGAGAAGCGGTTAAAACCCCACAATTACAACCAGCAAACGCTCATTTAACAAGTATCGCAATGAGATTGATAACAGCATCACCACTTACCTGTGTCCCTGGTAGGGACGAGATCCTTCCGAACATTGGCAAACTCTTCAACTGGTATTGTATTCTCACAATGGCATGGCATTGTAGCTCTGTCATTCTCATATGCACGCTCTGTGTCTAGTAACTGCAACTAACAATCCAAACTCTAGCCAGGTCTACATTCAAGCTATGAATTCCTGAAGGTGTTTGCCCCAAGCTTGAAATTGCAGGTGCAACAAGCTCTCAGCGTATGGAAGTTGAAAAAACTGTTACCAAACAGAATGACCTTGGAAATTTGCAAAAAAATGAAAACACATACAAATCATTTCAATCTTGCAAATCTTAAACTCATAAACATATTTCTACAATCAGTGCTGCAAAACTGGACAACGACAACAACAGAACGAAAAAGTGAAAAAATAATCTAAGAAATCCACCAAATCAAAATTATATCAAAAAAACAAAATGGAAAACTTGACAAGCAAAAGCTCGAACCCAAAAAAAACTCAGAAAACTCAGGAACCCAAGAACAAACCAGGGATTTTTGCAACACCACCTAGAATATTCTTTCAAATTTTTTTCAACATTCCATTCTCGCTACTGTTGATGGCAAGGCTGAGTTATCAAACTTAATTTGTTGAAAAAATAACAATTTAAGCCTTGGGCAAATAACTTCAAGAATGTATAACTTGGATATCATTGTCTTCGAATGCATACTGTTGAAGGCCATGTCCATCCCCTGTTACAGTTATCATCGCTGAACAAGTCTAGCGCATAGCTGGGGACTCTCAAATAAAAAGACACACAGAACCCTGAGAATCGAACCTGAACCAGTGGTGATAAACTCCAACCACCTGAATCCAGCCAACCGTGGACTCCTTTATAGAGGTAGATCCATGCCCAAATGGCCTTCGCTATTTAATAGGTAAACCCTGATCTCCCATGGTCACAGTCACTGATCTCCCATGGCCACAGTCACCAGATCCAACAATCCCTCCAGCCCTGCAGTACTCATGGCAGCGTCACGGCATGGTTGGACAGTACCTATGGGAGATTAAATCTTGACCGTACAAAACGTATGGTCGATATTAAAAGGAGAGAGTTACATGGATCATCTATCCTGGCCTTTGAATTATTATTTTTTATTATATTTAAAGAAAAGTAATGAAAAAGGCAAAGTTGTGAATAAGTATAAGTATTTAGGTTTAGTTTTTTTTTTTTTTTAATGTGAATGTCGTTTTTATAATTTAAATTTGGATTAATTATTAAGAGGATGATAAAAGTTTAACTTTTATGATATTTTTTTAATAGTAATTATATGAAAAGTTAATAATTAATAATTTTTAAGTGGATGGTAAGAATTTCAGTTTTATTATATTTTATAATATTTTTGATAATTATTAAGTGGATGATAGAAATTTAACTTTTACAACATATTTTAAAATAGTTTTAATTTGATAATTATTAAGTGGATGGTAGAAATTTAACTTCTGACACATGTTTTAAAATATGTTTAATAATATTCACAAATCAAAGATTGAGATTTATTTTAAAAGTGATTGTGTATTTTTTACACTTTTAATTAAATTAATTAATTAAAAAAAATGCCATATAGATATGTACAAATATGAACCATATAGTTTTTTGGACATGTATTGGTTAGCTCTCATATTGTAACAAAGCTAGTAAAATGAGGTTGAATATTCATGGTTAAAAATCGTGTTACATGTTTTAAATGTATATATGTTTAACTCAAATATTTGTTACCGCATGTATGTTTCCACAGTCAGGAACACAATGTTGATGAGAACTTTTGGAATCTTGTGTATTTTGTTCAACGAGCCCGACGTTTCTGGTGAACTCTTCACCCATCTTCAAGGGCATGAAGCTTTTATAGATGGGTGAAGACCGGTGAGTGTTCACCCGAAACTTAATACACAGGATTCCATAAATTCTCATCAACACCATATATTTGTTTTAAACTAAGTCACCAGGTTCCTCTTTGTGTCCCAGTTTGAGAAATTCAAAGTGAAACAAAAATTTGACATGTGAAATTTTGTATTAAGTTTGACATATTCAAAAACTTGAAAATACATATATATATATATATATATATATATATATATATATATAGAGAGAGAGAGAGAGAGAGAGGCCCTCTCCAACCAAATATGCAAGAGATGTTATAGTGCCATGCGCTGTAAACATTTTGACTTCGTACAAATAAAAGAAAAAATAACCCTATGTTAAAATAAAAATTACTTCATCCATGAGATGTAGATGACTTGGTTTGAGTTCACTTAAGTCCTCGCAGGGTCACAAGTTCAAACCTCATGGGGAGGGGCTAAGGAACGGAAGCCACTTTGGGGGAATTAAACTTCCCAAGGGGCGTCGAGCCTCATACAATCTTGGTCATAAGCATCCCATCTTGGGTGGATTGAAAAATCGCTTCAAATTACAATAATAAAATAAAAAATATACATTATTATTATTCTTATTATCATCATTTGTTGGGTAGTTAAGGTAAACTTGACTTTACAAGATGATCAATTAGACAGACTTCTTGGCTCGAAAAAGGATGGAGTCGACATGAGCAATATTGGCGCGGAGGTGGCCTCGAACCCATGACTTAGCAACGAAGGGTTTTGGGCTTCTTGGTTCTTTGCGTCCCTCCTGACCCCCAATGCTTCCACGTGCTCAACAGACGTCTTGACCTCCACTGACCATTGTTCGAACTGTCAACGGAGACAACCTACTATTAGTGGTTCCCGGTCTCATCTAACGGCTTGCAGTTTAACTATGGCTAGGGTTATGGATGACGAGCTCCTCGATTACTCGAAGGACCCATACTCTTATGCAGACATATGGTCCCTCTCCGCCTGTTTTTCTTCAGGTATGCACGTTTCACAGTTGGTATTTTCCACTTTTTCCCCTGTCTCATCGTCCTGGTTATCACCCATTAACCCCCGTCTACTTGCCCCATCCTAGATTTTGATACCTTTTCGGTTCCTGAGCTCTCTACCACACCCCCTGTCATTCTCACTGCAGTTGATTTCAACCATATTCACTCGTCGGACCTCTGACCACCCTCCCCGTCTACCCTTGCTTTCCTCGCGCAAACCCTCCCTCTGCCACCCTCGTAACACTTCGGCACGAACCCACTGTTTACCTCCCCTCTGCATACCTTTCCCCCTCACGCACCTACTATGCTTACTACCAACCCTATTCATCTATCTAACCCACCGGCGATGACTACATCATCTTCGTCTCCTCGTACCACCCCTGTTGCTCCCCGTCCCCCTTCTAGTCACTTCAATTTCAGCCTTCCGAATCTGAATAGACCACCCTCCTGTGAAGCGACCCCCACCCCCCCTTCTTCGAAGGCCTCAAAACCACAGACAACCCGTGCCCCCCCCCCCCCCCCGGTGCGCCTAGGAGAACCAAGTGTGTTAGAGCTTGCAACAGAGGTAGCCAACTCACACTCGGGGAGGGCATCCAGATGGCTGAAGTGTTGGGTACATTTGATAAGGTATTGGTTGGAAGAGTCTGCGGAAGGAACTACAGTGCTAAGAGACTCCGGCAATGGGTCACAAAAATTTGGGGCAACTTGCCGCAAGAGCTCCCAATCGTATACACTCAATAAAGGGATGGCTTTCTCTCCAGTTTACCTCAAAGGATCCCACACATTGGGTCTTGTCACATTTTGGGCATATTGAGCTCGCTCCTGTCCTCCTCAAGAGATGGAGTCATTTATTTGACCTTGAGCAGGAGTATCTTGGGGTTGGTCCCATTTGGGTTCGTCTACCTAGACTCCCATTACATCTATGGAAGGAGGAAATATTCGCTAGCATCGGGAACATTTTGGGGACCTATCTGGACCACGATCGCTCATACCTTGAGACTGGTAAGATGGCATTCGTTCGCATCCTTGTACATTTGGACACTTGTGAGGGTCTAGAAGAGACATTAAAAATTCATTGGAGGAACATGACATGGGTTCAGATCCTGGACTATGAAGGTGTAGACGGTGCCACAAGGTGGGTCACGTGTTCAAAGACTGTCGATTTCTCACCAATACTACTACAGCATTTCCATCAGCCGACTTTCCGAACATATAGGACCTGGTTACATTCTCGCTGAACAGGCAGGCTCAATTGTCAGGCTTCCTCACGATGCCTCTGGACGCTCCATCCTCAGGGAATGCCATAGCAGTTGTTGCTCGTGTTTCAACTCGGATCACTCGATCTATGACTGCGGTTGCATCTTATGGGCACCCTCCGGACTCCAGTACCTCTACTCCTCCCCCTCTTACTTTATCTTCCTTATTGTCTATTCATGCATTGCATACATGTTCTACATCTCACCAACATGGCTTTCGTGTGTCATCAATTGTTTGGTCTACTATAAAATCCCCCCTGGTTTTCTCTTCCACCCCTCCGCCCCCTGACTCACCCCCCCCACCTTGGAGGTGGATTCATCTGAGACTACATCCACCCACTCCTACAACCTCTGCCCTCAAACCTCTACTCCTGTTGGCCTGGGTTCTTCACACAACCTATCACACATCCCTGCTAAACTCCTCAGAGGCCGACACTCTAATATATCCAATGCCATTTTGCAAGTTGGCTTGGATGTTGCTATTGGTAAACAACTCTCCATTGAGGGGGTTCTTAGAGCAAGATACCCCCCCTATGTTGGTTACCAAATGAAATGCCTCTCTTTCAATTGTAGGGGGTTGGCTAGCCCTGCAAAGTGCCTTTCTCTTCAGCGCCTTTATGAATCTGACACTGTGGACATTTTGCTCCTTCAAGAGACTCTTGCACCATCTTAGTCATCTATTGCCACTCTCTCTTCCCTCTTTCCCTCCTAGACCTTTCATGCCCTGGATGCCCATGGGAGATCTGGTGGATTTGCTATGGGCATTAACCCCAGGACCATTAGACTTTTTAACTGTTGTGGTCAGGAAGGCACCCTGTCCATTGATGTCTTCTCAGAAGAACTTGGTATGCTGCTTAGGATCATTAATGTGTATGGCCCCTGCCAACATCGTCAGAACTTCTGGTTGACTCTCTTACAATCTACATTCCTTCATGAGAATAACATCATATTAGTCAGAGACCTAAAATTCTCACTTGCTCTTGCCGAATCTTGGGGATCAATTGCACAAATGGACCCACTCACTAATTTTTTCAGGCATCAGACCGCTCTTCATCATTTTGTGGATCCCATTATTGCATCCCCCTCTCCGACTTGGCGCAATCAGAGGACTGGTGATGCTATGGTTGCCCGCAGGCTTGACAGATTCCTCATCAAGGAGGAACTCATCCAGCATTTGGGCTCCTATAGGCAGTGGGTCGGATCAAGGGGCATATTTGATCACTCCCCCATCTACCTTGAGATCTCTGGTGATCTCGAAAACCTGCCTCACCTTTCAAGTTCTACTCTGTTCGGCTACAGGATTAGGATTACACTTGGAAGGTAAACCAAGCTTGGAGAAATGCTCAACCTCCATTCGAGCATTCAGTCTCCTCCCACTTTGCATACAAACTACATCTTATTAAGAGGATGACCATTGATTAGGCAAAATAAAAGAGGGAACAGAATGACTTTGACCTCGTCAACATTGAGAAGGAGATTGAAACACTTGAGGACCCTACTCATGGGGGTTTCACATCAGCATCTACAAAAGAACATATTATTAGATTGGAAAGAGAGCGCCTTAAAATTCTTAAGGACATAGATGAAATGCGGAGGCTAAAACGCCGTGCCATTTGGATTAAAGCAAGGGATGAAAACACCAATTTTTTTCAACAATTCACTAGAGGTAGGAAGGCCACCAATACAATTTGGGAGCTTGAAAATGAGTATGGCTCATCTGCCTCTGCATTTGAACAACTTGCAAACATGGGCACCATACATTTCAGAAATCTCTACAAGGCACCACAACATCTCACACTGGCGGAAATAATCAAGGTCGCCAGCCTCTTTCCTAGATATGTGGACCATGACACAGCTGAGGAACTCTATGAACCGGTCACTATGGGAGAAATGGAGGTTGTACTTACATGGTTTAAGAAGGACAAGAGCCCAAGACCTGATGGATGGTCGTTTGAATTCTCCCTTGCCTTATTTGATCTTCTGGGACATGAATTACCAGAAGTTGTGGAGGAAACAAGGAAAACTGGGGTGCTCTCATCCCCAAGATAGATCACACCTATTTTAAATACTTTTTCCCAATCTCCTTGTGCAACTTCATTTAAAAAATCATGGCAAAAACATTGCCAACAAACTCAAGCCTATTCTATCAAATCACATCTCCCCTAAACAGTTTGCTTTACTGGAGAATAGACAGATACATGAAGCAATTGGGGTTGCACAGGATGGAATACACTCGATGCACACCAAGAAGATCAAAGGTATGATTCTAAAGATTGACCTTGAAAAATATTTTGATCAGACTAGTTGGATCTACATTCACATGCTACTTACTCACCTGGGTTTCCCTAACCCGGTGATCAATTGGATCATGTGTTGTATCAACTGAGTCACATACAATGTCCTCATTAATGGAGAGCCACTAATTTCTTCCATGCTAAGAGAGGCCTCCGACAGGGATGTCCATTATACCCACTCCTCTTCCTTCTTTCCATGGAAGGACTGAGCATACGCTTGATCGATGAAAGGGACAGAGGTAGGTTGAGGGGTATCAAGATTACTAGCAACTGCATACTGACTCATTTATTATTTATGGATGTCATTATAATCTTCATGAATGGCTCCCTTGCTGATTTAACAATGGTTAACATTGTTCTACAATTGTTTTGCAAAGCCACTGGTATGTCTTGTAATAACAACAAATCCACGATCTCCTTTCATGGCTGCTACCCACTAGAGTCCTACTTTGCACAACAACGGTTTCCTTTTAACCTGGTCAGATTTGAAGATGGCCTAAAATACCTGGGTTTTCATCTCAAGCTTGTCAACTACAAAACAACAGATTGACATGGCTGATTGCAAAGATCGAAAAAAGGCTAAATGCTTGGTACCATAGTTGGCTCTCTCAGGCCGGTAGACTGGTACTTATCAAATTAGTATTAGAGGCCATCCCGGTATATTGGATGTCCTTAGCCTGGATTCCGAAAGGCATCCTCAATAGGATACATAGAATTTTTCGGAGATTCCTATGGAATGGTGCTAAGGAAGGTCACACCTTTGCATGGACCAAGTGGGCACTCATCGCCCTTCCAAATAAATGAGGAGGTTGGGGCATAAAATACCTACACTCCTTTGCAAAAGGCTCTAACAACAAATATGGGATATAAAATCCTCACTGAACATAATCTGTGGACCAAGTTTGTCACACATAGTACACCCACTCCAACCACTTGATTGGATCATAAATGGCTTGTGGCATGGATCCAACATCTCTACAATCTAGAGGGCCATCCTTAATTCTATATAGCACATAAGAAATGGAATTGCATTGCAGGTGGGCTCTGGAAGACAGGTTCACATTGGCAGTGATCCATGGTCTGGCTATGGGAATGCTCATATCCTCCCTCCTGAACTTATCATAGACTTGAATCATTCTAGTATTCATACTCTTCACCAAGTGGCAGATAGGGATAATACAATTATTTTCTCACAAGGATGGCTGACCCTCCGTGCCTCACACACACATCCGTAATGGGAGGACGCATGGAATCACTACCTTGATGCACTATCAGAATCACATGTTATAATAATTGTTGAAAATGCAGCAAGATGATGGAGCTTAGTGAAATGAAGTCGCCTTCACTAAGTGGGCCCGTAGGCAAATTCTGGCGCAAAGTCTATTTTTAGACTATGTCTATTTTTAAACATATGGAGCATGGTCCGGGGATTGCAGTATGTTATTCTTGGAGTATTGGTAATGTTGGTAAAAATAGATGGACCTCTATTTTTTGGACCTATAGGTCGAGGTCTATTTTTAGACTGCCTCTCCTTAAAATAGGGAAGTCAAATATTATTTACCCTTAATAATATTTGGACTATAAACTTCAGTTTACTCTCTTGGAGCACTTCAGTTCGAGCCTTGGAAGTGGCTCATGCATCTGATAGAGGAATTACGCTATTCCTAGGGTTTGATGGCATCATGCATGGTTGACTTCAGTTGGACTTCAGTGGCAGAAGTTTGGAGGAGTTAATGAGACAGATAGTGGAGTTGTGTTCTGTTTATTTTAGTTGAACTAGTTGAGATTAGTTTAACTAGCTAATCAATTAGGTATGAGTGGAGTGAATTAAATATTATTTAATTCATTAATTAGTAACTCATTATTCAACTCAAGAACACATCAGTTCACTACAGTGCATGATCAGTTCAGTGGAGACCAGTGAAAGAGGTAGATGAAAAGGTGGAGTTAGCTATCAGTGGCGACATCAGTTGTGCATGAGATTTGCACCACACTTGGAGGAATTTCCCATGATGATTGCGCTGTCAAGCCAAGGAGATTCGAACCTTGGATCTCTATTTAGACATGCCATGATTGCGCAATAGAGGCAAGGCAATTAGTGGTGAGTTTTGAACCAGTAACCTGTTCAAAACCAAGCTAGTTTGTGTGTAACTTTATGAGAAAGTACTGAGTACTTGTGAGGAGTATTGCACTGAGTTTGTTACATGATTTCTCCATTATAATATACACAATAGCTGCGGGGTTTTCAGCTATAAGCTTTCCCCATACATACTGTGTTAATGTGTATGATGATTTGATGTGTTATCGCTTGATTTTATTTCCGCATGTTTGATGATCCGAGTGGAAGAGATTATGTGTTGCATATAAATTCGAATTGTATGTGATCAGGATAGTCTCGGTGGATAATTAATCATTATTCAGCAAATTTCTACATGGTATCGGAGCTATTGAAGCAGAGATTGATCATCACAGTGATTACAAACTTATTTCGGTAGACAGAGTCTGCATGCGGGCTAGGTAGCCTCTGGATCCATCCTTTCCTTTGAAAGGTGATACATCCAGTAAATGCCCCTGCAGTCGATCTCTGTGCTAGAAATAATTTGTTCTCACAGATCAAGAGCGGTTGAGCTTTGAGTTGGAATTCGAATTTTGCAGCAGTTTTGTTTTCTTGGTGCCGGAGTTGAAAATGTCTTTCAACGGTTTGCGACTCGAATATGCTCTTGAAGGTAGTTCGAATTATGTTGCATAGGATCATATTGTATCCATCCTGCATGGAAAGGCTTCTCCATATTTAATGTGGAAAGATTTGACGGATCTATTCTAGAGTAAGAGCGACCAAAGGAAGCTGGTGCTCAAAGATAAGCTTAGAAACATCAAGATGGAGAAAGGCGACAGTATCGCCAAATACCTCATGAAGTTCACTCAATGCAGAGATGAGCTAGGAAGTGTGGGGGTGACTGTCGAAGATGAGGACATGGTGGACCTGGCTCTCCTTGGTCTTCCGAAGGCTTGGCATTCATATCAAGATAGTGTCAATGGTTGGGAGAAGTTGCCGGGATGGGAGCGCCTTTGGGCGGATCTCATGCAGGAGGAGATAAGGAGGACTACCAGGGACGGATCTTCATCAAAGGGAGCTGATGAAGAAAATTTCACTTTGGCTACCAAAGCAAAGAAGGGGAAGGGTAAGAAAACTTCTCATTCCGGTGCAAAGGGCAAGAAGCAGGATATGGCGAAAGTGAAGTGTTTTCACTGCCATGATCACAGACATTATGCTACAAATTGTCCGAAGAAGAAGAAAAACAAGCAAGCGGGAAGATCTGCAGATGGAGAGGCTTTGGCTTCGCAGTTCGAGCTTGAATTTTCACTGATCGCATGCTTGGTTTCAAGTGTGATGGGATCAGTGTGGTTCTTGGACAGTGGTGTCATTTCACATGACGGGAGATCGGGATTTGTTCTCAGATCTGGAGGACAAAGATCTGGGCGTGCACATCGAGATGGGCGATGATGGTAGATACAATGCGACTGGTATCGGTACCATATCCTTTCAGAGGGAGTCTGGTAAACCCTTTGTGTTGAAGGATGTCATGCATGTACCTGGATTGAAGAAGAACTTGATCTTTGTGGCGATGTTGGAGGATAAGGGGTATGATGTGGTCTTCAGCGAAGGAAAAGCCTTCCTGCGCAGTAAGACTACTGGAGAGACCCGGAAGATAGGGGTTTGAACCAATAACCTTTATCAGTTGCAGGTAGATGGCTGCGCAGCTATGGCATGCAAGGCGGGAGAAGTGGTGAGCCGGGATGATGAGAGCGAACTGTGGCACAGGAGATTGGGCCACCTTCACCATGGAGCTTTGAAGATTCTGCAGCAGATTTCTACTGGACTTCCTAAGGGCACTCTTGCGCAGTCAGATCAGTGCAAGGGGTGTACTTTAGGGAAGTATGTGAAAGCCACCTTTCACGAGAAGGATATTCGCGCCACGACGATCCTTGAGAGAGTTCACACAGACGTGTGTGGTCCTTTCTCAGTTGCTTCGACAGCAAAGCACAAGTATTATGTGATCTTTGTTGATGATTTCTCTCAAAAGTGTTGGATCTTCTTCATGCAGAAGAAGAGCGATACATTCGCGAAGTTCTGTGAGTTTAAAGCACTAGTCGAGAAGGAGTCGGGGAAGAAGGTGATTGCTCTAAGGAGTGATAACGGTGGTGAATTCATCTCGGCTGAATTCAAGGAGTTCTGCAGCGCAGAAAGGATTCGGAGAGAGCTCATCGCACCCCATAACCCACAGCAGAACGGGGTGGCTGAGCGGAAGAACAGAACGATCGTGGGTGCTGCACGGGCGATGTTGCATGATCAGGGCCTACCCCTTCACTTGTGGGCTGAGGCATGCAATACAGCAGTGTATGTGCAGAACCGTTGTCCTCACAAGGTTCTTGGCATGAGTACACCAGAGGAGGCGTTTTCTGGCAAGAGGCCTGATATTTCTCATCTGAGAATTTTTGGCTCACCTGTCTACATGCATGTGACGAAGGATGCCAGAAAGAAGATGGATCCGACCGCAGAGGTTGGAATATTTGTGGGGTACACTGATACACCTCACAACTATCGGGTGTATTTGTCAGACAGTCGCAAGACTGTTGTGCGACGGGATATCAAGTTTCAGGAGGAGAAAGCCATGCAGTGTTCGCTTGAGAGGGAGCCACACTTGCATGCAGATGAGGAGCTGTTAGTTCCTAAGGAGGAGCTTCCGAATGTGGATCAGCCACAAGAGGAAGTTCAGGAGGTGGAAGAAACCACCCATGCAGCGCCAACCATCAGAGGGCGCATGCGCACTACAGAAGCTGAGCGACTGGCTCGAGATGCAGAGAAGGTTGTAGGACCACCTACGGCACAGCGCAGACAGAGGCAGTCACCGGATCGGTACACTGGATACATGGCTCTTGTGAGTCAATGTGTCGTGACGGAGCCATCCTCTTTTGAGGAAGCTGTGGAGGAACCCGCATGGGTTGATGCCATGATCGAAGAATATGATTCGATCGTCAGGAACAGTGAATGGGAGATTGTCCCAAGACCGGTGGGGAAATCAGTGGTGGGTTCGCGATGGATCTACAAAGTGAAGCAGGCGGCTGACGGGAGTGTGGAGAAGTACAAGGCGAGATTTGTCGCCAGTGGCTTTTCACAGATCGAGGGGATTGACTATGAGGAGACCTTTGCACCTGTCGCAAGGTACTCTTCCATATGGACGATCCTTGCTCTCTCAGCGCAGATGGGGTGGCACATCCATTAGATGGATGTGAAGACTGCATTCCTCAATGGAGTTATTGAGGAGGAGGTGTACATAGAGCAGCTTGAAGGTTTCGAGATCTTCAGCAGTGAGTCGCATGTGTGCCGACTCAAGAGAGCATTGTACGGGCTGAAGCAAGCACCTCGTGCTTGGTACACTCGGATAGACAGCTACTTCACCGGGCTTGGATTCTCCAAGAGTGAGCCGGATCCAAACCTGTACCAGATTGTGGTGGAGGGGAAGCTGTTGATCATCGTACTGTATGTAGATGATCTGATTTTGACTGGCGACGAGCAGTTGATACTTTCATGCAAGGAGGATCTTGCACGAGAGTTTGAGATGAAGGACCTGGGCATCCTTCATTATTTCCTGGGATTGGAGATTTGGCGGCGCAGTGGAGGACTGTTTGTTTCTCAGGGCAAGTATGCCCGGGAGATTCTGGAGAGGTTCAACAGCCATGGCTATAAGCACAGCCTCCTGCAGTGGTTGGAGGAAGAGGAGGATGCTACTTCAAACGGAGGTAGTGGATGCTGTGTCTATGTTAAGCCGATTTGGTGGTCGCTTATGTGTTTGGTCAATACAGGCCCAATATATGCTATGTGTGCAAAACTTTATGAAGCTATGGTTAAGCTACAAGATATTCTGGAATGCGACAACATGTATTGCGTTATCTTAGTGCTTTATAGATGCAATCTCTATGGTACAGACAGGAGGATGGAGCGAAGCTTTCTGGCTTCACTGATGCAGATTGGGCAGGGAGCCCAACGGACTGGAAGAGCACTTCTGGAGGATTTTTCAGCATTGGGTCGACAGCATTTTCCTGGTACAGCAGGAAGCAGAGAATCGTGGCACTCAGTTCAGCAGAGGCCGAGTACATGGCAACTAGCTTGGCTGCATGCGAAGCTATTTGGATGAGGAAGATCCTCGCAGGATTGTTCAGGTTGCATTTGGAACCTACAGTGATTTACTGTGATAACCAGAGTTGCATTAAACTCTCGGCTAATCCAGTATTTCATGATAGGTCCAAACACATCGACATCAGGTACCATCATATCAGAGATTGTGTTCAGCGGAGAATCATGATGCTTTCATATGTTCCCACAGAGGATCAGGATGCTGACATCTTGACGAAGGCGCTCACCAGGAGCAAGTTCGAATTCCACAGAGGCAGGATAGGGGTTGCAGATAATCCATATCTTGCTGAGAGGTAGTGTTGAAAATGCAGCAAGATGATGGAACTT
The DNA here is from genome assembly GCA_034641835.2 of Pinus albicaulis. Taxonomy (NCBI): domain Eukaryota; kingdom Viridiplantae; phylum Streptophyta; class Pinopsida; order Pinales; family Pinaceae; genus Pinus; species Pinus albicaulis. Next base: position 1,579,059,822 of record CM076579.1, read on the forward strand.
AGTGAAATGAAGTCGCCTTCACTAAGTGGGCCCGCAGGCTATTTTTGGCGCAAAGTCTATTTTTAGACTATGTCTATTTTTAGACATATGGAGCATGGTCTGGGAGTTGCAGTATGCTATTCTTGGATGATTGGTCGAGTTGGTAAAAATATATGGACCTATATTTTTAGACATATAGGTAGAAGTCTATTTTTAGACTGCCTGTCTAAAAATAGGTCAGTCAAATATTATTAGCCCTTAATAATATTTGGACTATAAACTTCAGTTTATTCTCTTGGAGCACTTCAGTTGGAGCTACGGATCTGGCCCATGCATATGATAGAAGGAATTATGCTATTCCTTGGGGTTTGGTGAGCTCATGCATGGTTTACTTCAGTTAGGACTTCAGTGGCAGAGTTTGGTGGAGTTGATGAGACAGTTGGTGGAGTTGTGTTCGGTTTAACTTAGTTGAACTAGTTGTGATTAGTTTAAATAGCTAATCAACTATTAATGAGTGGAGTGAATTAAATATTGTTTAATTCACTAATTATTAACTCATTATTCAACTCAAGAACACATCAGTTCACTACAGTGCATGGACAGTTCAGTGGAGACCAGTGAAAGAGGTAGATGAAAGGGTTGAGATAGCTATCAGTTGCGACATCAGTTGTGAATGAGATTTGCACCACACTTGGAGGAATTGCCTTTGATGATTGCGCTATCAAGCCAAGGAGATTTGAACCTTGGATCTCTCATTAGACCAGCCTTGATTGCGCAATAGAGGCAAGCAATTA